>VZQC01000350.1:1359030-1438787 GCA_009823505.1 Rhizomys pruinosus
AAAAAAAAAAAAAAAATCCAAGTGTAGACAAATGGTTCATCTAGGTTCTAAGAAAGGAAAATGTGTTTGAGCTGGAAGCTGGCAAGATACAGAGGGAAAAGAATAGAATATAGAGTACAGTATAGGACAGAATTTTTTATGTCTTTTTGAGACAGGGTCTCCCTTTTCTTCCAGCTAGCCTAGAGCTCGCTATGTAGACCAGGCTGGCCTTGAACTCACAGAGATCTGCCTGCCTCTGCATCCTGAGTATTGGGATTAAAGGCATGTGCCACCACGCACAGCAGGACAGAATTTTTTAAATAGATGAGAGGAAAATATGCTGCAGAATTCTCATCCAGCAAACATCATTAATTGTATATCAATGACTTAGACTTCCCATCAAACACATTCTTCTCATTTAATTCAGTTGAGAAGGCATTTGCCCACTCTTCCAGTCACTGTGCCAAAACCTGCTGAGAATATTATGATAAAGAAGAGCCTAGGTAAAGATGTTGATGGAAAAGTGCAGTCAAGGGCACATGGTGGGTGCTGGGCCATATTGAAACTGGGCATCTTAACAAAGTTTTTTTTTTCTTCATCACAAAATGAGAGCAGTAACAGTACTTGTCTCTGTGTACTTCTTAAGTGATTAAATGGGATGAGAAATTAGTCTACTTTCTGTCGTGGTGTTGATGGCTCTTAATAAAGGTAAATGTACACAACAGTCCCTGTCCCTGTATCCTTCTTGACTCACTGAGCTCCTTCATCGCCTAAGCTGGAAAAGCTGAGAATGTTTTTGCAACTTCTCTTCCCATGTTTCCTCCAGAGGATCAAATATAGCTCAGGACTTCAAATCCTGCCCACGTGGCATCACAGGGTAAAGCAAGCCAGGCTCTAGGCTCAACTGATACTTGAGGCGTTAGTAAAAAATTAACAATCAACATTATTAAATAATCATTAAGTAATGTTTGATGCAGTATTTTCCAAGACATCGTAAGTCAGGAAAAGATACTGGTACTATTTCCTTATCCTGGAGCTCTGATGTGAGAGCGTACTGTTGTCCCCCCTGAGCCTCAGAATACTGGAGCAGCTCTCCCTTAGACATGGGGATTTTTGTTTGTTTGGTTAGTTTAGTTTGTTTTGGTTTCGGCTGGGGTTTTTTGAGGTAGTGTTTGTTTGTTTGTTTGTTTGTTTGTTTGGGCAAAGGCTTGCTCTGTACTTCAAGCTAATCTGGAACTTGTGATCCTCCTGCCGCAGCAGCCTCCCAAGTACTGGGAAGGCAGGCATGTACCACCACATTTGGCTCCAAAGACATCTTCATTTGCATATTTGCATAATGTCTCATAGTATGTCAAAAACAACTACTGATTCTCCATCTTTTTCCATGTGCCACCCACTCCCACACACAGACACAGACACAGACACACAGACACAGACACACACACACACACACACACACACACACACACACCCTTTCTTCCCATGTCTCTTATCTTAGAGAACAGCTATGCCATTCATACTGGGGAAAAACAACCAGAAATTCCCTCAGTTCCATTTTTCACTCACGTCCACATCACCCTATCAGCAAGCACTGCCAATACGAATGTGAAACTTTATCTTGAGTCAGCTGCTCACACCTCCATCATTCCGAATTCAGACCAGACCCCCCTCGGTTCCTCCTGTGCCTGCTGCCATAGCAACCATAGGCTTTCCTGGCTCTCCTCTTGCCCCCTCACACAGAAGTCAGTGGCTGTTTTTCCAGGTGACCCCATGCATACAACAAGCAGCTCCCCGCTATGTGGAACCAATACACACACCCTGGTCCCCCATCTTCCATGACTGACCCACTCTCCCTCACAGTGCAGAAATCCTCCTCTTTTCTCTGTGCCTTAGATTGAAAGAAGCATGGAGCAGTCTCCTCCCTCCATGGCATTTGCTTTGCCATTTCTCCTACAAGGAATGGCCCTCACTCATCTGCCCCATGCACTAGGGTCTCTACCTAAATGTCGCCACTTAGGATCAACCTTCCATGCTAGTTCTTTCTTAGCACTAGCTTCACCAAAGTACATACATTCCATAATTTTCTGTCCCCTCTGCTAATTGTCTCTGTCTAAAGACACCACTGTGTTCATTATTACAGCTCCAGGCATACAGTATGGGCTGTCATATATACAAATACAAACATATATTTAAAGTGGGAGTTTACTAAAGTTATGTGAAAAAATATAAAATGAGAAAATACCTAAACGTTTGGAATCTCAGACTCTAAGCAGAATAAATGTTCAAAAAATTCAATACAACATAGCCATGAATTTTAAAAAGCTTAAAACTAGATTAAAAACCAGTCTCTGAAAGAGAATTAAAGATCCTCGCTTCCTTCTCTAGTTTTATTTTTCTTTATTACTTTTAATTTATCCTTAGCAATTAATAGTAAGCATTAATGCTTAATCATTTTAAGACTTCAAAACAGGAAAAATGTATCTAATAATGAACAACATTGCTATAACCTTTGAAAACATAAAATCAGGCCTGGAGATATAGCAATGGGAAAGAACACTTGCACCACAGTCATGAAGACAAGAGTTTTGGTCCCAGCACCCACCCAACAAATGGAGTATTTCTGCAAACATCTATAACCCCAACTCTGAAAAGGGCGGAGATCACCGGGTGTTGTTGGCTTCCAGCCCAGTCAAGAGCTCCAGGTTGAGAGAGAGACTTCTAAGAACTAGGCAGAGAACGAGAGAGGATACCCTTTTCTGGCCTCTGCAAGTGCACACTGGTGCACACCATGCACAAGCATACACTCACACAGAGCCACGTATAAACTATTGAAACATTGAAACGGTAAAGTCATTTATGGATGACTGAGTGGAACTTGGGAGGCTGCAGCAGGAGGATCACAAGTTCCAGACCAGCTTGAGATACAGAGCCAGCCCTTGCCTAAACAAACTTATTATTTATGATCACTTGTGTATGCATTCTTAATTCATCAAAATAGCAGTATTAATTGTGTTAGTCCCCAAGGATGGTAGCAGTGTAATGAAACAGTTTTTTATTTTTATATTTGGTCTTTTAGAGACAGGGTCTCCCTGTAGCCCCAGCTGTCCTTGAACTCACTATGTAGACCAGGCTGGCCTTGAACTCACAAAGATCTGCCTGCCTCTGCCTCCCGAGTGCTAGGATTAAAGACGTGCACCACCATGCCTGGCTCTATTTTATTTATTTATTTATTTATTTATTTATTATTTATTTATTTATTTATTTATTTTTATGAAACAGTTTAAACTTGGTTCATTGCCATTATCTTCATATTCAGTATGACAGAGAAATGGAAAATAAATAGATGGATGGATAGATAGATGAATAGATACACAGATAGATAGATTTAGATAGAGATAGATAGATAAATACATAGATACATAGATACATACATAGATAGACACACACATAGACAGGTGATAGATGATAGGAGCGGGTCAGTATCCCATCAGGAGTAATATGGCAAGTTTTTCCACAAGAGATCTTCTCCATGTATAGATGACAGGCAGGAGGACCAGTTAAATTTGAATTTCAAGCATATAATAAATTCTTTGGTGGGGGACTCAGGTGTCCTCAGGTGGTCAGAGTCCAGTGCTGGACATCATGGGGGGCTTTTATTTTTTCCTCTTTTCTTATGGCACTAGGGATAGAAAGTAGGGCCTTGTTTTGTTGGAAGCTTCTCTTGCTGTGAGCAGGTACAGTGCAGTCCTGCTAAGGGAAGGGGAGTAGTGGCCACCTGCAGTCACTGCTGAGGAACTGACCCCTCAACACAGAAGTTAGTTGGTCACTTTCGTAATCCAACCTGAGAAGTACTTCCAACCTAGGTCCTTAGCCATCTGACCATGCTATCCCACTTTCCCAAAAACTGCTGGTCTCTGGACAGGAATTTCCCGTTCTTCGGCCTACACCCACTCATAATCCACTCCACAGGTTAATGACCTGATTAGTCTTCATCCAACCCCATGCTAGCTTACCAAGTTAGCGATCTGATTGATCCCCATCTAACCTACTAGCCACCAACACAGTCTTCACGGCCTGTATAGGTGTAAAATAATGGTTTCCGAATTCTGTGTGATGATGGTAATGGAGAATTCAATTTATTGCATGCTCGGAGTCACTTTTATAAGCAAAACGATGTCATCTCTCAGAGCCAATCACAGACCCCAGTCTCATGCCCCGTGTATGCTGCTGCCCTGCCCATCATCATGTGCCTGGGCCATGAGTTGCTCCGTCTTGGGATGGGGTCAGAGGAACCCCATGACTTCCACACTGTGCTCTGGGGGATGCCAGCTGAGAACTAGCCCCTAATTCAAACTGGATCTTCCCACATTGCCTATAGGAGGTAAGTACTGTTCTACCAAGAGATAGCCGCAACCAATCCTCTCCCGACCTTCTCTGTATTTTTGAGACAGGGCCTTACTCTGTAGCCCCAAGAGGCCTAGACCTGGAATTTGCTACCTATACCAGGTTGATACTAAACTTGAATCTCTCCTCCTGTTTCAGCCTCTTAAGTGCTAGGATAATAGACGTGCACCATGCTTGGCTTTTGTTTTTGTTTTGTTTTACTTTTTTACATTCATTTAGTGTGTGCGTGTGTGTGTATGTGTGTGTGTGTGTGTGTGTGTGTGTGTGTGTGTGGTCAGAGAACAACTTGTGGGGGCTGATTCTCTCCCTCCCCCATGGGGGTCGTCAGGCTTTTCAACAAGCACCATTACACAAAGAGCCATTTACTGGCCCTGTCTTTCTTTGTACATCTGCCCACCTCTCTAGTGCCATGATTAGAGGCATGTACCACCATGCCCAATGATGTGTTTTTGTTTTTTAAAGACAGGGTTTTATGCTGGGCATGGTGGCCCAAGCCTTTAGTCCTAGCACTTGGGAGACAGAGGCAGGTGGATCTCTGTGAGTTCAAGGCCAGCTTGGTCTATATAGTGAGTTCCAGGACAGTTTGGGGAATACAGGGAGACCCTATCTCAAAAAGATAAAAAAAAAAATGCAGGGTCTTACACTGTAGCCCAGGCTGGGCTGGAACTCGCGATGAGGCCAAGCTGGCCCCCCACTTGAAGCAATTACCCTGCTTCCACTTCTGAGTGCTAGAATGAAGGGTACGAGGCAGCACCCCTTGTTTTAGCCTCAAATACTGTATGGGGGTTCTTTAAATGAAAATCAGTTGTTGCATATCTAAAATTCAAATTAAATTGACATTCTATATTTATGTTCATTAAATCTGGCAGCCCTATAAACAAGCTGATTTTGAAGTGAACAGTTACAAGAGCAGGAAAGAAGGAAAATAACTCCTGAAGCTAGGGCCTCCCCTCCCCCAAACCTTCTTATTTGGGGGCCAGGGAGAGGAATACCAGATTTAAATACAAAAAAGTTGGAGATCCTTAAATTTTGTTAGGCATGGGCAATAGACAATACGGAGAGGGTCCAAAGCACCACTGTCTCCAACAGACTTACAGTCTACGCAGTAGACATGGATTCTGGAGGTCAACCTTGAATGTGAATTTGGTCTACACCTGAGCATCCTTGTGTCCCTGTGACCATGAATAAACTACAAAATTCTCTGTGCTTCAGTTTCCTCCTATGTAAAATGGAGAATAGAAAATAGAACATGCCTTATTGTGTAATATAGAAACATAATTCGCACAGATCACTTAGAACATCACTCAATATTTTTAATTAGTGATAAGGGCTACATTGGAAATAAACAAGTTTCTGAGATTTTAAAAAAGTTGGGGAGTAAGACACCTTAAATACCATATATGCAGACATGTTAAAGTATACTTTTAAATCACATAGAGGTCAATGAAGAAATCTGATTTAAACTGGAAAATAAAGCTCAACCTCAGCCAGGTGTGCTGGCGCACACCTTTAATCCTAGCACTTGGGAAGCAGAGGCAAGCGGATCTTTGTGAGTTCAAGGCCAGCCTGGTCTACAGAGTGAGTTCCAGGACAACTGGGGCTACAGGGAGACCCTGTCTCAAAAAGACCAAAAAAGAAAAAAAAACAACCCTCAACCTCAATCCTTGTAACATTTCTTGTGATATAGATAAAACATTATGTACAAGGAAATTTATAGCTTTATTTATCTCTAACAGAAAGGAAAAGCTGAAAATCCACACACAATGTACCCATCTTAGCAGTGTTAGAGAACCCCAGGAATGTGGAAGGAATTGCAGGAGATGAGAGCAGATGGTGTGAAATGTAAAAAGAGAGCAATTGAAAAAGCTAATAAAATTGACAAATCTCTGGCAAAGGAGCAATGAGCAGTTTGAGCTATGAAAGGGAAATATAACATAGAGCCACCCAAAAGTAAAAGATGAGAATTTTATGAATGACTTAGAAGAACAATAATTAACATAGATTTCTAGAAAAGATAACTTGACAAGACTGGCTGGAGACAAAACAGGAAACCGGAACAAACTATACTGTAACAGAAAATAAATCAAATCAATCTTCAAATCTTCCTACAATAAAAAAATATTAGGCTGAAAGCATTTTGTAGAATCCTGGGAGCAGCCTATAAAGAGGTCATTCCAATACTTCATTAGCTTCACTCGATAGCAGTCAAGCATAATCTCCCACTTGCTTTATGAAATGAGCAAAATTGTCATCATACTCCACATACACACATAAACATACTCTACAAATATACATACACAGATATATACATATATATATATATATATATAAAAAAAGAGAGAGAGAGAGAGAGAGAGAGAGAGAGAGAGAGAGAGGGGAGAGACTGACTTAGGACTTTGCTTGTGGGCTAAGAATGCTGAGGACCCCAAGAGAAGTCCTCTCTGGCTGGCTACAAGTTCCTCTAATGATGTCATAGGACATGTGACATTTGGACATAGGGTGATTCCATGTTCTCTGAGCTATAAAGCAGCCCCATTCGTCACCATGAATGAATCTCAAGTTAAGGAAAAAAGCAAATTGCTTCAGAGTTCAATGTGGCATCATTTGCATAAAAAGCTTTCAGCAAAGGCCTGGAGAGATGGCTCAAAGGTTAAAAGCATTGGCTGCTTTTGCAGAGGACTCAAGTTCAATTCCCAGCACCCACGTGGCAGCTGACAATCATCTGTAATTCCAGTTCCAGAGGAATCCATGCCTTCTTCTGACCTCTGAAGGCACTGCAACATGGTGCACCTACCTACATGCAGACAATACACTCACGTACATAAAATAAAGATAATAAATAAAATATTAAAAATTCACCCTATTTAAGATCAACAATGCTGTTTGGTATGATCGCACCTTTGTAACAAAAATGTTACAAAGAGATGGAAAGGACTAAAAAACATGAAATTCAAGCAGTATATTTCTGGAAATGGAGATGAGGGATGTGTTTACGCAGAAGGAAGGAGGAGCTTCCACGGCCCTGATAAGTCTGGTAGTTGATGGATAAACAGAATTTTCTGTTTAATTATCATCCTCTATAACTGCAATGTTTATTGTATTCCATGTTACTTTTAGGTATAGTTTACACTATAGTATGAAAATCTTGGGTGAAAAGTATGATTAATTTTCTATATCACATTATTTTTGTAAAAAAAAATTCATAATACTAATGAAAACTGATTTTAAGATTTATCTGCAATTTGGCCTTATTTTTTCAAACCCTGTCCATTCCAGGCAAATCCACTTTCATTGTATTCTTTGCTAAAGCGGAAGGAAGAAGCTGTTCTAAGAGCAAATCCAGTATTTCTATTAAGATTTACATAAACTCAAGGAAAAATATTTCATCCTAAAAACTGAGTTGTTTTTTTAAAAGATGTTTACGGAGAACATGTCATTATAAATGATCATACCCCGTGCATGATGTAGAAACTGGTGTAGGCAGGCCACTCAGCAGCCCACAAGAGGAAATGCTTTCAAACAGTGCAAAGCAATGGCTTCTGCCAGGACTGTTGATTTCACTTTCCTTCCGGGACTCCACACCCTCTCTGGAGGGGCAGGCTCCATTTTTCTTCTCACACCATTCTTAGTCAAACACATAAATATTTGTAAAGATTATCTAAGCCAATACATTGGATTCCAATAAATTTAACCCTTTATTTTTACGTTGCCTGAGAAAAGTTAACTAAACTTATCCTGTGTCTTCTGTGTTAGTCAGCTCTCTGTAAAACAAAATACTTGTGATATAGACTTATAAAGAAGCAAATGTTATTTGAGATCACAGTTTTGGAGGTCCCAGTCTAATCCCCTCCTCTCCTGTTCGGGGTCTGTGGGGAGACAGCACACTGTGGTAGAACACGACACAACATGCCTAGCTCAGCCACTGGGAGCAAAGAGAAAAAGTAAAAGGACATGACCTCAGTAAGGGCCTCCATAGTCTCGAACTCTCAACACCTAAAAGATATTAGTATCATCCTTCATGCACATTAAACTGGGATGGTATAATTACCTTAAGTTTACTAGCTCACCTGAAAAATAAGTCATAACTAGAACAATCGGACAGCCAATGACACTTGAAGCAAGTCATCACAGGACCAGCAATGGAGTGTTTTGGCAGGTACCAGAGGCTATAAAATGAAAGAATCAGAAAGAATAGTTTTCTCTCTTTCCAGTGAAATGGTTGTCACCATCTGTCAACGGATCTACTTATACACAAGCCCTTCTAACCTTGGAAATTTTTATCATGGAGAAAAGGCATGTTTGTTCAAAAGCAGAAGAACGGAATATGTCTGCCCTATCTTGTCATATGGAAATGAAAGTAGACCATGTGCCGGTCATGGCATTAATTTAAATATATAGCTAGATTTCTCCTATGAAATTAAGTAGTTTTGTACATCTATAAATATCTTAAATTCACATTATTTCCTTGTGTTTTCTATAAAACATTTTTAACATAACGTGTCCTTAATAAATGTGTTGTTAATCCTTTAAAAAAATCACATTTGAAAGTGATGTCTGGTGAGGGACAGAACTCTGGTGTCATATTATCTCAGAGAGAAAATCTCAGGGCATGGTTGGAAGAAGACAGGAGGCTGAGTGGTAGACACGGGCATAGAAACTGGTATTCCTTGTAGTTCATTCACACAAATGGCTAGAAGTTGGCTATTATTCCATTTCTACCATGGTTGTTAACTCTTATTCTTGTTCTAACCTATGAATAAACAGATACATAGAGACCTTGTTAATTACTTGAGTCCATATAATTTCTTTTTTTTTTCTTTTCTTTTTGTTTTTGGTCTTTTTTAATATTTTATTTATTTTTTAAATTTTTAATTTATTTTGTATGTGTATGAATGTACTGTCTGCATGTAGGTTTGTGCACCCATGTTGTGAAGTGCCACAGAGGTCAGAAGAGGGTGTCGGATTCCCCTGGAACTGGAGTTAAAGATGGTTCTCAGCTGCCATGTGGGTGCTGGGGATTGAACCCGGGTCCTCTGCAAGAGCAGACGGCGCTCTTAACTGCTAGGCCATCTCTCCAGCCCCGAGTGCATATAATTTCTAAATTGACAATTTAAACCGTGAACTTTTGGCTCCAAGCCTCACCTTTTTTCTTGTTTTGTTACCTATTCTTTTGTTTTATATTCAGGAATCTGCATCAGACAACTAAAATGATACTTTATTTTTCTCTAGTTTCAAGATAGTTGAAGAAAACAGTGAGAGGTGGTGAGATTTTATTGCTAGCCGTTAGTAATTCTAGACTAGTATTAAAGTTCTCCATATCTAACTGTGGGTAAGGAATTCCCACAGCTCCCACTAGCCAGGGCTGAAACTTGATTACAAGACTACTTTGCCTGGGATGTTTATCCTGAGAAGTTATTCCTAGGTTTGGCATGGAATTTAGTTCCTGGCTGATGGATTTTACTACGTTAATCAGAACAGCTACTAAGACAGAGGATTCATTTTATTTGCTTTTTTTGTGGAATTTAGTTCCTGGCTGATGGATTTTATGAGGTTAATCAGAACAGCTACTAAGACAGAGGATTCATTTTATCTGCTTTTTTTTTTTTTTGTCAGGAAAGTCCTTTAAAAGTCGAATCAGGCAGAGATAGGTGGATCTCTGTGGGTTCAAGGCCGGCCTGGTCTACAGAGCGAGCTCCAGGACACCTGGTACTAAAAGGGAGACCCTGTCTCAAAAATACCAAAAAAAAGTGTAAAATCAAAAGTCGAATCAAAGCAAGGAAAAGACATTAACCCAGCACCACAAAAACCTCATCACTCAGATGATTAATCTGCTTAGTAAAGCAGCTGACTTACATGAAGTTCACATCAACATCAGGAAGTCCCTGTAAGCAATGAGTGATCTATGGAATTTGCTCAGAAAGTGAAATGTATAAAATTAGATCCAGCTGGGTGTGGTGGTACACACCTTTAATCCCAGCACTAGGGAGGCAGAGTCAGGAGGATCTCTGTGAGTTCAAGGACAGCCTGGTCTACAGAGAGAGTTCTAGGACAGCTGGGGCTACAGAGGGACCTTGTCCCGAAAAGACCAAAAAAAAAAAAAAAATTAGATCCAATAAGCAAGGTCAGATGTATGTCAAATAGACTTCTTGTTTCAAAATATGAGGGGTTGATAAGAAGCCCTTAACAGAATTCCTTTTCTGATACAGGAATTAACCCCCCTGTGATTGGGCTAGTGCCTGTGTCTTCCCATTGGGTCTATTTTAAAATAAGCGTCGCTTAGGACAGAACATGAGCTTGTCATATCTTTTCCCCAGGTCGCGGCATAGTCCTGAGTTCCAGATCATGAAGCTGGGGAAATGGGAGGTAGTGCCTGCTGGTAGGTTAATGATTTCTCTGACTTTCCCATTTTATTAGGACATTACCAAACACCAGGGTTTTTTTGGCATTTGCGGTTTCTACTGGATATAGCAGTCTAACACTTCCTAATGTCATGGAAGAAAGCCACAGATGTGGAAGGAGGATCAGGCTGGAAAGAAATATTTCTAGCTGAGCAGCTTTTTCAGCAGACTGCCCTTCACCCTGGGAACCAGACCCGGAGGACCTGGAAGGCATCCCTGCTTGCAGGTGACAGGATGGCATCCGGGTCGCACTAGTTAAGAGAAGTGATGCTTATGACATACTCTGACCTCCTCCTCCAGAGAGTAGCTTGCTCTACATCCGGAAAGCCTAAAGACAGAAGGGTCATTACAAATTAAATTATCCTCAGGCACCTTTTCTGAACATTGCATTTTTCCAATCACAGAATCACAGAATTTTAGAGCAGAAAAGAACTTCTGGTATTACGTGGTCCAGCTGTTTTCATTTCACAAATGAACACTCAGCAAAATACATTAGACCTGTGCCACTTTCCTGGCCCCTCAACAAAAACACAGAAATAAACTTCTCTTCATCCTGTTTCCCACCTTTTAGAGTCAAAACAGTCAGGAGATAGAAGCCCCACATAGTTTTATAGACAAACTCAATTAGAAAGAAATCACTGAGCCTCTACCATTTTGTTTTGTACTGGGAAAATCTTCCTAAAGTACCATTCTTGTTTTTCTTAGGCATGTTAAGGGATGCTGACACACAATCCAAACGCATCTTAGTCAACCTGATTCAAGGTATAGGTAATGGTTAGCTTGCATTTTGTTTAAGAAACCAAGGATTTTAGCAAAAACAGCAAAAGTATTTGTTTTATTATCTCAATCTGATTTCCTGATTCGCTGAGCCCAGTTCTTTTTCTCCTTACTCTGTGTGTGTCTCTTGTGTCTTTGTATCTGTTTCTGTCTATGTGCATATGAATAAACATGTGCATGAACACACACATGTGTACCTATACACACACATGTACACATAGATACATTAATCCATAGATATTAATAAATGGAAAAGACATGATAGCTTTTCCTATAACCTTCTGGGGTTTCTTATTTTTAACTTCCCAGTGATTTTCATATTTAGAAGTTCAGTTAGATGATTTACAATTTCTGTAGGGCACAGAAATTGTAGGTATGCTGGCACTAAAAAAGAATAATAGAAAAATAATGGAAAACCACTTGGTGCCTGGAATGGGAAAGGACCAACATCAAGGCCTGGGTACCCAGGACCACATGTGGGGTCAAGACCATGGCTGACTGTAGGAGCTTCTCTTACTACGAACAGGCACAGCGCAGTCCTGCTAAGGGAAGGGGAGTACAATGGCCACCCAAGGTCACTGTGGGGAACTGACCCCTTGGTGCAGAGGTCAGTTGATCACTCACACTTTACTTCACAGGGTGGTGACCTGATAGGTCTCCATCCAACCCCACACCAGCTTACCAGGTTGGTGGTCTGATGGACCTCTGTCCAACCTACTGGCCACAGCTGGTGACCAGCTAAGTCTCCATCCAGCCCCACAGTACCATCCACCCTCATGCCAGCTTACCTCCATCCAGCCCACTAGCCACGACACTCAAAACCCAGGCCTGCTTCGGCCTGTATGTGTGCAAAATAACGACCAGGAATTCTGTGTAATGATGGTAAAGGAGAATTCAATTTATTGCCTGCTGCAACTCACTTTTATAAACAAAATGATGTCAGCTCCCAGAGCCAATCCCAGACCACTGTATACTACTGCTCCACCTGGCATCATGTGCCTGGGACATGTTGCTTGCTGCCTCTTGGGGTGGGGTCAGAGGAGACCCATGACTCCCACACCATGCCCCAAGGAAATGCTACCTGAGAACTAGCCCCTAATTCAAACTGGATCTTCCCATAGCTGACCATGAAGGGAGATTGGAAGTTCATTCCTGAGAATCTGTTCTCCCAAGACTAGAGTCTGCAAATAACAGAAATCTCTCCCTGTCCAGCATAAGCCCAACACAGAGACAAGGCCACTGTCATGCCCAGCCTGGTAACTTGGGAGGGGGCCGTAGGGAATGTGGCTACTCAGAGAAGGTTGAAAGTGCTGCCCAACATCAGGAAGTTCTCTATCTTCCAATAAGCCTACCCCCAGAGGAACGTAGAACCACAGCTCAGTGTTGGGAACCAAAGTGCCAGGTTCATGGGAGGGAACCACAGCTTCAGCTCATGGGAGGGGCCCACAGCTTCAGCTCATGGGAGGGGGCCACAGCTTCAGCTCATGGGAGGGGGTTACAGCTTCAGCTCATGGGAGGGGGCCACAGCTTCAGCTCATGGGAGGGGCCACAGTTCTAGGTCATGAGAGGAGTCATAATTTTAATTACCTGCTTCCTATTATTTTCCTGTCTTCATTGCTCTGTCCACATGATTATACTTGTGTTTGAAAAGAGCATTTTGGCTGGGCGTGGTGGCAACACCTTTAATCCCAGCACTCTGGAGGCAGAGGCAGGTGGATCTCTGTGAGTTCAAGGATAGCCTGCTCTACAGAGTAAGGTCCAGGCCAGCTGGGACTAAAGGGAGACCCTGTCTCAAAAACACCAATAATAAATAAATAAATAAATATATAAATAAATAAATAAATAAATAAATAAATAAATAAATAAATAAATAAATAAATAAATAAATAAATAAATAAATAAATAAATAAATAAATAAATAAATAAATAAAAAGAGCATTTTGGCTTCTGTGCAACAAAGGCAGACAACAGTTACTTGCTGGCTTGAATCTCTTGCTAGAGGGACATTGATATTGGAGAAAAATCATTCTTCACTTTAGCTTAAGGATGAATCCGGTGTTTTATTTTCCAGGGTCACAGGTCTGGTTGGCTTTTTGGTGTGCACTGTTTTCACATCTTTCACTAGGGCCAGGGGGAGCAAGTGATGAGATGACATCTTACTAGAGTCACCAGCTCAAGTTGTAAGTCCTTGAATGGAGAGCAACCACTGCCACCTTTGTTCTGACACCCTCAGCCACACCGCTACCACCTTTGTACTGACACCCTTAGCCACACTGCTGCCACCTTTGTACTGACACCCTCAGCCACACCGCTGCCACCTTTGTATTGACACCCTCAGCCACACCGCTGCCACCTTTGTTCTGACACCCTCAGCCACACTGCTGCCACCTTTGTTCTGACACCCTCAGCCATACCGCTGCCACCTTTGTTCTGACACCCTCAGCCACACTGCTGCCACCTTTGTTCTGACACCCTCAGCCACACTGCTGCCACCTTTGTTCTGACACCCTCAGCCACATCACTGCCACCTTTGTTCTGACACCCTCAGCCACACTGCTGCCACCTTTGTTCTGACACCCTCAGCCACATCACTGCCACCTTTGCTCTGACACCCTCAGCCACATCGCTGCCACCTTTGTTCTGACACCCTCAGCCACATCACTGCCACCTTTGTTCTGACACCTTTAGCCACACCGCTGCCACTTTGGCTACCTACATATTTCCTTTCTTGCTTTCCAAGTCCTGATTTCAGAATTTTGAGATCAATACATGAGCACCTAAAGTCAAGAGATATTCGTCCTGTATTATAAGGTTCCTCTTGGAAGCCAGCATGCCCCAGGCCCAAGGCCCATTGCTTGGGCCACACTGTATTGAGCCATCTTGATCTTCTGTTATCTAACTTTATATTTTAACATCAAGGAAGATCAAATTAAGTGAGAATGATCAAGATGAAACTATACACAAAGTTAGATTCTAATTATATCATAAAACTTAGCCTCTATTTCACATTGATCCTACAATGTATATTAATTGGTCATAACAGGAGAAAGTCTACACACACACACACACACACACATACACACACACACTCACACAACACACGCACACACATATTTTCCCTGAGCTATGTATAAGTTGTGTCACATAACAACTTCAAAGTTGAGTGAATTCACACAGGGAAGGTTTAATTCTTACTCATCAAATATGCAGATTGCTTAGCCCAACCCTCTTTCCCTCATTCCTTGGTGATGACAACACACCAAGAAGAAATATAACTACTTATCCAAAGGTACAGACATTGAGGCATGGCCACAAAGATGAAGAATAATCAAGGAAACATGACTGATTCTACAGAAATGAGGATATGGGCTGGGAAGATGGCACTAGCCATGGAGACCTGACATTAAAAAGGAAAGCTGGATGCAGCGTTGAGCATCTGCAGTGCTAATCTGGAATGTGCAGCACAGCAGAAGAAACAAGAGAAACCCTGTCTCAGCAAGGTAGAAGGAGGGAACTGACTACTGAAAGCTGACCTCTGACCTCCACACATGCACTGGGGTGCATGCCTGCAAACACACACACACACACACACACACACACACACACACTTATACATATTAAATAAATAAAGTTTTAAAAATACTCATAAAAATTGTGAAAGAACATCCAACTTGTGGACTGAGTTACTACTGGGGTTTCAGCCTCTTCAGAGTATAGACTGCCATTGTTGGACTACCCAGGCTGTATCATGGAGACCAGTACAAGAAAATCAAGACAGGATCTGGTGCTTACTGGACCTCATTTGGTGACCATGGGAAGGGAAAACTCCAGTGTGGAACACAGGGCAGAATTGATGGTGGTTTGGGCTTGCCAGGGAGGAGACTTCAAATATGACATCTTTCAGCTTAACAAAGAAAAAAATCATAAGCTGAAGATGCTAAAACCTATGATATATGTGGCATGCATATGTGCTTATTTTGGAGTGATGCATATTGGAAGTAATAACAAGAACAGAAAAGACTGGGTCAAAGGACTGACTGAAACAGTGAACTTCTGCTCAAAACAGTAAACTTCTGCATCGAGAATTTTGAGAGAGACAGAAAAAGATGAAAAACACGTTGGGCAGAATGCATGAGCTCTGGTGGGGTGGGGGGCAGGGAAGGAGGCACAGGTCTAGATTTGATTGGGAATTTTATATGAAATGCACAGAGCTTAAATAAAAAATTGGCTTTGAAAAGAAATTGTCAAAGAAAGAAAAATAACTACAGAAAAAAAAAATCAAGAAAATACAAATTGATAATTCAATGAAATGAGAAAATAAGAGACTAGAATGAAAGCTTCCAGCGAGATTGAAAACAAAAGCTATGCAGAAATCCTGAAGATGAAAACACAATAGATAAAAATTTTAAATGCAATATTAGCATTAACAATAGAATTGATCAAGCAGCAGAAACAATACATGAATTCAAAGTCGAATTATTTGAAAAGACACCCTCAAAAGATAAAATGGGGCTGGAGAGATGGCCTAGCGGTTAAGAGTGCCAACCGCTCTTACAGAGGACCCAGGTTCGATCCCCAGCACCCACATGGCGGCCGAGAACCTTCTGAAACTCCAATTCCAGGAGAACTCCACGGCATTGCATGGCACGGGTGCACAGACCTGCATGCAGACAGTACATTCATACACATACAGAAATAAATAAAATTAAAAAACATATTTTAATAATAAAAAAAGATAAAATGAAGTTACACAAGGTGACACACACCTTTAGTCCCAGTTCTTGGGGGACAGAAGTAGGCAGATCTCTGTGAGATCAAAGCCAGCCTGGTGTACATAGTAAGTTCCAGGCCAGCTGAAGCTAAAGGGAGACCTTCTCTAAAAAAAATGCAAAAGAAAGATAAAAAATGAAAAAATATTGAAAAGAAATGAAAAAGGCTTATAAAATATATAAATATCCAAGTGCAAGAGAATCGGAAGTCTTATATTTAGTCCCAGCACAAATACCCCAACATGTAATTTATACTTACAGTCAAATTATCAAAGGACAAAAAAGAGAGCCCTGAAGACAGCAAGAAGAAGGAAGAAAGTTATACACAAGGGAGTTCCAATATGGCTAACAGCAGATCTCAGCAGATACGGGACAGACCCCAAAAGAGTGGAATGACGTTTGTGAAGTGCTAAAGAAGAAAGCTTTTCTTTTTTTTTTAATTTAAATTTATTTTTATTTTTTAACAAATCTAGACCCGTGTTCCCACCCATTCCCCCACCCCGCCAGAGCTCATGCATTCTACCAAACATGCTTTTCATCTCTTTCTCAGTCTTTCTCAATATTCTCCATGAGGAAGTTGACTGTTTTGAGCAGAAGTTCACTGTTTCAGTCAGTTCTTTGATGCAGTCCTTTCTGCTGCTGTTGTTGTTGTTGTTATTGTTGTTGTTTCCAACATGCATCACGCCTAACTGCTTTGGACAAAAGCTCAGAAGAAATACTTACAACTAGGTAATTGGCACTAGCATCCACAGATGAGGGATACCATTCATCATTTGTTTTTCTGGGACTGTGTTACTTCATTCAGCATGATGTCCTCTAGCTCCAGCCATTTTCCTGCAAAGCTCATGATGTCATCTTTCTTTACTGCTGCATAGAACTCCATTGTGTAGATGGAGTTTTTCTCTATCCACTCATCAGTTGAGGGGCATTTAGGTTGGTTCCAGCTCCTTGCTATTGTGAAGAGAGCTGAAATAAACATGGCCGTGCATGTATCTCTGTGGTGGGGTGAGTCTTGAGGGTACATGCCTAGGAGTGGTATGGCTGGGTAAGGTGGCAAGTTCATTCCAAGTCTTCCAAGGGTTCTCCACACTGCTTTCCATAGTGGCTGTATGAGTTTACATTCCCACCAGCAGTGGATGAGTGTTCCCCTTTCCCCACAACCTTTCCAGCACTTGGTATCATTTGTTTCCTTAATCCTAGCCAGTCTTACTGGAGTAAGATGATATCTTAAAGTGGTTTTGATTTGTATTTCCTTAATGATTAGTGATGTTGAACAAGAAGAAAGCTTTTCAACGCACCCAGCCAGAACTAGTGCACAGAGCAAAGCTATTTTTTAGTACAGAAAAGCCAATGTTGGAGCTTAGTGGTTGAACTCTCACCTGTCATGCGCAAGCCACTGGCTCCCAACTCCAACACTGCAAGAAGAAAGAGAAGGATGAGACAATGTGAGAAGAGAAGGAGGAATAATTATTTTCCTGTACAAACAACACAATCATATCTGTTCCCAAGAAACGCTGAAAGAAATTATTTAAGCTCCAGGAAAATCATGCTAATGACTGGCACAACATGGCTTCAAATTTAGGAAAAATGTTCATCACTACTCATCAAGAAATTTAATTTTTTTTTGGTCTTTTTGAGTCAGGGTCTCCCTGTAGCCCCAGCCATCCTGGAACTTGCTTTGTAGACCAGTCTGGCTTTGAACTCACAGAGCTCCGCCTACCTCTGCCTCCCAAGTGCTAGGATTAAAGGCGTGTGCCACCACACCCAGCCTGAAATTTTAAATAATATAGTATGCCAAGCATGATAGTATACACCTTTAATCCCAACACAAGAGGGAGAGGCAGGTGGATCTCTTTGAGTTAGAGGCCAGTTTGGTCTATATAGCAGTTCCAGGCCAGCCAGAGATGTCTACTGAGATCCTGTCTAAAAAACTGACAGTAATATTACCCCCCTCTATTAGAAAGCTTATTATCAAGAAGAGAAAAGATAACAAGTACTGGCAAGTATGTGCATAGAAAGGAACTCTTGGAAATTTTGGCAAGAATCTAAATTAGTAGGTGCACCATAGAAAACAATGCAGATATTCCTAAACTGTTAAAGCTATAACCACTATACAATCCATCAATCTCACTTCTGGATTTGTGTCTAAGGAAAATGTAATGATATTATTGAAGAGATATCTGTGCTTTCTTATTTACTCTAGCACTACTGACAAGAACCAAGATAATAAATCAGCCTAAGTATCAACAGGTGAATGAATGGAAACAAAGTACAAGTGAGGCATTGAAAGGAAGGGAATTCTGTCATTGGGGTATAAATGAATCTGGAGCGCACTGCAATGAATGAAATAAGCCAGGAACAGAAAGACCAATTATACACATTCTCACTCACATTTAGAAGCAAAGAGATGCTCTCATAAAGACAGTCAAATGGCAGTTTGCAAAGGACAGGGCAGGTGATAGTGTGGGAAAAGGGGCTCTGGGCAGAGGTTAGTCAAAGTGTATAAACATACAGTTAAGTTATGTAAGAGGAATAAATACAAAAGATCTCTTGTAAAAACATGCTCACTATAGTTGATAATGTAAAGTATTCTTGAAGAACTGCTAAGAGATAGAAGCAAAGAATTCTCCCACAAAAATGAGAACCTGAGAATCATGGACAGCTTGGGGACAGAGCAGTGGCAGAGCATGTGCCTAGCACAAGCAAGTCCCCAAGTCCCATCCCAAGTGCCACAAGAAAAACGAGAGCCATTATATATAGTAATGTATACATGGAAATAATACATATGCTAATTAGTTAGATAAAGCCATCCCACATGATAAATACAAGCAATTTTATCATGTATTTTTATAATAAAACCAAGAAATATTTACAAGTAAAATTAGATGCATAAACTTTTGTTTTGTGGCAGATGGCAGACTAGGAAAAGGACTTGACCCCAAATGTCTGAAATCCCTTGATTGATTCAGAGTCACCTGAAGAATTCATGCCCTAGAAAATTTTATCATCCCCAGAAAAAGTTCAAGGTAAGTGAAGGTCTCTCAAATATGGCAATAAAGCCACCAACAAGTAAAGAACAATGGTATTTTGCTTGGCTTCCTAGTTAAATCCAATTCTTCTTTCCCCATCTTTTCTTGGCTAGGACAGTAAGTTTGAGGAAGCCAACCACAGAGGTTTGCTGATAACGAAAGGTGCCAATTGGCAGAGCAGTACATTTCTTGACAATGATGTTTGCTGCATCTTGGCCTCATGAGTAAGAAAAAAATGGAGAAGCCTGGTCCTGGGCACCATACAAACCCACACAGTGACACAGAGTCTTGTGGCCTTCCAACTGCATGAGGAAGAGGACAGGGCGTTATTTCCCAGAGTGTCTATTAGTTCAGCTTCAATGGGATCTTGGCAGGAGTGCATTGGCTTGGACTGAAAAGATTTGATTTGTCTATAAAAATAATTACACAGACCAAAGTTGGTACAGCTCTTCTTCTTTTGTGTGAAGAAAGATGTGTGTGCACTTGGAGAAGCAGAGAACCGAGCAATTCTGAGCTCTGCTGGCCCTTCCAGAACGGGAGCTGTACAGTCATTCCTGAAGGAAGCTGGCACACTCCTAGTCCTTCCACTTGTGACTTTTTATATAAAATGTCTTGTGTGTGGAAGCTTTTCCCCAATTTTCCCAATTCTTCCTCCTCCACAATCTTCTGGGTGTCTCCAACAGAGCTATCTCTGAGCTTCTGCTGTGCAAGCTAAGCAAGTCCTTTACCACTGAACTTTATCCCCAGCCAGTTTTAAAAAATGTTTAGATTGATCCAAACTATACTACAGGGCTATAGTCATAAGTACCAGCTTGGTACTGGCACAAAAATAGACCTGTAGACCAATGGAACAAAACTGAAGATCCAAACTTGAGCACATACAATTTCAGCCACCTCATATTTGACAAGGGGGCAAAGAAGACACAATGGAGGAAAGACAGCATCTTCAGCAGGTGGTGTTGGCAAAACTGGATCACCACTTCTAGAAGAATAAAATTAAACCCCTACCTCTCACCCTGTACAAAAATCAACTCCAAATGGATCAAAGACCTCAATGTGAAACCCAAAACTTTGAAGGTGATAGAAGAAAACATTGGCAGCCACCTACAAAACGTAGGTGTAGGGAAAAGTCTTTCTAAATCAAACAGCTGCTGTGCAGGAAATAAGAACAACAATTGACAAGTGGGACCTCATTAAACTCAAAAGCTTCTGTACAGGGAAAGAAACAGTCAATGAAGTTAAGAGAAAACGCACAGAGTGGGAGGAAACCTTCACTGTTGACACATCTGACAGAGTATTAACTTCCAGAATATATGAACTACTCAAAAAACAAAGTAAAAAAACAAATGACTCACTCAAAAGATGGAGTAAAGAGCTAAACAGAGACTTCACAAGTGAGGAAATAGAGATGACTGAGAAACATCTTAAAAAGTGTTCAACATTGTTAATAATTAAGAAAATGTGAATTAAAACCACTTTAAGAAAGCCAGGCATGGTAGCGCATGCCTTTAATCCTAGCACTTGGGAGGCAGAGGCAGGTGGATTTTTGTGAGTTCAAGACCAGCCTGGTCTACAGAGTGAGTTCCAGGACAGCTGGGGCTACATAGAGACCCTGTCTTGAAAAGACAAAAAATAAATAAATAAATAAAACCACTTTAAGATATCATCTCACTCTGATAAGCCTGGCTAGGATCAAGAAAACAAATGATACCAAATGCTAGAGAGGTTGTGGGGAAAGGGGAACACTCAGCCACTGCTGGTGGGAATGTAAACTCATACAACCACTGTGGAAAGCAGTGTGGAGAACCCTTAAAACACTCAAAATGAGCCTACCACCTGACCCAGTGATACCAGTCCTGGGTATATACCCACAAGACTCATCTTACCACAGAGGTACATGCACAGGCATGTTTATTATAGTTCTCTTCACAATAGTGAAGAGCCGGAACCAACCCAAGTGCCCCTCAGCTGATGAGTGGATAGAGAAAATGTGGTACAGCTACACAATGGAATTCTATTCGGTGGTAAAGATGACATCATGAACTTTGCAGGTAAATGGATGGAACTAGAAGATATTATGTCAAGTGAAGTAACACAGTCCCAGAAAAACAAACGGTGAATGGTATCCCTCATCTGTGGATGCTAGTGCCAATTACCTAGTTGTAAGGCAAACTGAGCAATGTTAATGTTATATTCCTCCTGACCTGAAAACAACTGTGTTCTTATATTGTGAATCCCTAGACAGGTTCTGGAATAAACCTACCATTTATTTTCAGACTTTGGAATTTTGGTATATGGGTGGAAGGTATGTATGCATATTTTAAAGTAATATAAAATCAAAAGGATGAAAAAAATAGTTTGTCATGACATTGTGTCTAACCACAATATTTATTTTATTGTGGCATACTTCCTAGCATTTCTTATACAAGGCTGCTTGAGCTTTTGTCCAAGGCTTTTCTAAAATATTATACAGTAATTAAAAGTATCAGGCTAGTGTAACTTAGCCTTTCTGGATGCTTAATGACCATACTTAATGCCCATATCAATTTGGCCAAGGGACTTAAGGGATAACTTTGTTCCTTGCACTCAGAGGTCAACTAAGTCCCAGGGGACTATGCATGGGGGCAACGTCCTGCAAATGTGAGTCACCAGTCTTCCTGTGCAGGGAGGTCTTGGAGATCCACTAATGGGACTTCAGCCAGTGTCTAGTCTATAAAGAGGAAAGTCTGCTCATGCTTCAAAAAGGGAAGCCTGGTCTAGCAAGACCTGACTTTGTCCTCGAGTGGATGGAACTGGTAAATGAAAAGCCAAAAGGAGCCAGAGGCTCCACCCCCCCCACCCCGCAAAACCTGAGTGACCCCTGAGGACCAGATCCTCAACTGACCTTGAGAAAACAAAAACCTTGGTTAATCTGGGCTAACTGTGTGGCCTTAAACATCCAAAAGGAAAGTAAAACTAGAAATAAACAATCAGTAAGGCCTGAGAAATTGTACTTCAGGTGTAAAACTTGAGATCTTAGGAAAAAGACAAAAATTTTTAAAAATCACTGTTGTTTTTCCTGTCTTCAGTTCTTACTGGCAAGTGCATCTACCTTGTGGCTGCCACTGCTTTTGCCATCCTTCAAAGACATGAGACACAGCTTTTCAACCTTCCAATATGGAATGAAGACTCATGTCCCTCCATGAATCCTCCAAACCTTCAGTGCCAGATGGGGACTGCTGAGTTACTACTGTGGTTTTTGCCTCTTCAGAGTATAGACTGATATTGTTGGATTACCCAGGCTGTATCATGGAGACCAGTACAGGAAGATCAAGCAAGACAGGGTGTGGTGCTTTCTGGACCTCATTTGGTGACCATGGGAAGGGAAAACCCCAGTGTGGAGCACAAGGGCAGAACTGATGGTGGTTTGGGCTTGCCAGGGAGGAGACTTCAAACATGACATATTTCAGCCTAATAAAAAAAATCATAGGCTGAAGATGCTAACACTTATATGTGGCATGCATATATGCATATTTTGGAGTGATGCAAATTGGAAGGAATAACAACAACAACAACAACAAAAATGGGTCAAAGAAGTGACTGAAATGGTGAACTTCTGCTCGAAACAGTAAACTTCTGCATCGAAAATTTTAAAAGAGCCTGAGAAAAAGATGACAAGCATGTTTGGCAGAATGCATGAGCTCTGGTGGGGGGGGCAAGGAAGAGGGCACGGGTCTAGATTTGATTGGAAATTTTGTATGAAATGCACAAAGCTTCAATAAAATTGGCTTTAAATTTTTAAATTTATTTTATTTAAAACCTTTATATGAAAATATAAAAATTATACATATTAGTGGAATACTTTGTGATTTTGTGATCTTTTGAGATCTATATACATATCTATATACTGTGTTGGACTCAAACTGCCACACTCACAAAATAAACCAATGAGGGGCTACAGATTAATACAAAATTTATTTAATTTGCTGGTGCACCAGAACCCAATTAAGAAAACTGATGCATCAGAGAAGCCAATTATTGATGTATCAGGGATGCAACCCACTCCATGCAGGGATGGGTGTGACCCCAACTCTCTGTTACAGAGACCTTTTAAAGACAAAAACCACAAACTACAGGAATTTGGTGACATCATACATACACAATTGCAAGGCTATAGAAACACAATGCATGCAGTGGTGACCTTTAAGCTGATTGGTTGTGTTTAGCAGCATGAATCCCCTTGGAGAGAAATGGGCTTCTTAGGGGGAAGGAAGCACTCCTTCAGGGCAGGGAAACTTCATCCTGACCTCAGGTAGCTGTGTGAACTAGGAACTCAGTGTCGGACTATATTCTTGTGGTTAAGGTAGACATGGGAACCAGGGTTGCTTCAACTAGAGAGTTGCTCCTGCATGGTTAACCCTTTCCTTTTGAGTAACTCTTTCTGACCTGGTCCTAACAACTGTTTAAATGATACAGAAGCACAAAAGACCCTGAATAACCAAAGCAATCTTGAGAAAGGAAAAAGCAGGAAAAATTATGCTACCTAACTGCAAAGATCAAAACAGCATGGTATTGGCACAGACCAGTGGAACAGAATCAAGAGGTGCAGTCAAAGGAATTTCAATAAAGGTACTAGGAACACAAATTGGAGAAAGGTGGTCTGTGTAATACACAGAGCTGAAGAAATGAGGAGGCCACATGTGGAAGAATGAAGGAACCCTTATCTTTCACAGAGTGAGACATTGACATTTAGCCTTCACAGGCCACCATCAGTTCCTACTGGGGGGTTCCGGGGGTGGTGCAGATGTGATTGGAGAGCTATAACCTGAATGCAGAGGCTGGAAAGGACCATCAAGCCAGGGCACCAGGTAAAGGATGAAGCCAAAATTCAAAGTTGTAACAAAAAAGATTGAGGGAAGTTCATGTTGATGGGATGAAGCCCACAGATGGGAGTTATTGCTCATGGCTTTTAGCCAGATTCACCTTAAGATGATCCAGAAAGGGATGCAGAAACACATGGAAATGTATGGCTTGGTAGGAAGAGGATTGTGGACCCAATTAAAGCTGCAGACAGGTCAAATCTAGACAATGACCAAGAAATGATGCCTAGACTGTGACAGCCCCATAGAGGAAGGAGTTGTGACCATGGGCTCCAGGCTGGTTTGTCTGCATTTGAAAAGCATACTCATGCCAGGCATGGTGACACAGGCCTTTAATCCCATCACTCAGGAGGTAGAGGCAGGTGTGTATCTCTGTAAGTTCAAGGCCAGGTCTACATAGCGAGTTCCAGACCAACTAGGGCTATAGGAAGACCCTGTTTCAAAAACACACCCCCCCAAATGAAAAACAAACTCATGGCTGAGCTGCTTAGCTCTTTATGAGTTGGCTAACCTTGGGAAAGGGCATTAGATGTCAAAGCATTAAAATACAGAAAATAACAAATGTGGCAAATGCATATGGAATCTCATATCGTGGATGATATTTATCCATTGGTAAATTGGGATGCAACAATTTTGGTTGCTATAAAACCTCCCAATCTTTGCAAATGGAAGAGAAATATTAAAAACTAAAACCATCTAAATTAATGCCTGCCAAAATGAAGTAAAAAATCAAGACACCTAGCTACATTCACATACAATGAAAATTCAGTTAAGAAGCACCACCTTTAGCAACTATCTCAGTGGAAACTTATATCCTGGCTACTAAAACACATGAAAAGCAGATTCTGAGTCCAGACATCATGGCCAAATAAACAGAAGGAAAAACCTAATAAATGGAAGCTTTGAAACCCCTGGTCAAGAAATTCTAATGGACTTTTAAGTTGGATATTTGAATTCACCCTGTTCTTACTTCTCCTGTCCCCTGCCTAGATCATGTACCTAACTACTCCTGCCTTCATTTCACTTTCACAGGCACCAGTCAAGGATTTTTTTTCCTCTATAGTTATGCTTGGGGTCTTTTAGATTGGCCTTCTGAACCCCAGTTGCCATACCCAATGTCCCTTTTCAGCATGGAAGAAGTCAGAGCCGTCAATGTCCCAATTCTCTTCGGGTGATTGGGGTGACCCTTTTCAGAAGGCAACATAACTAAACATCAGCTAGAAACTGACTAGGCAGTCTAGGGATGAGACCCCCTCAAATTAACCAGACTACTTCTCAGCTGAGAACTCAATGATTCCTGGACTAGCTAGCAAAACACATATTCTTCTGGTAGCCCTGAAACAGCAGGAAAAGAAGAAAGAAAAGAAAGAGAGAAGGTAAAAAAAAAAAAGAAGGAAAAAGAGAATTACATACCAACCCATGCAGATTGATTCTTTAGTTCACCAGAATAAGAAACGGTAAACTCCCCCTTTTGGGCTTTGTTTTGCTTTGTTTTGTTATTGTCATTTTGTATTGTTTCTGTTTTCCTGTGAAAGGAAAAAAATAAAAATAATTATTAAAAAAAAAAGAGCTGGGTGTGGTGGCACATGCCTTTAATCTAAGCACTCGAGAGGCAGAGGCAGGTGGATCTCTGTGAGTTCAAGGCCAGCTTGGTCTACAAAGTAAGTTCCAGGCCAGCTGGGGCTACAGGGAGACCCTGTCTCAAAAAGACAAAAAAAAAAAAAAAAAACAAACAAAAAAAAAACCCACTGTCAGGTCTTAGTCTGGTCCTGTCCTGGAACCAACTGGGCTGAGGAAAGGTAAATACACTGCTCGCCGGTTCCCCAGCCTCCTCAGTTCCCGGAGACACTCAGACGCAGCGGGGAGTCCAGTCAAGCAGGTTCTCCTTTATTGCAAGCAGGGCAGTGACTTATATACAAAACAGCCACAAAAGGCATTTAGGCGAGAAAGCAAATGACCAATGCTCTTGCAGCCCCTCTGACCCTCTCGGCTGGATTGGCGTACATGGCTGACAATTGTAACTCGTGCCGCTTGTCCTTATCTTTCCCCAACCAGAGGTTTTGGCAAACAACCCGGGTCCCTCCTCCTCCACCTCCCCTCAGCGCCATCTTGACCTGGCTGGCCGGGTGGGCCCCATCAAAGCACCCCTGAAATTGCATACTTACACTTGTTTAATGTTGTGATTTCAATGTGAAATGTACCCTGTAGGGATAATGCTTTTGAACACTTGGTTCCCAGCTGGTGGTGCTGTTCTGGGTGGTTGTGGAGCCTTTTGGAATTGAAAAGTAAGGCTGCAGGAGCAGAACTAGGTGCTTGCAACTTGGTCCTGTTCCAGTCCAACTTCTCTGCCTCCCGACCTGCTGAGCTGTAACAGGTCACACTGTGAGCTCCTGTCACCCCAGGCACCAAACCTCTCCAGCCATGACACCATGAGCCAGAAAAAATCCGTCCTTCCTTAAGTTGCTTCTTGTCAGTTATTTGATACAATGAGGAGATGCAACTAGTTTTGTCTGGCTTTAAGGTTTTGAGCCTGATCACCGGAGTTGCACTTCCAATCCAGAGCTACTATTTTGCTCTGTAACAAAACAGCTGCATGGACCTTACTTCATCAGCCAGCACAGTTAGTGGCTGCTACACAGTGAGTTCTAAGAAGTATCAGGAAAGCTCACCAGCCCCACGTTTCTCTTTGCCCCTCTCAGAAGCACTATTCGCAATTATCCTTTGTTGTTAATAATCACACGGTATAATGTAAATTAGAACTTGAAGCTAATGTTCTCCACTTGAAGTTGAATTAGTTGAATAGGAGATCAAGGCAACAGCTATGCATTGGTGTCCGGTGATACTCAAAGTAGGCAGGTGGGTGCACAGCTTCAAAACTCAGTGCTTCTGGCACAATGGAAGATCGTGAGCTTGATCTGAAGGTAGGCCCATAACCAAGTTGAGCTACACTGTTTGTGGGGATCAGGGCACAGGGCCCCAAAATATGACACTTTGGTTTTCTAGCAAATAGCAGAAGCAAGATGGTGTCCCTGACCTCCTCTGACCATTCAAGATGGTGTCCCTGACCTTTCCTGACCATTCAAGACCTTATGTGACAGGTGTCCTATCCTATTTCCAGAGAATGGGCAAGAAGACACAGAGACACCAAGAAGAGCCAGAGCACACAGGTCTCGCTATATCTTCCTCCCCCAGTTTATCGACCCTTGGAGCACACCTCCTTCTGCCTACTCTCCATCAAACCTAAGCATAAAGTCCAGTTCCTCATTGCTTTGGGTCCATGTCACATAAAATTTGTGTTACATACATTCGTGTGTTTTTCTCCCACCAAGATGTCTTTGTTGGCTTAATTCTCAGTCCTGGCCAGGGCCTGTGGATATGGTTGAAACTTTCCTCTGTTATACTGTTAAGTAGTCATGAAAAACCTGAGGCTGACATTGGGGGATGGGGTGAGGTTTGTATATTTTTAATATAATTTAAAAATAATTAGCAAGTGGGATATAAATGAAAAAATGGTGGGGTTGTTTCAGTCTTACAGTTAAATGGCAATAAACTCTTGCAAATAAGAAAGTGTTCTCTCTCTCTCCCTCCCTTCCTCCCTCCCTCCTTAGTCAGCCTTTTGGAAGTTTTAACTTAAATGCTTTGTTATTCTCAGGTATTTTTATATTTTACTTATTATTTCTATTTTATGTGTATGAGTGTATTGTCTGCATGTATGTAAGTGCACTCATGTCATGCAATGTCCACAGACGTCAGAAGACAGCATCTGATTCTCCTGGAACTGGAGTTATGGATGGTTGTTTGCCACCAAGTTGGTGCTGGGTCCTCTGCAAGAGCAACCAGTGCTCTTAACTGCTGAGCCATCTCTCCAGCGCCTCGCTTTGATTATTTTTTAAGCCACTACTCAACCATTTTTATACATACAGTTTTGGTGGGGGGTGGTGATGGTGGTGTGCTTGTCCTTTTGGTTTTAGTGGGGGTTATTTTGTACAGAAGAGGCATCCGACATCCTATTTCCCAGGAACTATGATACTGCTGCTTCCCCATTTCTCTCGATTCCTTTGTGATTTTCTTGACTATGAGTCTCTCAATGTTCTTCCAATGATCTGTTCACCTAAAACCACTGTGGAAGGACTCCCAGTGAACACCGATTTGGGGATGGTGCATATTCACCTTCACTGTTCTTTGCTGGCCTGAAGGACCAATTGCTTCTCCAAGGAGGGAACTAGAAGCCCTGCTGTGGTTGGCAAGTGAACCATGCACTCCCTACCACCCCAGGCCACATTGCAATCTACTTGACCCTTCTCACTGGAATCATTCTTCTCTCTTGGTGCTGCCAGCATCCAATAAACAAAACTTCAGGGTCAAACAGATCATCATGACCTTTGACCTTCAGGGAGGCCATGTAACTTCCCTGAGCCTCAGTTCACCCATCTCCAACATAAGGTGTAACCCATTAAGTTCAATGACACATAGTTTCTCTAGTAAATAATATGAGCCACACAAACACATCTAGCAGTTGTAATGGGTGCTGTTATTTTTATTCTTGTTACCACATTGGTCAATATTTTAGTCTTGCAGCAAAGAAAGAAGAGGTCAAAGGCAGAATCTATAAGAGACAAGATTTATTTGAATCATAAAATTAAATTTTTCTAAGCAGCAAAGAACACCACAGAATATTAATAGTCAAATGAGGAAAAAATACCTGTGACATACACAAAACATAAAGGTTGCTATCCTTAACACACACTCTTAAAAATCCATTAGAAGGGGTTGGAGAGACGGCTTAGCAGTTAAGAACACTGACTGCTCTTGTAGAGAACCCGGGTTCGAGTCCCAGCACCCACATCGCGGCTGAGAACTGTCTTTAACTCCAGTTCCAGGGGAATCCGACGCCCTCTTCCGACCTCCCTGGCATTGCACAACATGGGTGCACCAACCTACATGCAGACCCTACAATCATACACATAAAAAATAATAAAAAGAAAATTTTAATAAATATATTATTTAAAAAGATCCATTGGAAAAGGGAAAATAAAACAAAAAACTGGCAGAAGATATAAAGTGGAAATTGACTCTAACTGATGAAAAAGCTAAAACCCAAGGAAAAGCATTTTCCTCACTAGGACTCAAAGCACAATAAAAATGATACTAATGGTTTTTTTACATCAATTTGGCAAACATTATAAAAAATAGAACTGAGGATAATTAAATTTGTTATCAGCAGATTGCATTTATATACTTGGCAACCACTTCTAAATATAGCTATTTTAAAATTATTTATTTGTTTGTCTATTTATTTTGCTAGACTTTATCCAGCAATTGGTTCCCAGGGATAGGCCTCAAGTGTTTGGATTGACATGCATACTTTAGTGTCTGGTAATGAGTATCACCAACTCAGAGCACTGAAGAACATCATTCCACAAGAAAATCAGAATACCCTAAAATATTGATGCTCATATATGAAAGAAATTTTATAGATTTTTTTTCAATTTTGACAGTAATTTTTAAAAACATGCCTGCAATCTTGCCAAAAGTGAATAATTATACATATGAAAGAATTTTCTCTCTTGTTGCTTTTATCCTTGCTGAGCATGAAGAATCCAAGAGGCAAGGAATGGAACTTCACAGAAAAATCAAAAGAAGAAGATGGGTGCCAAATGTCTCATCAACCAAGCACATCTTTGGCAAAGGACCTGGCAAAGGGGACAAAACAAAAAATGTCAGTGAAAGATGACAAATATACTAATATATACTAATATATACTAATATATTAATATATATACTAATATATTAATATATATACTAATATATACTAATATATTAATATATATACTAATCCAAAAGGGAAAGTGCAAAACACTGAGATTCCCAAACTTCCTTGTAAAAAAAATAAGCTCCTCCCTTGCAACCAAACTGTCCCTAGTGAAGAAGATTCACTTCCTGCTTCCTGCCTGCACACTTCCGCCCACACCTGGAGGACAGCGTGCTATGCCCCAAATAGCAGGAACAAGGTCTTAACTAAGAGCCTCCAGTGAGATTGGAGTACCACAATAAAGGAACATCTGTGAGGTTTGGGCTGTATTTCTGATGGCACCTGCCTGTGTAGAGTGGCCTGTGGTACCACAATCATGATGGAGACTGATGGGGACCCTGCCTGTGCCCTCTGAGATTCCCACCTCATCCAGAAACTATTGAACCTTGTTCACTAGTCAGTCATAAGAGGACAGGCAGCTTCAAAAGTGCCAGTGAGGCTCCTGAAAACTTCAACAGAAACATCTCTGGGTTCATTGTGACGGCTCTGGTTACTGGAGGTGTGTGCGCCACCGCCCACCCCTGCTATTGTGTGAAGACAAGAAAGTGCCCTATGTATTTTGCTCCAAGAAGGCCCTGGAGTAGGAATATGGGGTCTCCAGATCTGATAGTTGTTTATTCTGTCACCAGCAGAGAAGGGTCACAGCCGACAAAGCGTTCTGTTGCAAGGCTTAGTTGAGTCTACACCTGTAGACTCTCCATGCCTTCCTCTCCAGGGCTCCCTGAGTTGTATTATACTGTCTCTGTTAGTGTGGCATGCTTATGTTTGTTTTCTGTTGTTGCACAAACATTATACTAAATCTAGTTTGTGGCTTTTTATTTCATTTCTGTTCTCTTTTGTAGCTTGCTTTCCCCTGAATCCCTTTTACCTAACTCTCAGTGCACTGTGTGGACTTTGTAACAATGAACTAATGCCTGGAGCAGAGGGAGACAAGAGTGCTGGCCCTGTCCCAAGCCAGGAAGGGCCAGATCAGATTCTCTCCAATGCCTCACTGTGTGCAGCCTGATGGAGTGAACAAGACTGCCACTTTGTGATGGAGAGCCATTTATAAAGGTGTTACATGACCAAAAAAGAGAATTTTTCTGAACTATTGATACTATTTTTAAATTTTAAAAATTAAGCTTGTTCAAGGAAATGTCTCTATTGAAATATAAAATTTTCCTATTAAAAAGCACATATTTAAAACACAAAAAAGATGTTACAGGGTTATCAGCAGTTCTAGGTCCCCTGCATTGACTGAGTGTTCACGTACTAGGTTAGAAAACTGAGAAGGGGAAATTCAAATGCTGCTGTTTGGGGCAAAGTCTGGCACTTCTCTGTCCAAATCTGACTCATTCTTCTACCCATATTTTAGTAGTAGCATTTGGACTCTTGTGACTCGCAACTGGTTCCATGGAAAAGGAACCAATGGCTGAGACTCTCTGAGAATCTAGGTAGCAAATCAGAGAAACAAGGAGCCTAGAATCCCATCATCCCAGGAGACTAGGAGGGAGCAGGCCAACGCCTAGGCAAGTGGGGAGCACAGGGTCTTGAGAGGCCACCTTGGGATTGAGCCCTTGGGACTCTAGAAGCCAGTGATTCAGATTCTCCATGAGCCTTAACATATTTAGGTGTCTTGAAGGCGGTTTCCCTAAGCCAAGAAACAGAAACTCATCTCCTAATTTTAGCTTAACCTAATTTTTTGTTCATCAACTTCAGCCAAATCTCTTTGGAAAGCATGTCAGTCTATTACTACGTAGGACACCAAGACTGCTCACTTCAAAGAGAGATGCAAAGGATGCCTGCTGCCCAGCTACCGGAAGATGAGGTGCATTGGAGACTTGAACAGAATAGGAAGAAAAGCTTGCCACACACAATTTGTCTCTACCAATTGTCTTGTCTGTTTTTTTCCAGTCAAGAGAAAAGAACCTTGGCTTGTTCTAAACCACTGTAACTGAATAAATAATAAGCAAACCTCCCAGGCAGGAAGTCCATTTCATTTCCATCCCCAGGTTATCTGAGGACACCTGTTTGTTGACATTCTAGGATGAGCAGTGAATGGTGTGGGAGGTGAGGTTTAAGAACTTTGTTTTTTGAAATAATTATAACGTATAGTAAATAGCAAAAACAGTACACAGAGTCCATGTCTTCTTTGTCAAACCTCTGATTCCAATGTAGTAATTCTAGTCTAATTAGAGTTGCCAGGTAGAACACAAGATAGTTAAATTTGAATTTCACAGGGCACATCATTTTAGTATAAATGTCCCCAAATTATTTGCTGTTTGTCTGAGGCTCAAGAAACAAGGTGCCTTGTATTCTTATTTGCTAAATCTGTCAACCATAACTACAGTCAAAACCATAAATTTTGGCATTGGTAAAGTATACACAATAAAAATACAGATCATTCTTGGGCTGGAGAGATAGCCTAGCGGTTAAGAGCGCCGACCGCTCTTGCAGAGGACCCGGGTTCGATCCCCAGCACCCACATGGCGGCCGAGAACCGTCTGAAACTCCAATTCCAGGAGAACTCCAGTTCCAGGGGAATCCGACACCCTCTTCTGACCTCCGCGGCATTGCACGACACGGCTGCACAAACCTACATGCAGACAGTACACTCGTACACATACAAAAATAAATAAAATTAATTAAAAAAAATACAGATCATTCTTAAGTCTTTATCGTTCACACATACATTCATTTTAATGTATACATAGCTAGATTTTGGGTTTTTATTTTTTGTATTTTTGAGACACAGTCTCCCTGTAGCCCCAGCTGGCCTGGAACTTGCTTTGTAGACCAGGCTGGCCTTGAACTCACAGAGATCTGCCTGCCTCCACCTCTCAAGTGTTGGGATTAAAGGCGTGCACCACCACATCTCCACATAGCTAGATTTTTTTTTTATTTCAATAATAAGAACCCAAAGTAAGGGCTGGGGAGATAATCTGTAAATTGCTTGCTACACAAGCATTTGAACCTGAATCCATCCCTCAGAACTCACATAGAAAAGCCAGGCGTGGTGGCACATGCTTTTAATCCCAGAGCCAGGGAAGTGGAAACAGAGGATCCCTGGGGCATGATGTGCTAGCCTGGCCTAATTAACCAGTCCCAGGACAAGTGAGAGAACCTGTCTCAAGGAAGGAAGATAGACAACACCTGAGGAATGACATCCAAAGTTGATCTATGGCCTATATATTCTGTGCACAGACACACATGCACAAATGAACATGCACGCATGCTCACACACATGCACACATGAACATGCCCCCATGTCCACACACAGAGAGGAGCAAAATATCTGAGGACATGCATTCAGAGTCTATGACAGCTGCACTTGATCACATTTGTTCTGCAAGAGCTGGTTTCCTGCCATGCACCTGGCTGAATGAACAGGCTGATGATGGTGAAAGCCAACAGGTATAGAGTTGACCATCACCTGAAGAACTCAGCTTCTACTTGCCTGTGGAAGGTCTTCCACTTCAATTTCTTTCATATTTATTGTCCCAGGGCTGTAATTTCCTGTGTCAATAGCCATTTTCATGCTTTGCAATAAGAGAAAGAGTCTTTCTCTTGATCTACAATTTATATTCTGCAACCTGTAATTCTCAATTCAATATTCAACCTCTTGGATGATTGTCTTTGTGAAGAATGCTGCTAAAAATAAGAAAGGAGAGTGATGTGCAGAAAACAAATCACACTTTACACCACCTGGGCTGCAGTCCAACAGCTTTCCTTAAAGGCCACTGGGCAGAGCTAGGTGTACCAGGGCAGCAGCAGTCAGAACCATTGGGAAACAGGACACAGTCCACTCCCTGTCAAGATATTTCATCTGGCCATCACCGCATACCTCAGCTCTCAGAAATAATGTGTTTAAATGCAGAATGCGTTGCTTGCCTCCTGAAGAGTTAAAGAGACTGTCATGGAGCCGGGCGTGGTGGGGCACGCCTTTGATCCCAGCACTCAGGAGGCAGAGGCAGGTAGATCTCTGTGAGTTCAAGGCCAGCCTGGTCTACAAAGTGAGTTCCAGGACAGCTGGGGCTATAGGGAGACCCTGTCTCAAAAAAATTAAAAATAATAAATAAATAAAAAAAATTTAAAAAGAAACATTGTCATGGACCATGGGGTCTACCCAAATGGTATCCCAAGACATAAGAAAAAGCATCTGCAAGAACTTGAATTCAAATGTGCCACTTGCACCCGAACACTTTCCCTTTGTGGAAAATCTACCTCTTATTACCCCCAGGTGGCTGTAAGCCAGTAGAAAACTTTCTAGTGTCTCATAGAAAAGCAAGGAAAATGAGAATTCTGATTCTCCTAGTTGAGTGTTTTAATTTAAAGAACCATCCTTTATTATAAAACGAGTGTTTCCAGGTTTTAAAAATAAGATGCCCTTTTTATTTTGAAATAATAACAGAGGTTTCTGTACTTAACTGTTCATGTGTGTGTGCACATACATGCATGTATTCATGTATGTGATGCACATGTGTGTGCAGAGGTCAGAGAACAATCCCAGGTGACATTCCTCAGGTGTCTAACATCTGTTGTTTGAGACAAGGTCTCTTATCAGCCTGGAACTTCGCCAAATAATTTAGATTAGCTGGCCCCAAGTTTCAGGGCCCCCCAATCTCTGCCTCCCAGTACTGTGAGTACTAGCATGCACCACTGATCCTGCTATTGCGTTTTGCTTTCTTTGTTTGTTTGTTTGTTTGTTTGTTTGTTTTTGTAGGGATCTAAACTCAAGTCCTCATACTTGCATACTGACCGAGTCACCTCCTGGGTTCTAATTCTCTCTCTCTAGTTCTCTTGCTCACTCTCACTCTCGCTCTCTCTCACTTTCCCTCTCGCTCTCAATTCAGTGCCATATAAAAACAGCCATGTATTCCTTGGTGTCAAGTAGACAGATAGGGTAGGCCAGCTCTGCTCTACTTGTTTCTCGTTCTCCCGGCTCCCCTGTGCTATTTGGGGTGTGTGCTCTCCCTTACAATGGCAGAGAAACAAGAGAGCAAATCCTCACTTCCCTTTGGCGAAAGTCAACTGCATGGTTGAGGCCAAAGTCCAGGGGCGAAGCAGTGCACTTCAACCCTCCGCAAGGCCAACCAAGGTTGTGAATGTATAAGGCTGACTCGATCATTTTACCACGTGTTTACAGTTATCTCAACCTCTGTTTCCTCCCAGTATCTGTTGAGCTGAGAAATATAATAGTTGGAGAATCATAGTTTCAAAGACCATCTCTGACCAGGAAATATATATATATATATATAAAGCTGAGGGATGAACCATGTGACTAGAACTTAATGTTGCCACCAAAGGCTCACGGTAGGCTCTGCCTTCCCCAGCTGCCAGTGTTCTGGTCATCTGTCTTTCCTTCTGTGAAATATGACACCAACACAGGGCAGTTTACAACAACTGTCCTATATCTGTCACATTCTTAAAGCGTTTTTGATAGAGCGGTGAGGTGTTTGTTTCCTAAGGCGACTGGGCAGAAATGTACTACCTAGAATTCTGAACAAGAGCATAGATAATGATCTATCTAACTTGTTCACCTTTCCCTCTACACACAAAGTGGGTGAAATTTCCATCCAAGGAAACTAATATCTTTAGTTCTTTACTAAGGCATCATCAAAATAGCCCCGCTGACAGATTAAATGTTATTTTTCAGGCTTGTTCAGGATGGACTTTGTCAATAAAATACTCAGTGCCTGTGTGTGGGGTTTGGTGTTTGTATGAATCTGGGTGCATGGGTGCCATGGTGGGTGTAGCAGGTGGTCAGAGGACAACCTGGCATGTCAGTCTTTGCCCTCCGTCTTGTTGCTCACGTTGTGCACACCAGACCAGCTGTTTCCTAAGCTTCTGGTGCCTCTCTCACACTTACATGTCCTAGCCAGGGCATGCTGGGACGACAGAAGCATGCATTACTGCATCCTGCTTTTTAGGGGGGCTCTGAGGATACCACCTCAGATCACCAGACCTGTGCGGCAGGCACTTACCCACAGAGCCACCACTCCAGCCGATAAGCACCTTTTCAACTTTGAATTTTTAAAAAAGTTTTTATTTAAATTTTATGTTTAGGAGTGTATTGTCTGCATGTGTGTAAATGCACTGATGTCACACAATACCTGTGGAGGAAAAGGGGTCAGATCCCCTGAAACTGGAGTAATAGATAACCGTTAGCCACTAGGTGAGTGCTGGGAATCGAACCCGGGGCCTCTGCAAGAGCAGCCAGTGCTATCTCTCCACCTCTAACTCTGAATTTTTTTAATGATTACAAAAATATCTCCAGTTCTACACTGTCTGAGGACAGAAAGTTTAATTTTAAAAATTGCTGAAAAGTCAAGGAAAAAAGCATTTTGGATATCATCCATTCCCTTGCTGGCACCAGGGTCTCAGAAGATTGAACACCTTTGCTCTGAGACCAGTGCCCGAAGAGTGAAGGGCAATGAGCTGGCTGCTCAGTGTCTCTGTCCAGCTGGCTCTACATGTACAAACTACGGTATAGGGGGAATTTAAAAAATATGTGTCAGTGTGTTTTGTGAGCTCTTTTGAGCAAAAATGATACAAAGCTGGCATCCTGGCAAGAATATTCCTCAAACCGTAGTCCCCATCCAGGCCTCTTGGCAGGGATCTAACTGTATTTCTCTTTTATCCTTTCTCAAAAGAAAGCACTGAAGAGTTGGTCACCTGTGTCCCAGCCAAGACGCTAAGTACATGCCCACATAGAAGAAAGCAGACTTTATATTCTCTAGCCAGCTGCCTTGAGCAGTTCTATAAAACTATGCCCACTCCACACACAACAGGGCTCCCTGGCTTTAAATAGCAGCGTAAAAAAAAAAAAAAATAGCAGCGTAACATGAGAATTGTATCCCCTTCAGGAAATGGCCACTAGGACATAACACTATCAGCCTCCTTCACCTATGCTCAATCCCAACAGGATTTCACTCAGTTTGTATTAACAAAAAGCCCCTTTTTAATTTTTTTTAACATATATATATATATTATTTATATATATAATATATTGGTCTTTTTTGAGACAGGGTCCTCCTGTAGCTCTGACTGGTCCTGGAATCCACCTGTAGACCAGCTGGCTCTCGAACTCCACAGAGATCCACGTGCCTCTGTCTTTCCCAGTGCTAGTTAACGGCGATGCCACGAGCAACGACCCAGCATTGTATTTATGATTGTTGTGGTATAATAGTAGCTGTCTGCATGCAAGTTCGGGTGGCACCCGGCTCGTGCAAGTGCGGCGGGAGGTAGAAGAGGGTGTCCGGATTCCCTGAACTGGAGTTCTCCTGGGAATTGGAGTTAAAGACAGTTCTCACCACGTGGGTGCTGGCGGGATGAACCCAGTCCTCTGCAAAAAAGAGATCAGTCGCTCTTAACTCTAGAGCTCTCTCCACATGCCCATCTAAGCTTAAGAACAGCTTCCTCACCAAGAGTTAGGCAGGACAGCAGAGGCGATAGACCCTGCGGGCGGGGTGCGCGCACACACACACACACACACACACACACACACACACACACACACAGAGTCTGGTAAACCTCCAGAGACTCTATCCTAGTTATTATCATCAAATTGCAAATTCATCAAATGGGGTGATGAGGTTGCATTCATCCCTCATAGCCACCAGGTGCTCAGGCTGAAGAAGTGAGTGGCGCCGCAGCTCCATTGCCTGGTCCCTGAGAGGGATGGAAATGCCATTTCCTTCCTAAAGAAAACTGGCATGGGGGGGAGCGCTGAAAAGTTCTCGGCAGGCCCCACAAAAGAATATGTTAGAGTGTTCACTAAAGAGCATTTTATAAAAGCAGTTGGAAGCTCTTTGATCAGAATCTGTTCCCTCTTGCCCAGGCCTTGCCCCCACCACCCACACCCCCACCCTTCTTCTCAACGCAACAGCTTTGCGCTGGTTACCTCCTACGAAAAGGTATACAGTGAAGAAGCCCTCTGTGGGGTTGTGGCTTATCCTCAAGTGATGAGTCCTTTACAGGTGCTAGAGATTTCCTGTATGAAACAGACCCTGCTCCAGGCCCTACTTCTTGCATGTGCACATCATATGCCTGTAGGCAAGGCCTTCACTTCCTGTGCAGGCATTCGGCAGTCAGCTTTTTACATGAGGATGCTTAAAGCATGCCAAATGATCGCAAGAGAGGCATTTGCCCGGATTACTGGGAAGGAAGAGAGGTGAGTAGGAGGAGGAGGAGGAGGAGGGAAGGAGGAGAGAGAGGAGGAGAGGAAGAAGAGAGTGGATGAGTGTTCAAGAGGAGGGGAGGTAGTAGTTTAGTTGCAGGTAGTGAGGATGGAGGCGGCTACAACCAAGCAGTGGCACAGCCGTCAGTCCCTTATACTACTGCCCAAAGCAAATTGGGGAGGAAAGGGTTTATTTCAACCTACAGTTTACAGCATCATCCTCATCAGGGGAAGTCAAGGCAAGGATCTGAAGCAGAACACTTGGATGGCCAGCTCACTGGCTTGCTCCCTCTGTCACTGGCTCGAGATCAGTTGCCCTCCTTATACAAACCAGACCCACCTCCCTAGCAATGGCACTGTCCACAGACAGCTAGGCCTTCCTATAGAAACTGTAAGGTCATAGCCCACCTAAATTAGGGATTTCATGGAAGCCAGCTGAGGGAGAAGTCCCAGGAAATAATTACCCTGGACTGTGCTCCTGTGATCCAAGAAAAGTTGCTGCATAGTATCAGCAGTTCTACCTCACCTGAGACCAGAACCTCTCCTATCTCTCGAGATGCTTCTACCGATACCAACCACAGACCCGGCTCTGCCCATCCCCCCATCTCCTCACCCCAATTCCTTGTAAACTCACTCCCTTGTGTGCCTGGGTATAAAATGCCATTCGGGGACATTCTAACACTAGTCATCCTAATCCCCAATGCAGGTAGGCCCAGCCACCATGCCTAAAAATAAACCCGACTTCCTTTTTCATCGGAGTCCTGAATTTTCTCCTCTCTGCACCGTCTCTCCCTCAAAATGAACCTAGCATAAATTAGCAGTCAAGAAAATTACGCACAGACATGGCAGGTCAGTCTGATCTAGAAATCGCTCATTTGAGGTTCTGCCCTTCCCAAGTGACTCTAGCTTGGTCAAAGTTGACAGCAAAGCTAACCAGGGCTGGGCATAGTGAAACGCCTTTAATCCCTGTACTTGGGAGGAAAGCCCTGGGAATGCTCAGTGAGATAGAGGGAAGCCTACTCTATATAGCGAATTCCAGGACAGCAGGGGTTACAAGGGAGATATGTGTGTTAAGAAAAAGAAAGCAGCATCCACTCCTCCCAGTTTGAGTGTTGGCCAGGATCATAAAAATTAAACCCTCCTTTAAAACTCCACGTGGTTAAGTGAGTGGTCTCTCTCGCTGTGACTTTACAACATATGGAGGTCCCACCGAGATACAGAGGTGACTCCAAGGGGAGTACTCAGCAGAGATCCTCATTAGCGGTAAGTGTGTGGCTAAGAGGAACATTATGGGAGACATTCCCCATCTCCAGTCACTCCGAATGTGCACTGGTCCCCACGGGTCCATTTCTGGAACAGAGCCCCATTCAGGGAGCCAGATGTGGCTTGAACCCTTTTGGGCACTGAAAAAGAGAAATCTTTCTCAGCCTGGTTTGGTTTTTTTGGTTAATAACTGGTACATGATGTGGGTTCGAGTGAGGATCGATCCCTACATGTGTACTGGTGTTGGTCTGTATGGTTCCTACCATGTCTGTTTTTTGTGTGGTTTTGTTTGTTTATATCCCATCTCCTTCATTTTCTGGACTATACTTTTCTTTAAGGGCTCTTACTGCTGGAACTATGGGGCAGGGAGCGTCCCTAACTACCATCACCCCTCTGGATCTAATTCTCTTTCCTTTTCCAGAGTCTAAAGCAAAGTGAAAGTAAAACCCTGTAGCCTCAGGACTTTATAGGACCTGGAATGGAGTGGCCGGCTGGCCTCTCTGGTCCACCTCTCTCCCTTTGGCTCATTGGGGTCCTCAGCTGCCATGACCTGACCCCTGCTCTGCCAGAAGAAATTTAGAGACTCCCCTGGGGCCTCCACCCCACCCAAAGCCAAGTGAGCTCTGTATCTCCTATGAGCTGAAGGCTACAGAAAGAAGAAAGGGATCCAACTTTTTCCCAGCTTTAAAGGCACACAACTACCTAAGAGGAAACTCGACAACAGTGACTTATAGCAATATGCCTGGAAAGCAGATCCTGAGTCCAGACAATCAATGGCCAAATGAACAAAAAGAGAAGCCCAAATAATGGATGCTCAGAGTCCCCCACTGAGAAATTCTAATGGACTTTAATTGGACATTTAATTACCCTGTTCCTCTCTCTGGTTCCCCACCTAGAAAATGTACCTAGCAATTTCTCTCGCCCTTCACTTGCTTCACAGGCACCAGTCAAGGACTTTGTTCTCTCTATAGCTATACACTTTTGGGGTCTTGTAGGATGGACCCAACTAAGAGGCAGGGGTAAACCGCCAGTTGCTACCGCCAATAACACCCTTTATCGAGCATGGGAAAAGCAGAGTTGGCATCGTCAAATTCCCTCTTGGCAATTGGGGTGACCTCCTCAGAGGGTAAATAAGTGAAGAAGGAGCTAAATTGAGCTAGGCAGTTTGCGCGTCACCAGACCCCCACAAGCAGCCAGTTTTTTTTCCATCAGCCAAGAGCTGAAGACTTCCTGCCGATCTTCCCAGCTAACACTTCATCTTTTGGTTGCTCTGAACTTGTGGCCCCCATGTTTCTTAACTCACTTGTCAGATTTATTAACCAGTGGGTAAATTCTATCAACCTCTTGCTTGCTCCAAGGACCAATACAACCCCCAGCCCCCAGTGGAGATCATTCCATCTTGGAAACATCAACTGTGGTTGACTCTTACAAACTTCCTTCAAGGATTTGAAGGCCTCACGATGAGAGGTGGGAAATGAAATAGAGGATTATTGGAGATAGAGGATTTAAAGAACGATTCAGGGGTTTCTCAGAACCATTAAGCCATTTTCCCTGAGTCATCTAGGAATGATTGGTTTGCTTGCTTCATCTTGTTTCCCCTTGGTTTTTTAACTTTAACTGTGGTTGATATAAATCTGATTGGCTGTTGTACTTATAAATTGCCCTGTAATCAGCACCTCATGGCCACACTCCCCCCTAGTTGTTGAGTGTTGGCCCAGTGTCCGTAATTAAGTTAAACCCTCTTCAGAAGAAAAAGAAAAAAAGAAAAAAGGAAAGGAAGAAGAAAGAAAGAAAGAAAGACAACAACTACATAAATAACCAACCAGTACATATGTACACATATCAAGGGGGGAGGACAATTTAGGAAAAAAAAGATATTTGTGGGATGGGGTAGGGTAGACTGGGTAGACTTTGCTGGAAACTGGTATCCTGCTTTCAGACTTGAAGTGGGATTACTACTTAATGCTACAAACAAGGCCAGACTCTTATTTTAGAATTAATGTCCTAATATTGAAAGCTAAAAACTATAATCTTTATTATGTTGATGATGAGATTTTTCCTCATATAAATTAGGATCAGGGAAAGACTTCTTTAAACATAGTTAAAAATGTTAATTACCTTTGTAACATCAAGGTAAGAGATAGATATTTGATTGGATGACATCCATAGGGGGAGACGTGACTGAAAGAGGTGAGAGAGCTATTTCCAATACATAAAAGATAAGAGGGACTGGAGAGAGGTGGCTCAGATGGTTAGAGACACTGGCTGCTCTTCGCACGGTGGATTCTTGGGTTTTTTTCCCAGGCACCACCCGACGTGATGGCTAACGACCACACCTGTAGTTCCAAGGGAATCCAATGCCCTCTTCTGACCTGTCAAAAGGCATTAAAACATATACAAAGGTGCCTTAAAACAATATAATAAAATAAAAAATAAAAATAAATATATAAAGAAGACTAAAACCAAACAATAGACCCAAAACAAAACATATACCTGATACAAAAGGAATGTCCTTTAAAATATAGAATAAAAAAAAAAAAGGCCAGGTGTGGGTGATGCACACCTTTAATCCTAGCACTGGAGGAGGTGAGAGGCGGCGATCCTGTGAATGTCCAAGGCCAGCCTGTTGCAATATCGAGCTCCAGGCCAAGCTGAGACTAAAGAGAGACCTGTCCATGAATACTAAAATAATAATATAACAATAATAATAATAAATAAAGCAAATAAATAAAAAGGGAAATATTGCCCTCTATCCCAATCACCCAACACACCAGTAAACACACACATCACACACACAACACACACTTGATAACTACACCACCTATACACAACAACAACCCTCCCCATCTTCCACCAACCCCCACCACCCATTATCCTGTCTTAGGGCGCTTATGTCTCAAGGCTTTGGATTGTTAAACCCAGAGAAGATTCCTGTACCATCTCTCTCTCTGCACAGATGGGTAGAGCTTCTTCGCACTCTCCTTCACACTATCAGTAAGACCTTCCACACATGTCCACTTCAAATTTGGCAATTTCCTCAGGCTGGAAGGTAGCTCGAGCGGAGATCACCCACATCAGATGAGCTCACAGCGCATCGTTACTTCAGTTGCCATGGGGCTCTCTAGACCCTCTGCATGGCTGTCTGTGGGCACTTGCATCACGACAGTAGGTCAGCAGTACATTAACAGAGCAGACCGCACTACATCCATTGACCATCATAAGTTAAGAAAAACAGCAATCCTCCCCTACACTTGGGGGGATATAGCTCAATGGCAAAACACTTGCCTAGCCATGCAATAATATAACACTTCACACTGTTCTTATTTCAATGTACTACCTTATCTGCTGTTCCTGCTTCATAGCTTTTTCACCAACACTGTGCATTTCTGATGTACTAATATCTTCTTGCTTGTCGAACTACTCTTGAAGTTCATATTTATTTGCTCTTCCTCTCAGCAATGAACTATAAAATCTAAAGTCAGTAAACCTTTTTATTGACTGAACAAATCCAATGTAATCTGATATGAAGGAATGAATGAATTATAAACAATTTTCTCAGCTAGATATGGTATTCATATGGTCCCTTTACACTCGATAATCTCAGGTACTTTGGGAAAGCTGAGGCAGGAGGATGATTGAGCGCTGAGTTTGAGACTTAAGTCTGAGCTCGTTTAAGGCGAAGTTCCATCTCCCCCCCCAACAAAGAAACCACGGGCATATCTCTTTAGCACATACTAGTCCCATTCCCCAAGTAACTATTACAACGCATAGCTTTGATCTCTCCCTTAATCCACATTTTAGGACAAAATACTGATAGGTTTATCAGCCCCCTAGACCTTGGTGACTTTTAGATGTTTTCTATTTGTGGCAGCCTGACAGAGGACGAATGGATCCGCCTACAAGGCGTTTGTCCGTCGTTTCTCCTTCCTACCCTCCACTGACCAGCATGAGCTGTTGCCGACAGGAAGCTGGAATGTGTTCTTGGAACCCTGAAGGCAAGAGCGCTTTGCCTGTCTCTCAGCAAGATCATTTCCTATTTGTTCTCCACTGTATGACAGTGAGATCCACTGCCAGTGTTATGAGCGATATTAAGGGAAAAAAGCCTAAGGCAAAGCAGGCAGCTGAAACACTCAACATTTTTGTTTTGTTTTATTATGTTTTGTTTATTAGAGACGCACTTGGACAGACTATGTGAGTTTAATAGCTCACTAGAATAATAAATAAAAGGTGGAAAGGCAAGATTTTAGTCACTCTGATATTCTTCCTACTTAGCCTAGGGGCAAACTCTCCCATCAGAATGGTACAAAAACTGTAAATGACAATGCAGTTCTAAATTAATTCGGCTCTTGTGGAGTAATGGGATTATTTTTCAAGATGCTTGAGACAACACATAAACTAGATATTATTCAGTGTCCTTGAGGAAAAAAAATATTTGAAATGTGGCATGAAATAGTCTCAAGATGCTTCACTAAAATGAGGTGGACCAAGAACACTTGCACATTAACATAAAATATTCATCAGGAGACTGGCCAGCAAAAGTAGGGAGAAAACAGGCTTCAAGTTTTATTACTAATAATTCCCATTAAATCAGTGGTTTGTGGACATTTTTACTGCAACATGCTCAGAAACTTACTGCAGATTATGAAGGCTACATTTAAAGACTTCACAAATTATTTACTCCTAAGAACTAGAACTTTCCCAAAGCCTCTTAAGATATAACGAACCTGAAATGCAGGAAACTAAAAACTTTAATAAAACAAACGAATTAGGTTTCATAATCATAGTCTTGTTAAAGAATTGAAGTTCAATATTTCTATCCAGTGATAAGAACTTTGACTCAGCATTCAGAGATGAGAGAAGAGTCTTTTCAAAATTTTTTAAATTCATACAGTGTTCAGTTCGTGTTTCCTCACTCCACCCGATGTTCCCAAAGTTCCCCTGTCACCTTGCCGCCTGGAGTCTGTTGATGATGTCCTGTTCTTTAAGGTCAAATTGCCAAAGGTAAGCGCATGTGTCCTCAGCACCTGTTCAACTTTTAATAAATATTGGTTTGTCCTTAGCTTTACAAGGCATGTGATATTTATCATATCATTTATAATGATATGTTTTTAAAAGTCTCGGCTTTCATGTATTCGGTATCAGAAAATATTAAAAGGTTGTGCTCGGAGGGTAGAAAATAGAATAATACATATGTTCTATACTAATAAATAGATAAATATTATAATGTATATACATGAATATATACCTTAAGTATATATAAGTGTAAAATACTTCCCTCTTTCGTAGGGATAAAACTTATAGAAGTTATATCTTTCATTTTATGTATTTGTTGTGTGATATGTGATGGTGGTGTTTGACGTGGTTTGACGATGGTAGGGCATGCAGTTTTCAAACAGGTGGTGCACCCTGCCGTGGGAGCGCCCAGGAGTCAATGTCAGATGTCTTCCTCATCGTTCATCTTCCTAGTTTTGGGAGAACAAGGTCTCCTTACGGAATTCTGGAGCTAGCTAGTTGGTCTGACTGTCTAGTCTATAAGTGTCATGGTTCTCCAGTCCTCTTCTCTCCGAATTGGCTAGGATTGCTACAGCTTTTTTACCGGTGGGTGCTGAAAGGGGTCTTAGCTCAGGTTTTTCCACGCCTTGCATGGCAAGCACTTCACCGAATGAGGCATCTGCAACGACTTCTAAAAGTTCAGCCCTCTCCTTTAAACCCAGAAGGATGTGTGGAAGTCCCGGTGTCGGTCAGCAGTCTGAGGCCCACCCAAAACGCTTGGGCCTGAGTGTCTTGCGAAGTCTCAGCCTTGGTTGTCCTTTACCATTCTAATTCATCTTAAGGATCATGACCTGCAGAATTTACTGATCCGTGTGTGTAGGCGGAACATCCAAATCCTCAGCCTGGGAAACGAGGTTGTTTATGTAAGCCTCTCTGTCTTTTCACCATGTTAGCTGGATCATTGCTGACTTTTATCCCCTAGGTTTTGTCTCTTGCCTTTAGGTCACAGCAGGATGCTTTCTGTCCAGACTCTTTCCCACTAGACTCCTGCTGAGGTCAGTTTGCTCTCTTTGTGAAACAGGTGAAAAAAAACAAAACTCCCAATTTAACCATAACAACTCAAGGAAGGGGACTGGAAACCTGGCTCAGCAGTTAAGAAGCAACTGTCGTGCTCTTGCAAAAGGATCCTGGTGTCAAGTTCCTAAGCATCATACGTAGATGNAAAAAGAGAGATTTTTCTTTCTTTTTCTTTTCTTCCTTCCTTTTTTCTTTTTTCTTTTTTTTTTAAGGGGGTTTAACTTAATTACACACGGGCCAACACTCAACACTAGGGAGGAGTGTGGCCATGAGGTGCTGATTACAGGGCAATTTATAAGTACAACAGCCAATCAGAGTTTAACACCACAGTTAAAGTTAACAACCAAGGGGAAACAAATGAAGCAAGCAAACCAATCATCCTGGAATGACCAGGGAAAATGGCTTAATGGTATACTGAGAACCATTGAGTTTTATAATTCTCTATCTCAATAATCCTCTATTTCAATTTCCCCTCTCTCTTGAGGTCTTCAACCTTGAAGGAAGTTTGTAAGAGTCAACACAGTTGATGTTTCCAAGAGGAATGATCTCCACTGGGGGCGGGGGTTGTATTGGGTCCTTGCACCAAGATTTGATGGAATTTACCCACTGGTTATATAAATCTGACAAGTGAGTTAAGATCATGGGCCAAAGTCAGAGCAACCAAAGGATAAGTTTACTGGAGTCCAGGAAGTCTTCAGCTCTTGGCTGAGAAAAGAAACTGGCTCTTTGGGGGGTCTTGACCCTAACTGCCTAGCCATTTTTTAGCTCCTTCTTTTCAATTACCCTCTGAGGAGGTCAACCCAATTGCCAAGAGGAATTCGATGCAACTGCTCTGGTTTCTTCCATGCTGAAAAGGGGTGAGGAGGTGTACTGGGGTACCCCCTGCTCAGTGGGTCCATCTAAAGACCCAAAGTATAGCTATAGAGAGACAAAGTCCTTGACTGGTGCCTGTGAAGAAGTGAAGGGGAGAGTAGCTAGGTACATTTTTCTAGGCGGGAACCAGGAGATGAACAGGGTGAATTTAAGATGTCCAACTTAAAGTCATTAGAATTCTCAGGGGGTTACTGAGCATCCATTATTGGCTTCTCTTTGTTCATTTGGCCATGATGGCTCTGCTCAGGATCTGCTTTCCAGGCATTTTTTGATAGTCACGGTGTGAGTTTCCTCTTAGTAGTTGTGCCTTTAAATCTGAAAAAGTTGGATCCCTTTCTTCTCTGTAGCCTGCAGTAGGAGATACAGAGGCTCACATGGCTTTGGTGGGGTGGGGCCCCAGGGGAGTCCTCTAATAATTTTCTGGCAGAGCAGGGGTCAGGTTCAGTGGCAGCTGGGGACCCCTAGAGCCAAAGGGGAGGTTGGACAGAGAGGCGCTGGGCCACCTCCATTCCAGGTCCTATAAAGTCCTGAGGCTACAGGGTTTTACTTTCACTTTGCTTAGACTCGGAAAAGGAAAGAGATTAGACCCAGAGGGTGATGGTAGTTAGGGACGCTCCCTGCCCCATAGTTCCAGTCAGTAAGAGCCCTTAAAGAAAAGTATAGTCCAGAAAATGAAGGAGAGGGAATAAAAAACAAAACACACAAGAAACAGACAGGTTAGACCATACAGACTCAGACACCAGACACATGTAGGGATCGATCCTCACTCACACCACTCATGTACCAGTTAACCAAAAACCAACCAGGCTGAGAAAGATTTCTCTTTTCAGTGCCCAAAAGGGTTCAAGCCACATCTGGCTCCCTGAATGGGGCTCTGTTCCAGAAATGGACCCGTGGGGACCAGTGCACATTCGGAGTGACTGGAGATGGGGAATGTCTCCCATAATGTTCCTCTTAGCCACACACTTACCGCTAATGAGGATCTCTGCTGAGTACTCCCCTTGGAGTCACCTCTGTATCTCGGTGGGACCTCCATATGTTGTAAAGTCACAGCAGAGAGACCACTCCTTAACCCACGTGGAGTTTAAGGAGGGTTTAATTTAGTTATGATGCCTGGCCAACACTCAACTTGTGGAGGAGTGTGGCTGCTTTCTTTTTCTTGACACACTATCTCCCTGTAACCCCTGCTGTCCTGGAATTCGCTATATAGAGTAGGCTTCCCTCTATCTCACTGAGATCCAGCTGCCTTTTCCTCCCAAGTACAGGGATTAAAGGCGTGTCACTATGCCCAGCCCTGGTTAGCTTTGCTGTCAATTTGACTCAAGCTAGAGTCACTTGGGAAGGGCAGAACCTCAAATGAGCGATTTCTAGATCAGACTGACCTGCCATGTCTGTGCGTAATTTTCTTGACTGCTAATTTAATGCTAGGTTCATTTTGAGGAGAGACGGTGCAGAGGGAGAAAATGTCAGGACTCCCGATGAAAAGGAAGTCGGGTTTATTTTAGGCATGGTGGCGGCCTGACCGTGTGGGATTAGGATGACAGCTGTTAGAATGTCCCCAAATGGCAGTTTTATACCCAGGCACACAAGGAAGTGAGTTTACAAGGAATTGGGGGTGAGGAGATGGGGGGATGGGCAGAGCCGGGTCTGTGGTTGGTATCGGTAGAAGCATCTCGAGAGAGGAGAGGTTCTGGTCTCAGGTGAGGTGATGATTGCAGGATATTGCGCAACTTTTCTATATTTCAGGAAGCACAGTCCAGGGTAATTATTCTCTGGGACTTCTCGCTCAGCTGGCTTCCATGAAATCCCTAATTTAGGTGGGCTATGACCTTACAGTTTCTATAGGAAGGCCTAGCTGTCTGTGGACAGTGCCATTGCTAGGGAGGTGGGTCTGGTTTGTATAAGGAGGGCAACTGATCTCGAGCCAGTGACAGAGGGAGCAAGCCAGTGAGCAGTGCCTCCTCCAAGGTTTTCTGCTTCAGTCCTTGCCTTGACTTCCCCTGATGAGGATGAGCTGTAAACTGTAGGTTGAAATAAACCCTTTCCTCCCAAGTTGCTTTGGACAGTAAGTGCTGACTGCTGCTGCTGCTGTGTTTGCCGCCTCCTCCTCCTCCTCCTCCCTCTCCTCACTCCTCCTCCTCTCTTCTTCCTCCTCCTCCTCCTCCTCCTCCTCCTCCTCCTCCTCCTCCTCCTCCTCCTCCTCCTCCTCCTCCTCCTCTCCTCCAGTAACCGGCAAGCCTCTCTTGCACATTTGCATGCTTTAAGCTCCTCATGCTAAAAAGCTGACTGGAATGCCTGCACAGGAAGGAGCCTTGCCTCAGGGTACTGAGTGCACTGCAGAGTGGGCCTGGGCAGGTCTGTTTCATACAGGAAATCTCAGCACCTTAAAGACTCATCCTTTGAGGATAAGCCCAACCCCACAGAGGGCTCTTCTTATACCTTTTCTGGAGGATACCAGCGCAGCTGCTTGCTTGAGAAGAAGTGGGGGGTGGGGGGTGGGGGCAAAGGCCTGGGCAAGGGGAACTGCTGATCAAGGCTTCCTAACTGCTTTTATAAATGCTCTTTGTGAACACTCTAACATCATTTCTTTTGTGGGGCCTGAGAACTTCAGCGCTCCCCCCCATGCCAGTCTTTCTAGGAAGGAAATGGCATTTCCATCCCTCTCAGGGACCAGGCAATGGAGCTGCGGCGCCACTCACTTCTTCAGCTGAGCACCTGGGTGGCTTGAGATGAATGCAACTCATCACCTCCATTTGATGAATGCAATGATGATAAACAGGATAGAGCTCTGGAGGTTTACCAGACTCTGTGTGGTGTGTGTGTGTGTGTGTGTGTTTGTGTGTGGTGTGTTCGCGCGCGCACGCGCGCGCGCGCAGCGCGAGGAGGGGGTCTTTCCTCTCTGCTTCCTCCTCTCTTGGGAGGGAAGGGCTTTTTGTTAGGGGCTGGAGAGATAGCCTAGCAGTTAAGAGCGCTGATGCTCTTGTAGAGGACCTGGGTTCAATCCCCACCACCCCACATGGTGGCTGAGAACTGTCTTTAACATCCAATTCCAGGAGAACTCCAGTTCCAGGGGAATCCGACAACCCTCTTCTGACCCCGCCGCATTGCACGACACGGGTGCACAACTTGCATGCAGACAGTACATTGATACACATACAGAATAAATAAATGCTGGGCGTGGTGGCGCACCCTTTATCCTAGCACTTGGGAAGCAGAGGCACGTGGATCTCTGTGAGTTCGAGGCAGCCTGGTCTACAGAGTGAGTTCCAGGACAGTCAGAGCTAACAGAGAGACCCTGTCTCAAAAAGACCAATATAGCCCTTGAGAAGAAGGGGGCATAAAATTTAAGTCTTGAAAAAAAATCTTTATTACAAGAGTTTGCTCAAGAAAATATTTCTAGAAGTTCTTTTTTTTATTTTTTAAATTTTATTTCTTTTCTTTTCTTTTTTTTTTTTTTGAGACAGGGTCTCTCTGTAGCTCTGACTGTCCTGGAACTCACTCTGTAGACCAGGCTGGCCTCGAACTCACAGAGATCCACGTGCCTCTGCTTCCCAAGTGCTAGGATTAAAGGCGTGCGCCACCACGCCCAGCATTTATTTATTTCTGTATGTGTATCAATGTACTGTCTGCATGCAAGTTTGTGCACCCGTGTCGTGCAATGCGGCGGAGGTCAGAAGAGGGTGTCGGATTCCCCTGGAACTGGAGTTCTCCTGGAATTGGAGTTAAAGACAGTTCTCAGCCACCATGTGGGTGCTGGGGATTGAACCCAGGTCCTCTACAAGAGCAGTCAGCGCTCTTAACTGCTAGGCTATCTCTCCAGCCCCTAACAAAAAGCCCTTCCCTCCCAAGAGAGGAGGAAGCAGAGAGGAAAGACCCCCCTCGCGCGCGCGCGCGCGCGTGCGCGCGCGAACACACACACACACACACACACACACACACACACACACAGAGTCTGGTAAACCTCCAGAGCTCTATCCTGTTTATCATCATTGCATTCATCAAATGGAGGTGATGAGTTGCATTCATCTCAAGCCACCCAGGTGCTCAGCTGAAGAAGTGAGTGGCGCCGCAGCTCCATTGCCTGGTCCCTGAGAGGGATGGAAATGCCATTTCCTTCCTAGAAAGACTGGCATGGGGGGGAGCGCTGAAGTTCTCAGGCCCCACAAAAGAAATGATGTTAGAGTGTTCACAAAGAGCATTTATAAAAGCAGTTAGGAAGCCTTGATCAGCAGTTCCCCTTGCCCAGGCCTTTGCCCCCACCCCCCCACCCCCCACTTCTTCTCAAAGCAAGCAGCTGCGCTGGTATCCTCCAGAAAAGGTATAAGAAGAGCCCTCTGTGGGGTTGGGCTTATCCTCAAAGGATGAGTCTTTAAGGTGCTGAGATTTCCTGTATGAAACAGACCTGCCCAGGCCCACTCTGCAGTGCACTCAGTACCCTGAGGCAAGGCTCCTTCCTGTGCAGGCATTCCAGTCAGCTTTTTAGCATGAGGAGCTTAAAGCATGCAAATGTGCAAGAGAGGCTTGCCGGTTACTGGAGGAAGAGGAGGAGGAGGAGGAGGAGGAGGCGGCAAACAAGCAGCAGCAGCAGCAGTCAGCACTTACTGTCCAAAGCAACTTGGGGAGGAAAGGGTTTATTTCAACCTACAGTTTACAGCTCATCCTCATCAGGGGAAGTCAAGGCAAGGACTGAAGCAGAAACCTTGGAGGAGCACTGCTCACTGGCTTGCTCCCTCTGTCACTGGCTCGAGATCAGTTGCCCTCCTTATACAAACCAGACCCACCTCCCTAGCAATGGCACTGTCCACAGACAGCTAGGCCTTCCTATAGAAACTGTAAGGTCATAGCCCACCTAAATTAGGGATTTCATGGAAGCCAGCTGAGGCAGAAGTCCCAGGAAATAATTACCCTGGACTGTGCTCCTGTGATCCAAGAAAAGTTGCTGCAGTATCAGCAGTCATACCTCACCTGAGACCAGAACCTCTCCTCTCTCGAGATGCTTCTACCGATACCAACCACAGACCCGGCTCTGCCCATCCCCCCATCTCCTCACCCCCAATTCCTTGTAAACTCACTCCCTTGTGTGCCTGGGTATAAAACTGCCATTCTGGGGACATTCTAACACTAGTCATCCTAATCCCAATGCAGGTAGGCCAGCCACCATGCCTAAAATAAACCCGACTTCCTTTTCATCGGAGTCCTGACATTTTCTCCTCTCTGCACCGTCTCTCCTCAAAATGAACCTAGCATAAATTAGCAGTCAAGAAAATTACGCACAGACATGGCAGGTCAGTCTGATCTAGAAATCGCTCATTTGAGGTTCTGCCCTTCCCAAGTGACTCTAGCTTGAGTCAAATTGACAGCAAAGCTAACCAGGGCTGGGCATAGTGACATCGCCTTTAATCCCTGTACTTGGGAGGAAAAGGCAGCTGGATCTCAGTGAGATAGAGGGAAGCCTACTCTATATAGCGAATTCCAGGACAGCAGGGGTTACAGGGAGATAGTGTGTCAAGAAAAAGAAAGCAGCCACACTCCTCCCAAGTTGAGTGTTGGCCAGGCATCATAACTAAATTAAACCCTCCTTTAAAACTCCACGTGGGTTAAGTGAGTGGTCTCTCTGCTGTGACTTTACAACATATGGAGGTCCCACCGAGATACAGAGGTGACTCCAAGGGGAGTACTCAGCAGAGATCCTCATTAGCGGTAAGTGTGTGGCTAAGAGGAACATTATGGGAGACATTCCCCATCTCCAGTCACTCCGAATGTGCACTGGTCCCCACGGGTCCATTTCTGGAACAGAGCCCCATTCAGGGAGCCAGATGTGGCTTGAACCCTTTTGGGCACTGAAAAGAGAAATCTTTCTCAGCCTGGTTGGTTTTTTGGTTAACTGGTACATGATGTGGGTTCGAGTGAGGATCGATCCCTACATGTGTCTGGTGTCTGAGTCTGTATGGTCCTACCTGTCTGTTTTCTTGTGTGTTTTGTTTGTTTATTCCCATCTCCTTCATTTTCTGGACTATACTTTTCTTTAAGGGCTCTTACTGCTGGAACTATGGGGCAGGGAGCGTCCCTAACTACCATCACCCCTCTGGATCTAATTCTCTTTCCTTTTCCAGAGTCTAAAGCAAAAGTGAAAGTAAAACCCTGTAGCCTCAGGACTTTATAGGACCTGGAATGGAGGTGGCCCAGCGCCTCTCTGTCCAACCTCCCCTTTGGCTCAGGGGTCCTCAGCTGCCACTGAACCTGACCCCTGCTCTGCCAGAAAATTTAGAGACTCCCCTGGGGCCCCACCCCACCCAAAGCCATGTGAGCCTCTGTATCTCCTACTGCAGGCTACAGAAGAAGAAAGGGATCCAACTTTTTCCAGCTTTAAAGGCACAACTACCTAAGAGGAAACTCACACCGTGACTATCAAAAATGCCTGGAAAGCAGATCCTGAGTCCAGACATCATGGCCAAATGAACAAAAAGAGAAGCCCAATAATGGATGCTTCAGAGTCCCCCACTGAGAAATTCTAATGGACTTTAAGTTGGACATTTAATTCGCCCTGTTCATCTCCTGGTTCCCAGCCTAGAAAATGTACCTAGCTACTCTCCCCTTCACTTCTTCACAGGCACCAGTCAAGGACTTTGTTCTCTCTATAGCTATACTTTTGGGGTCTTTTAGATGGACCCACTGAGCAGGGGGTACCCCAGTTGCTACCCCCTACACCCCTTTTCAGCATGGAAGAAACCAGAGCAGTTGGCATCGAATTCCCTCTTGGCAATTGGGGTGACCTCCTCAGAGGGTAATGTGACAAAGAAGGAGCTAAAAATTGGCTAGGCAGTTTAGGGTCAAGACCCCCCAAAGAGCCAGTTTCTTTCTCAGCCAAGAGCTGAAGACTTCCTGGATCTTCCAGTAAACTTATCCTTTTGGTTGCTCTGACTTGTGGCCCATGTATTCTTAACTCACTTGTCAGATTTATTAACCAGTGGGTAAATTCTATCAAACTCTTGGTGCTAAGGACCCAATACAACCCCCGCCCCCAGTGGAGATCATTCCATCTTGGAAACATCAACTGTGGTTGACTCTTACAAACTTCCTTCAAGGATTTGAAGACCTCACAAGAGAGAGGGAAATGAAATAGAGGATTATTGAGATAGAGGATTATAAAAACTCAGGGTTCTCAGATACCATTAAGCCATTTTCCCTGAGTCATTCTAGGAATGATTGGTTTGCTTGCTTCATTTGTTTCCCCTTGGTTGTTAACTTTAACTGTGGTGTTAAACTCTGATTGGCTGTTGTACTTATAAATTGCCCTGTAATCAGCACCTCATGGCCACACTCCTCCCTAGTTGTTGAGTGTTGGCCCAGTGTCGTAATTAAGTTAAACCCTCCTTCAAAGAAAAAAGAAAAAAGAAAAAAGGAAGGAAGAAAAGAAAGAAAGAAAGAAAGAAACAAACTAACTAACTAAATAACCAACCAGTACATATGTACACATATCAAGGGGGGAGGACAATTTAGGAAAAAAAAGATATTTGTGGGATGGGGTAGGGTAGACTGGGTAGACTTTGCTGGAAACTGGTATCCTGCTTTCAGACTTGAAGTGGGATTACTACTTAATGCTACAAACAAGGCCAGACTCTTATTTTAGAATTAATGTCCTAATATTGAAAGCTAAAACTATAAATCTTATATAGTTGATGATGAGATTTTTCTCTATAAATTAGGATCAGGGAAAGACTTCTTTAAACATAGTTAAAAATGTTAATTACCTTTGTAACATCAAGGTAAGTATTTCTGATTGATGACAATCCTAGGGGGAAGTGACTGAAGGGGAGAAGCTATTTCCAATACATAAAAGCAAAGAGGGCTGGAGAGATGGCTCAGTGGTTAAGAGCACTGGCTGCTCTTGCAGTGGACCTGGGTTTGTTCCCAGCACCCACGTGATGGCTAACAACCACCTGTAGTTCCAGGGGAATCCAATGCCCTCTTCTGACCTTTTCAAGCATTACATGATACAGGTGCCCTTACATAACAATATACTCATAAAATAAAAATAATAAAATAAAAAAAGACTAAAACCAAACAAATAAGAACCAAACAAAACATACTACCTGGAATACAAAAGGAATGTCTTAAAAATAGAAAAAAAAAAAAAAAAGGCCAGGTGTGGTGATGCACACCTTTAATCCTAGCACTGGAGAGGTAGAAGGCAGGCAGATCTCTGTGAATTCAAGGCCAGCCTGGTCTACATAGCGAGCTCCAGGCCAGCTGAGACTAAAGAGAGACCCTGTCTCATGAATACTAAAATAATAATAATAACAATAATAATAATAAATAAAGCAAATAAATAAAAGGGAAATATTGCCCCTCTCATCCCCAACACACCACACACACATACACACACACACACACACACACACACACACACACACACTCACACACACACAATCATATCCTGTCTTAGGGCCTTTGTCAAGGCTTGGTTGTTTAACCCAGGAAGATTCCTGTACTCCTCTCTTCCAGATGGGTAGCTCTTCAGCACTTCCTCCACACTATCAGTAAGACCTCTCCCACCATTCCACTCAAATTGGCATCCTCAGAGCTGGAAAGGTAGCTCAGCAGCACCCACATCAGGCAGCTCACAGCCATCTGTTACTTCATTTCCAGGGGCTCCTATGCCCTCTGCTGGCTTCTGTGGGCACTTGCACACACGTAGGTCAGATACATACATCCAGGCACACACACATACCATATAGAAGAAAACAGCATCCTCTACACTGGGGGGTATAGCTCAATGGCAAAACACTTGCCTAGCATGCAATAAATAACACTTCACACTGTTCTTATTTCAAGTACACCTTATCTGCTGTTCCTGCTTCATGCTTTTTCACAACACTTGCATTCTGATGTACTATATCTTCTGCTTGTCCAACTACTCCTTGAAGTCATATTATTGCTCTTCCTCCAGCAATGACTATAAAATTCTAAGTTCAGTTAAACCTTTATTGACTGAACAAACCAATGAATGAATGAAGGAATGAATGAATATAAACAATTTTCTCCAGCTAGATATGGTATCATATGCCTACACTCATAATCTCAGGTACTTGGAAAGCTGAGGCAGGAGGATGACTTGAGCTGCTGAGTTTGAGACCAGTCTGAGCATCGTAGCAGTTCCCATCCTCCCCCCCCACAAAAAAAATCTCATTTTTAGCAGCTACTAATATCCCATTCCCAAGTACATATTACACCATGCTTGATCTCTCCCTAATCACATTTTAGGACAAATACTGATAGTTATCCCCTAGCCTTGGTGACTTTTAGATGTTTCTTTGTGGAGCTGCAGGAGATGGATCTCAAGGGTTTGCCTCTTTCTCCTTCTACCTCCCTGACAGCTGAGCTGTTGCCCAGGAAGCTGGAAAATGTGTTCTTGAACCCTGAAGGCAAGACGCTCTGTCTCCAGAAGTCATTTCCTATTTGTCTTCCACTGTTGACGTGAGACCACTGCCAGTTATGAGGATATTAAAGGGAAAAGCCTAAGGCAAAGGAGTGAAACACTCAATTTTTTTGTTTTATTTTGTTTTTAAGAGCTTGGACGACCTATGTGAGTTTAATACTCCACTTAGAAAATAAATAAAAAGTGAAAGGCCAGATTTTAGTCACTCTATATTCTTCCTCTTGCTGGGCAAACTCTCCCATCAGATGAGAAAACCTTAAATGACATGAAGTTCATAAAATTAATTGCTTTGTGAGTAATGGATATATTTTTCAAGATGCTGAGACACACATAAAGATATTATTCAGTGTCCTTGGGAGAAAAAAAATATTTGAAATGTGGCATGAAATAGTCTCAAGATGCTTCACTAAAATGAGGTGGACCAAGAACACTTGCACATTAACATAAAATATTCATCAGGAGACTGGCCAGCAAAAGTAGGGAGAAAACAGGCTTCAAGTTTTATTACTAATAATTCCCATTAAATCAGTGGTTTGTGGACATTTTTACTGCAACATGCTCAGAAACTTACTGCAGATTATGAAGGCTACATTTAAAGACTTCACAAATTATTTACTCCTAAGAACTAGAACTTTCCCAAAGCTCTTAATGATTACGAAGACCTGAATGACTGAATAACTAAAAACTTTAAAAAAAAATCAATTGGTTTCATTACATCTTTTGTTAAAGAATTGAAGTTCAATATTTCTATACCATGTAAGCTTTGAACAGATTCAAAGAGAGAGAAGAGTTTTCAATTTTTAATCATCGTGTTCAATTCGTGTTTCCTCACTCCACCCGAGTTCCCAAGTTCCCCTGTCACCTCCCCTGGAGTCTGTTGATGATGTCCTGTTCTTTCAAGGTCAAATGCCAAAGGTAAGCCATGTGCCTCAGCACCTGTCTCAACATTTCTAATAAATATTGGGTCCTTAAGCTCTTAAAGGCAATGTGATATTATATCATATATATACATATATGTTTTTAAAAGTCTCTGTCTTTTCATGTATTCGGTTCAGAAATATTAAAAGGTTGTCTGGAGGAGAAAATAGAATAATAAATATTTCATACATATGTATTATTTATTAATAGTATTAATAATATTAATAACATTAATACTATTAATAATTAAATATTTCCCTCTTTCAGTAGGGAAAAAACTTTAGAATTTAATCCTTTCATTTTATGTATTTGTGTGTGATATGTGTGTGTGTTCATGTATAGACATGTAGGCATTCAGGTTTTCAAACATGTGTGTGCACCTGCGTGGGAGGCCAGGAGTCAATGTCAGATGTCTTCCTCAATCGTTATCTTCCTTAGTTTTGAGACAAGGTCTCTTACTGAATCTGGAGCTAGCTAGTTGGCTAGACTGTCTAGTCTACAAGTGTCATGGTTCCTCCAGTCTCTCTCTCCGAATTGCTAGGATTGCTACAGCTTTTTACCTGGGTGCTGAGGGTCTTAGCTCAGGTTTTCCACGCTTGCATGGCAAGCACTTCACCGAATGAGGCATCTGCACGACTTCTAAAGTTCACCCCTTCCTTTTAAAACCCAGAAGGATGTGTGAAGTCCCGGTGTCGGTCAGCAGTCCTGACGGCACCACGCTTGGAGCCGAGTTCTTGAAGTCCAGCCTTGGTTCCACCATCATCTCTTAAGGTCATGACCTGCAGAATTTACCTGATCCGTGTGTGTAGGCGGACATCAAATCCTCAGCCTGGGAAACGAGGTTGTTTTGTAGCCTCCTCTGTCTTTCCCACTGTGGCTGTCATTGCCTGACTTTATCCCCTGGTTGTCTCTTGCTTAGGTCACAGCAGGATGCTTCTGTCCAGCTCTTTCACCACTAGACTCCTCTGAGGTCAGTTTGCTCTCTGTGAAACTGGGAAAAAAAAACAAAACTCCATTTAAATAACAACTCAAGGAAGGGGACTGGAAACCTGGCTCAGCAGTTAAGAGCACTGTCTGCTCTTGCAAAGGATCCTGGTTCAGTTCCTAGCATCCATGTGGTGGATTATCTGTAACTCCAGTTCTAGGAGGTCTGACTTCCTCTTCTGGCCACCTTGGACATCACATACAGGATGCACTTACATAGATACAAACAAAATACTCTTACACATAAAAAAAAAAACTCCTTAAAAATTGTAAATAAATAACAACTCAGATCCCTCTGTAACCTGCTTCAGAACTTCATTTGGCTTCCTGTTATCATTGAGGCCAAGCCTTAGCTCATAATCTTCATGACAAAGTTCTTTGCAGTTGTCTGGCATCCCAGTCCCCAGCCCAGTCCTCTACCAACATCACACCACCCTCAGCTCTTCTGCTTTGGTCCCAAGGAATGCTTCATGTCACTTTGCTCCCATAATTATCAACATTGCTTATCCAACTAGCAATAAACCTCCTTTGATTATTGAGAGACCTCTAGTCATCCTTAAACAGCACTCCAACTCATTTCCTCTCAGCTTTTCTAACACTTAAAGAAAGAGTCTTTCTTGACTGTGTGATAATGTCTACTGATCCCCAGTCCCACTCCCCAGGATATGTGGCCGGGGCCTGAATAGTATCTAACTGCTGACTCACCAGAGGCCTGGCTCTACCTCCCAAGTCCTCCTATGGCCTCCCACTCCTCCCGCTGCTTCTCCTCCTCCCTAGGACTCAGGAGTTTGGTTTCTTTACAGCTGCCCTTATTTTTTTCATGACCAAGGGGTTCCTAGATAAGTGAACCCTGTGTTCTAAGGTTTTCCTTTTGCTTCCATACTGAACTATTGACATTCAAATCGTCTGCTTTCTTTCCTGATCAATCACTTTTTCTTTAGGAGAAAAGACTGAAATGTGATTGAGCATTCGAGGAACACTGCCACATGTTACATCTTGATGGTCTCCTAAAGGCTCATGTTGAAGGCTTGGTCCCACCTTTCTGCTAGTGGGAGTTGCCAGAACCTTTAAGAGGAAAGGCCTAGTGAGACATCTTCTAGTCCCTTAGGGGGATGCCCTTAAAGAGCCTACCTTCCTCTTTTTACTTTCCAGGCATGTGTGAAAAGATTTTGCTCTATCAACAATCCTGTCATGATGTATTACACTTCCACAGGATGATAGCAACAGGACCAACTGATGATGAACTGAAAGATCTAAAACCTTTTTTCTTTATACAGCCATTGTCTTGGTATTTGTTATAATAATTGAAAGCTGACCCTATACTGACTAAATGTACTATGGAAACTTTAGATATAAGGAAAACAGAGCAGTATTCAGAATTTATTGGTCAATCATAAAAGTAAAAATAAGAATACCCTGCTTTTTGGGCTTTTGTGCTGCACCACAAGTATTCATTCAGCCTCACTTTCTGAAGTATAATTCATCAACTAATGTGATATTAATTAGGGACAATGATAGCCCAGGGAGTGGATTTCTATCTCCTCATTATCTAGAAAATGCCATATCCTATGGGCAGTAAGTCAGCAACCCAAACATATCATTAGCTTCATCTTTTTAGCAAATCAGTTCTGGCTAATAGATGAAAATTGGTTAAATAGGATGTTCTCTGACAGGCAGCCCCAAGAGTGATGAGGAAATAATGGATCTCTTCCTTAGGCAAAAATAATAATTAGCAATAAGGAGTTGTACTGATTTGCCAACACGATGAGCAATAGATTAGAATACAGAGCATCCAGGTCAAGACTGATCTGAAGCAAAATGAATAAGCAAACCTAAACAGAAAGACACTCATTAGCTTGTTTCTTTTTCTTCTATAAAGTCCGAGACCTCAAAGCATTTGTCAATCAAAAATCTTAGCTACTGGGGCTAGAAAAATGGCTCAGCAGTTAGGAGCACTTGTCGCTCTTTCAAAGGACCTTTGTTCAGCAGCCAGCAACTACATGGCAGCTAACAATCATCTCTAACTCCACTTCCAGAAACTCCAAAGACCTCTTCTGGCCTCCATGAGCATTGCAGGCACAGGTGCACTTATATACATGTCAGCAAAACACTCATGCACATAAAATAACAATACATATTTAATTAATTTTAAAAAACTTGCCTGCTAGACATAGAAATAGTGGAAATGCTTCTCTTTCTTAAGAGCTACATCACCAGGGATAAAAGCACAGTGGCACACGATTTTAATCCCAGCACTTGGGAGGCAGAGGCAGACAGATCTCTGTGAGTTCAAAGCCACCCTAGTCTACAGAGTGAGCGCCAGGCCAGCTAGGACTAAAGGGAGACCCTGTCTCAAAAAGACCAAAAAAAAAAAAAAAAAAAAAAAAGATACATCATTAGACTTTTGGAGAGATTGCAGATTTCATAAGTTTATTATTGATTCTCAAAATATCTTTTTTATATAATTCTTTTATTGATGTTTTGTTTATTTCAGACATCATTTCTCAGTTCAGTTTAGACATATTCCCCTTTCCCTTCCCCCCACCCCAGATCATGTACTCTGCCATAACTATCCTGCATCTTTCTGGAAGTGGAGTTAGAGATGATTGTTAGCTTCCATGTGGTTGTTGTCTTTTTGGGGTGTTTAGGAATTCACATTTTCCTCCTTTAATTTTATATTACTCTAAAATATGCATATATACTTTCCACTTGTATACAGTAATTACAGAGTCTGAAACTAAGTGGTGGATTGATTCTAGAGCCCATTAAAAGATTCACATTATAACAAGATAGTTGCTTTCAGATAAACAGAAATATAACAATAATGTTGTTCAGCTTCCCTTTCATCCAGGGATTTTGGTGCTTGCATCCACAAATGAGGGAAAACATTCACTGCTTCTTCTTCTGGGACTGTGTTACTTCACTTAGCATAATGGCTTTGAGCTCCATCCATTTACCTGCAAAGTTCATAATGCCATCTTTCTTATCACTGAGTAGTACTCCATTGTGTAAATGTACCACATTTTCGTCATCCACTCGTCAGTTGAGGGGCATTTGGGTTGGTTCCAGCTCTTCGCTATTGTGAAGAGAGCTGCAATAAACATGGATGTGCATGATTCTTTGTGATAGGATGAGTCTTGTGGGTATATACCCAGGACTGGTATGACTGGATCATGTGGTAAGCTCATTTTGAGTCTTTTAAGGGTTCTCCACACTGCTTTGAATAATGGTTGTACAAGTTTACATTCCCACCAGCAGTGGATGAGTGTTCCCCTTTCCCCACAACCTCTCCAGCATTTGGTGTCTTTTGTGTTCTTGATCTTAGCCAGTCTTATCAGAGTGAGATGATATCTGAGAGTGGTTTTAATTTGCATTTCCTTAATTATTAATGATGTTGAACACTTTTTAAGCTGTTTCTCAACCATCTTTACTTCCTCACTGGTGAAGTCTCTGTTCAGCTCTTTACTCCATCTTTTGAGTAGGTGATAGAAGAAAAAGTTGGTAACAACCTACAAGAAATAGGTGTAGGAAAAGACTTTCTAAATCAGACAGCAGCTGCACAGGAAATAAGGTCAACAGTCGACAAATGGGACCTTATAAAACTCAAAAACTTCTGTACAGTGAAAGAAACAATCAAGGAAGTGAAGAGAAAACCCACAAAGTGGGAGGAAATCTTCATTAGTGATTCATCTGACAGAGCCTTAATGTCTCAAAATATCTTATCAATGACATCACCCAATAAATCCTGGATCAGGAGAATCCTAAAGAATTCAGAGCTGCTGGGTAATGTTAGTATTAGTTAAGACATAAAGACAAAAATTGTTTCCTATGAATACAACCTCAGTGAAGATTAGTTGCTCTACCAAGAGCATGAAACTGATGTAGTGGAATTTGAACCACAGAAGGACCATTGCAACTTTACTTTGTGTACAAGCAGATGTCACTCCCTATTTTATATGGGAAAAAACTGGGAAAAAGAAACTGCTTCAAAGATTAAGAATGGGAAGATATATGTGAAATATTTGTACTACCTAGAAGTGGGGAACTGCAGGTAAATTATCTGTCAGCCTGCCTCATTGTTAAGAGCATCGGGAGCTACTATTTATTTACTTATTTAATTTATTTATTGGTCTTTTTGAGACAGGGTCTCCCTGTAGCTCCAGCTGGCCTGGAACTCACTATGTAGACCAGGCTGGCCTTGAACTCACAGAGATTGGCCTGCCTCTGTCTCCCTCTCGAGTGCTGGGATTAAAGGCATGCACCACCACACCCAGCACAAAAAATTCCAGTGCAGTATTGCTAGACTCAAAGAGTCTGCTTCTATAGTGGAGCTTCGGATTCTTTTTTTCATACAAACTCCCAGATGACTGCCTTGATGATGCTGGTATATAGTTTTGGAATCAGCATTATAAGACTTGTTTTGCAATATAGTAATCTTTATGAATGTGTTTTGCAAATAGTGATGCATTAAATGCATAAAGGATTTTAATAAATAGGAACTATACCATTTAAAATAATTCAGTTGGTTAAGTACTTAGCAGACAAGCATGAAGGACCCGTCCTGTAACCCACATTAAAAAGCCAGGCATGGAGACCTGCCAGCTCTCCCAGGCCTGTCGTCATTAACACATCTCTCAACTCTCCAGAGAAGCTTCCTTATGCAAAAGATGATCAACACAGAACCTATAACTAGGCACTGTGTAAAGAATAAGGGACTGCAGAATGCTTATCCCTGAGTAGGACACCTACATCAAACTTCTGCCTTCCAAGGCTCAGAGATCATTGCCGAAGAGGAGGCAGAAGGATTGTAAGGTTGTGGGTGACCACAGGAAATGGTGGTTTCCAGAGAGCTGGGCAGTTACTCATATGAAGTTACAGCAATGATAACAGTATGTGCAAGTCCCATGTGAGCTCAAGCCAGACAAAAATCCTAGTATGGACATGGGGAGGTGAAACCACAGCTCTACCTTAGGAATTATTGCCAACTAACGGCTGCTGGGAGAAGAGTCAGTCTTGTTTGGGGAATGAGACTTGGTAGGTTGACCAGGCTCCAGTGGATGGTTCTACACCAAAGGGTGTGTGGGGACACGTGTGTGTGTGTGTGTGTGTGTGTGTGTGTGTGTGTGTGGTTTCATGAATTATATTTAATTTTAAGTTTATACTTTATATCACAATATAAATACATTAGATAAAATTAAGGGGATAATAGGTGTTGCAGCTAGGGGAAGGATCTAAATTCAATCAAGATTAACAAAATTGTCTAGTTTGGGTTTCATCTATTTCCTCTCCCATCACTGGGAATAATAAAAACATCAACTATTTCAATTTTTTTAACCCAGACATGGTGGTGCATGTCTGACATAATGGGATTAGGAAGGCAGAGATGGAGCTGGCAGGGTGGGGATGGGAGGCTCCCGAGGCCTTGGTAGACAGACAGCCAGCCTTGCCTAATCTGTGGATGAGAATAAGAGGCCGTGAAGGAGCTTGTCTCAAAAAAACCAGACAGTGCCTGAGAAATAAGACCCAATGCTGACCTCTAGCTTCTACATGCACCTGCGTGCACACACACACACACACAGACACACACACACACACAGACACACAGACACACAGACACACACAGACACACACACACAAAGAGTTGGGGGAGAAATAGAGCAGAATGTGTTTCTAACACCAAAATCAAGAACTTTTTTTTTTTTTTTGGTGTTTTTGAGACAGGGTCTCCTTGTAGCCCCATCTGTCCTGGAACTCACTCTGTAGACCAGGCAGGCCTTGAACTCACAGAGATCTTCCTGCCTCTGCTTCCAGAGTGCTGGGATTAAACGGGTGCACCACGATGCCCAGCCAATAAGATTTTTTTTAAAGGAACAAGAATAAAACCCACAAATCTTTAAAATAAATGTTGATAAATTGATTATATAATAATCAAAATTGTTGGCTACGATTTATTTTGTTTTTTTTAAAATACATGTTTTATATATTATTTCTATTTTATATGTTTGCCTGCATGTATATAAGTGTACCTATGTTATGCCATGCGTGCAGAGATCAGAAGGCGATCTTGAATCACCTGGAACTGGAATTGAGGATGGTTGATAGTTGTTATGTGGACTCTAGGAACTGAACCCAGGTCCTCTGCAAGAGGATCCAGTGTTCCAAACCACTGAACCATCTCTCCAGCCTCAATTGTTTTTTGTTTTGAGACAGAGTCTGTTATGTAGTCCATAATGACCTTGAACTCACTATGGAACTGAAGCCTTGGACTTCTGGTACTCCTGCCCCCACCCCCAAGTACTGGTGATTTTAGACATGTGCTGTCACGTTCAGCTTTCAGATATGTTTTTTAAAATGAAACAAAATAAGCCGGGCGTGGTGGCACACGCCCTTAATCCTAGCACTCAGGAGGCAGAGGCAGGTGGATATTTGTGGTCTACAGAGTGAGTTCCAGGACAGCTGGGGCTACAGGGAGACCCTGTCTTGAAAAGACCAAAAAATAATAAGTAAATAAATAAATAAATAAATAAAATCGAGACAGGCAATCACTACAGTGGGTATTTTATAGCAAAAGATTAATATACGGAATTCATAAAGAACTTTCCAAACTCATAAAAAAATCACTCAATAGAAAAGTTTAATAACAGGTGGCTCTTACAGGAAAATATTAAATTGCTTATTATATTAACTGGTTTTCTATCACTATAATAAAATACCTGACACAGGCTATTTGTGAAGTAAAGTAGCTTAGCTTGGCTTTTGGTTCTGGAGGCATAAGTTGAAGATTTGCTGACCCTACTGCCTTGGGCGTTAGGTGAGTATGCATATCATTATAATGACAAAAATCTTAAATTCATAATTTCACCTAATTCTGGGAAAGTGAGAAATGTATAGAATAAAGTAAAGAAACTGAAACTCTGATGCAAGCATTAATGTTCAATGTTGGGGTGATGCATCTGGTATGTTTCTATTGTTTTACACATTTCTAAAATGAAATGAAACATATGGGCTAAGTAATCATTCTACTTCTTAAACAATTCTACAGATAGTCTAAAAGAAAATTTTCTAAAATCATAAATTGCTCTGCTTTTAACAAAAAACCAGAAGAAAAGAAAGTTTTAAGTGGAAGGGTATTCTTCTTTCTCTAGTACTATATTTGAGCTCAATTCTCTGCCCCTGTGAGTTCCAATTTAAAAGGGATAAACACAATTGTTATGGTTTACTGAATGTGAAATGTCCACCCCTCCACAGGCCCAGGTATTGAATGTGCATTCCCCCCGGCTGATGGCATTATTTAGGGAGGTGGTTGGAACTTCAGAAGCTGGGCCCTGCTAGAGGGAGTGGGTCACTGATGGTGTGTCTATGAAGGTAATACCTGCTGCAAGTCCCTTTCCTGTCAGCTTCCTGTCAACCAGGAGGTGCACAGCTCTTCCTCTGGCACACTGCAGTGTGACATTTTTCTCAAGCACATGGGGCCCAGTGATCAAGGAGGGAATCTTCTGAGACACTGAGCCAAGATACATCTTTTCTCCCTCAAGTTGTTTCTGTTAGGTGTTGTTTTGTAATGAGAAGAAAAGTGCCTAAAATTACAAGTCTTCTCCAGAAGTTTTCCAGGAAGAAAAAAGGACAAGTAACTAATCTCCTTCCTTGCTCTACCGAATATTTTATTTAGATAATTCTGGAATAGATTTAAAGGAAGTTCGGAAACATGCTTTCACATTCTGTATAAGCTTTATCTAATTTCCCCTACTGGAAAAACTTCAGTTGTCTCATAGAACATCATAAAGGCATTGAGACAACCCACTGAGCTTATTCAAATTTAGACCGTTGTGCTCTGCATCCCATGCCTGCTTGAAAATGTGACCGCTTGGCTTTCTGCTCTGGCCACCTCTGCCCCACGCCTCCCCTGCCGTTATAGACTCCCATCCCTGGCACTGAAACCAATTGAGAAAACATTTGTGGAGGTGTCTGAGTCATCTTGGGAACATAAACAACAGAATAACACTGTTCAAGAGTGAGTAAACATGGTTCCCCCGGAGCCCCAGGGCCAGGGAGTAATGGGTTACCTAGGCAAAATAGGAAGAAAAACAACATGAGCTCCCCGAACTGGGTCTGAGTTCTGGCCTTGCACCCAGGCTAGCTCCTGCTCTTTCGAACCCACATGTCTGAACTACCCTGTCCCCTGTGTCCTTATCCCCTGCCCTCAGACCAGCTCAATTCTCCAGCTTGGTTTATTGGACCCTCCACAGGCTGACCCCACTCCCACCTTGCCCTTGGCCTCTTGATCTTCCTGCCTCAAGCCGTCTGCCATCCTGGTAGGTCAGATCCTGCCCACTGCTCCTTGATCCCCCTGAAGCCTGAACAGCTCCACTCTCTCCCCACAGTCGGTCCCTCTTCTGGCCTTGCACACAGGCCTGCACCTGCTCTTCCACCTCAGATCTCTGGACTAGCTTCCTAGACCAGACTAGTTTAATCCTCTAGCATAGTTTGTCAGACCCTCCACAGGCTGTCCCCATACCAACCATGAGGTTAATCCTGGGTGTCAACTTGACTGGATCTGGGATTAACTGAAATGAGTGAGACCTTCTTAATTAGATCATTTGAACCTGGAAGACCCACGCTAAATGTGAGTGTTGTCTTCTGATGGCAGCCCATTTAAAAGGCTGTGGCAGGTGGATCTCTATGAGTTCAAGGCCAGCCTGTCTACAGAGCGAGTTCCAGGCCAGCTGGGGCTACAGGGAGACCTAGTCTCGAAAAAGACCAAAAACAAAAAATAAAAAAACAAAAAAAGGCCGTGGCAGAAGGGAGTGCTTGCTTTTTGCTGCTTGCCTTCTCTCTCACTGGTTTATCTTGCTGCTGTGACCAACTTCTTTGGATTCCAACATAGATTTAGGACTAGAAGATCTCCCAGAATCCAGCAACAGATTGGGACTCCTGAGATATCCAGGAGTAATAGCTTGCCATGCCAGTCATTACATTTAATTAGCCTTTAGGCCTGGGTTGGACCATTGATTGATCTCCTTTAGCAGTTTGCATATTATCATTTTGGATTATGAGAGCTAAACTTCAGGTAGAAGTCTTTCAGGTACGTTCCTGCCCCATTGTTTCAAGACTTGTTTCTGAGGTATGTTCAGTCTTTATAGTAAGGTCTTATCTGTTAGTTCTGGGAGACAACCAAGAGCCTTGGCAATAGCCTGTGTTATTCTGGGAGTCTCCTGGGCCACTACCACTCCAGGGGAGGTCACTTTTCTCTGGCAGTGTGTTCCTTGCCAAACAACCCTCACATATATATATATATATATGCAGTAATGCTTAGAGACTGGATATTCATTTCTCATGGGGTTATGGGGTGTCACATTTCCTTCTGGGTTCCCTAGCTCCCCAAGATTCATTCTTCTCTACTCCTTTTCCTCCCAACCAGTCTCCTTCCTCCCTCCACAGTCCAAAAATGAGGGAGAATATACATTGCTTGGTTTTCTGCATTTGTGTTGCTTCACTTACTATAACACTCTCCAGTTCCAGCCATTTACCCTGCAAATTTCTTAATTTCATTTTTTCTTACTATTGAGTAGAACTCCATTGTGTAATATACCACACTTTCATTATCCATTCATCACTTGAGAGACATTTAGTTTGTTTCCATTTCTTAGCAATTGTGAAGGGAACAGCAACAAACATGGATGTACAGGTTGTCTCTACAGTATGATGAGTTCTTTGGGTATATGCCAAGGAATGGTATAACGGGATCGTATGGTGTATTAGTCACTTTTCTGTTGCTGCGATAAAACACCATGACCAAGGAACTTATAAAAGGAAGAGTTTATGTGAGCTTATGAGTGACGGTTCCAGGGAATTAGAGTCCATTGTGGCGGGAGGCATGGCGGCTGGAGACTGGAGCAGCATGCAGAAGGTCACATCTCGCAATGAGCACAGGAAGCCAAGAGAGAGGGTGACTGGAGACCACGAGGCTTGTTAAAGTCACTAAGCCTGCCCCCATAACGTACTTCCTCTAGCACGGACACACCTTCTAAGACCTCCAAAAACAGTGCCACCAACTGGAGACAAATGTCTGAATACTTACAGCCTATGGGGGACACTCATTCAAACCACCACATATGGTAGATTCATTTTTTTAGTTTTTTGAGAGTTCTCCACACTGCTTTCCATAGTGGTTGCAGGAGTTTGATTTTCCACCAGGAGCGAATGTCCATGATTAGATTTTTTTCCTAAGTATTTTTTTGAGATGATTATGAATGGGAGGGTTTCTTTGAATGCTTTTTCTAATTGTTTGTTATTGGCATATAGAAAGACTACTGATATTTTTAAGTTTACTGAAAGTATTTCTAACAGTTTTCAAGTAGAATTTTGGGGATCTTATGAATAATATCATATCATCTGCAAAAGGGATAGTCTGATTCCTTCCTTTCCAATTAGTACTCCTTTAATTTCTTCCCCTTGTCTTATTGCTCTTGCAGGAATTTCAAGCACTTTTTTTTAGATGGTTCTTGACCATCATGTGGGTGCTGGGAATTGAACCCAGGTCCTCTACAAGAGCAGTTGGTGCTCTCAACCACTGAGCCATCTCTCCAGCCCCTCAAGCACTTTTTTGAAAAGGAGCAGAGATAGTGGACAGCCCTGTCTGGTTCCTGATCTTAATGGGAGTGCTTCCAGTTTTTCTTCATTAAGAATGATGTTGGCTATGAATTTGTTGTATATAGCTTTAATTATGTTGAGGCATGTTCCCTCCAGATGAATTCCTTCTAGGAATTTTAACATGAATGTGTGTTGGACTTTACCAAAAGCCTCTTTCTGCATCTACTGAGATGACCATGTCATTTTTGTCTTTAAGTCGATTTATTGGTTTTATTACATTTATTGACTTATGTGTATTGAACCATCCCTGCGTCTCTGGAATAAAGCTGACTGGCTCATGGTGCATGATCTTTTTGATGTGTCTGTCTGCAGTTTGCAAGTATTTTGTTGTATCTTCATCTGGTTTGGGTGGTAGAGTGATACTCGTTTCATAGAAGGAGTTTGCCTTCTATTTCTGTTTTTTGAATAATTTAAGCAATATTGGATGTAGATCTTCTCTGTGTGTCTGGCAGAATTCTTCTGTGACTCCATCTGAGCCTCCCTGGGCATTTTTTTTTTTGGCTGGAGGTTTTGTATTACTGTTTTGATTTTCCAATTTTCTATGGGTCTGTTTAAGCTGTTGATCTTTTTTTGGTTTAACTTTGATGTTCATGATTTTTAAAATTCATGCGTTTCTTTTAGATTTTTCTTATTTAATGTTTTTTTTAAGTATTCCCTTACAGTGTTCTAGATGTTTTCGATGTCTGTTGTGATGTTTCCCCTTTCATTCAGTTTTTGTTGGTTTAGTTTTTTTTTTTTTTTTTTTAGTTAACTGAGCTAAGGATCTATCTTGTTTAACCTTTTCAAAACACAACTCTTAAATTCATTGATTTTTGTACTGTTTCCTTTGTTTCTATTTCATTAATTTCTCCTCTAATTTTTGTTATTTCTTCTCATCTACTAGGTTTGGGGTTGATTTGTTCTTACCTTTCCAGAGTCTTGAGTTATATTGTTAGTCATTTACCTGTGCTCTTTCTGATTTTTTTATGTAGGCACTAAGAACTGTAGACTTTCCTCTTAAGCTGCTTTAAGGCATCCCAGAGGTTTTGATGTGTTTTATTCTCATTTTCATTTAGTTCCAGGAATATTTTAATTTCTTTCTTAACTTCTTCTTTGACCCATTCATCATTTAGGAGTGTGTTGTTTAATCTCCATGAGTTCATGTAGTTACTAGAGCTTGTTTTGCTGTTGATTATAAGCTTCATTGCACTATGGTCTGATAGAATGCATGGAATTATTTCAATTTTTTTATTTGTTGGGATTTGTTTTATGTCCTAGAACATAGTAAATTTTAGAAAAACTTGCATGGACTGCTGAATAGAAAGTATTTTATTTGGTGCTTGGGTGGAATACTCTGTACATGTCTATTAGGTCCATTTCCTGTAAGATCTCAATTAATTCAGATATCTTTATCCAGTTGACCTATCTATTGAAGATAGTATTGAAGCCATTTACCATTACTGAATTGAGGCTAATCTGTATTTTATAGTCCTGGACCAGTTTTTTATGAAATTGGGTGCTCCAGAGTTTGGTGCCTGTATGTTCATGATTGTGGTATCTTCTTCATCAATTGTTCCTTTGACCAAAATGAAGTGACCCTCTTTATCTCTTCTGGTTAGTTTCAATTTTAAGTCTATTTTGTCAGGTACTAGACTTGCAACACATGCTTGCTTCTTAGAGGCATTTTCTTTGAATATATATTTTTCCATCTTTTCAGTCTAATGTAGTAACTATACTTTCAAGATAAGTTTCTTGAAGACAACAAAAAGATGGGTTTTCTTTCTTGATCCATTCCACTAGCCTATGTCATTTGGCAGTTGAGGTCATTGATATTTAGTGTTATTATTGAGGGATGTTTATTGAATACTGTAATTTTAATTTCTTTGTGTTTATGGCATTATTTTGTGTTTCCATTATCATACCCTTCTTTTCTTTCTGTAGTCTCTTAGATATACTCATTCCTTTCTTCAGTCCTTTGTATAGCTGTGAGTAGTCTCTCTAGGCCTCCTTCAGTAGCAATGAATTCTTTCACCATGTTCATGTCATGAAAATCTTTCTGTTCCCCTTTGACCATGATAGTTGTATAAGTATTTGGGGTTGGCATCTTTGATCCCAGCTCTTCTGGCTTTCATAGTTTGCATTGAAAAGTCAGTGGTAATTCTGGTGGGGTATTTTTTTTTATATGTAACTTGATTTTTACTAGTAGCTTTAAATACCCTCTCTTTGTTCTATACATTTAATGTTTTACTATGATATGCCATGGGGAGTTTCTGTTCTGGTCATGGCTAATTGGTGTTCTGTGTGGTTCTTGAATCTCTATAGATAAGTCTTTATTTAGGGAAGTTTTCCTCTATAATCCTATTGAAGATCTGTTCAATGTCATTGGTCTGGGAGTCTTTTCCCCTTCCTGTATAACTATAATTTGTAGATTTGGTCTTTTCATGTTGTCCCACATTTCCTGAGTATTACATTTCTGTGCTTTTTGAAATTTTACAGTCTTTGGTTGGGGAACCCAGATCCTCAACTTTTGTCAGTCTTAATATTGTTTTCTGCTTCATTTATTCTGTTTATGAGACTTTCTGCTGTTGTTTCCAATTGACTTGTTGAGTTTTTCAATCCCATATTAATTTCTGTTTGAATTTTCTTCACTATTTCTCTCTTTTGTGAATTCACTTTTCAAGTTATGAATTGTTTTTGATAGTCTATTAAGCCACTTATTTACATATTCTTGAGCTTCCACCACAAGTTTATGCCTTTCCTCTTTGACTTATGTGAGTTGTTTGTGTTTTGTTCAAGTTCTCTGATCATGTTTATTATTATTCTTTTAAATTCTGCATCCTGGGGTTCCTCGGGGTGGCTTTCATTGTATTCTTTTGGTTTTTCATCTTATTTGTATTTTTTGCACTGTCGTTTGGGCATATGGATGTTCTTTGTTGGTTATGTGTCCAATAGGAACTTCTACTCTGCTTTTCTTTAGTTTGATTTTGGTTCTGTTTATATTCTTTATATAGCTTTGTTGCTTTTTGTTCAAGTATGGAAATGAAATTGGTACATGTTTCGGGTTCTTGCTGGGTAGTAAACTGGTCTGGATAGTTGGTGGGATGGGGTAGTAGATAGGCTCATCAGGTTAGTGGAAGGGCTGGTCTGTGCCAGAACAGATCAGAAGCCAGTGGAGTCTATGCTAGGGAGTTTAGCTAGTCTGGGTTAGGAAGCTAGTCCAGAGATCTGAGGCAGAGGAATTGGAGCCCACGTGGGTCCAAAGTTCGCAGGGAACATGGTGGGGGTGGGAAAGAAGAATAGAATAGAGATGTGGTAAGTGGAATTTGACTTACCAGAGTCCTGGCTGAGCAGGTCTGGCTGGCTGGTCAGGAGCCAGGGAAGATGGGAGGTAGGGGAGATACCACGGGAGTGACTTAGTGATCTACGCTAGATTGTTTAGCTAGTCTGGGTTAGGAAGCTGATCCAGAGATCTGAAGCAGAGGGACTAGAGCCTACCTGGTCCAACCTGGCAGGGGACAGGGTTGGAGAAGTTTTTGAAAGAAACAAAATGGCACAGTGGCTCTAAAAGACCCTCAAAAGCAGTTGCACCAAGGAACATGGACATGAAGTCAAGAAAAGGAAGGAGTAGACCCTTCTCCAGGGCAAATGAACAACCCTAATAATTCCCACCACCACAGTCCAGGTACCGAATAGTTCCAATATCACAAGTGTCCTCCCTGATTCCTTTGATAGCTAAACCCACCTACCCTGACCTTTGCTCTCCACACCTAAGCCTCTGAAACCACCAAGTTCTATTCCATTTCTAAGAATGGAGAAGGATACTCAGTCATTTCAAGAATGTTCTATGGAATAGAATCATACTGTAATAACCTTTGAAGCTTGTTTTTTCCACTCATCATAATTCTCTGGAAATTCCTGAAAGTTGTGAGCATCAATATGTTGCACTTTCTTATTGTTAGGTTTTATTGCTTATTTATTTCAGGAGTACACTATAGTTTGCTTAACCATTTGCCTGTTTGAAGGAGTCCTTTTTATTTTTTTAATATTTTTAAATTTTATTTATTTTGTATGTGCATGAATGTACTGTCTGCATATAGGTTTGTGCACCTGTGTCATGCAATGCCGTGGAGGTCAGAAGAAGGTGTTGGATTCCCCTGGAACTGGAGTTAAAGACAGTTCTCAGCCACCATGTAGGTGCTGGGGATCGAACCTAGGTCCTCTGCAAGAGCAGTCGGAGCTCTTAACCACTAGGCCATCTCTCCAGCCCTGAAGGAGTCCTTCTTAAAAGGAGTCCTTCCTTTTAAGATCAGCTCTTCCTCACCCTCTACACCTAAGGCTCAGGGAACATAGAACAAGGGTAAAGAAAGGACTAATCTATCTCCCAATTCTCGTCAATGAAGCTCCCTCATGCAGCAGAGTGTCAGGAACACAAAAAGTCACCAACAGCTAAAGCATAGAGAATAAGAGTCTGCAGAGTATGGGTCCTTAGACAGAACCCCTATATTAAACTCCACACATGCGGGGCTCAGGGACCATTTCAGAATAAGGGGTGTAATGTAAGAGCTAGGGAGGAGGTGTGTGACCATATGGAAATAGAGTACTACAGGCTTCGGGGACCTTGCTCATATGAACCTACAACAGTATTGTCTGGAATTTTATAAAATCCTCAATAATTCAAAGTTATACTTAAAGCCACTATTTTTTTCCTTTCAGAAAGATATGTTCAGTATAAAGAAGAGAATGCTAAGGTGAATAGTGAAAAAAGAGCACATTCAGTCCTCTGTCCCAACCCTGGGAAGGACAAGTATGCTTGATATCTGACATCTCAGTACCTCAAGATTTTAGATTTATAGATGTTAATGTTCCTGTCTCAAGAACATTTTGCCTTATCCATCAAGATGGGTGGCAGATTAACTGAGTGTGAATGATCTATAACAAACAGAATTTGAGCTATGAACTAAAGGCAAAAGTGAGATATAAATTGCTAAACTGTGGAGAACATTGGGGTGGTCTAATGTGCTTTTCAGTGCAGCCCTGTGGGGGAATGATGTCTCATTGTCGGCTAATCTCTTTCTCATTTCTGAGACAGACTACTCAGCTGTTTGCAATTCAGTGTCCACCTGGTTTATACAGCCTTCATGGGTCAATATAGTAAGCCTCGTTTTTGATACAACAAAATTCTAAAGCACAGAAGCCTAGACCTTCCCCCCAAACTGTTTCTTCCTAATGTGTAAAGTATTTTAGATGAATTTTCTGATTGACAAATATATCAAAGCCAATCATGTATCATTGTAAATATCTATTGAAAAATACCAATTTGAGAAATAAATTGGAAAAAAATCTGATAAAGTGGAAAATGTACATCCTCAACTATTGAGCGTTTTCCTATCGATGTGACTGCAGGTGCTGGAATTATACTGTAGACCCTGCCCTTCAGGACACAGGCACTAAATTTTTTCTTCAGGAAATTGCTATTCCTAAAAGGATCTCCCTTTCTTAAAAAAATAAAAAATAAAAAACAAGCTCTGGGTCAGCCAGTATCCAATAGGGTGGGTGTGGGGTATGTGTGTGTATGTATGTGTGAATGTCAAGCTTTCTTTCCCCAACTTAGGACAAGTTAAAAGATCCTTTCAGCTGCCTGGAGCTAGACCAGGTGGCCTTGAGCTCACAGAGATCCGCCTGCCCTTAAAGGCGTGCACCACCACACCCGTCTCTAAATCTTCTTCTTAAAGAGCTAATATCTAGATCATTCTGTAGAGTAAAATTTATCCAGTTTTCACCAAGATCCATAGATATAACTTATGGAGCAATATCACAAAAACATGGGAACAAGCTGGGCTTGGTGGTGCACACCTTTGATCCTAGCACTCGGGAGGCAGAGGCAGGTGGATCCTTGTGAGTTCAAGGCCAGCCTTTGTGAGTTCAAGACCAAAAAAAAAAAAGGATGGGAACAACAAGAATGAATATCAATAAGAAAAGGGATAAATAAACTTGATATATGCAGACACTGAAACTGTGGAGTACGGAGTACCTTTTAGATATTAACCTCTAAGTATGCATAAGTGGGTACAACAAACAAAAACCCTTACTTCATTGAACTTAGTTCTGGTGGCAGAGAGAAGTACAGAGATGCTAAATGCAAGATGGTTGGGTGAAGGGGCATGAGAGGCAACAACATCCTAAAGACAGCACCTAAAGGAAGTAAGGTAGATGGGCCAGCTGGTCCTAAGTAAACAAGATGGGGCTAAAGGAAGTAAGGTAGGTGTGGCCGGGCTTGTTTTGAAACTTTTCTGATTGGCTCTAGCTATTTGACCTTTAAGATGATTGGCTGCCCGTTTCGCACCTGTGGGGGGTTCCCTTGTGGTCTTTACCTTTATAAGCTGCAGTAGTGCTTACAATAAAGGGGATCAGCTGTAACTGACTCCTGGACTGTCTGAGTGTCTCCAGGACATGGGAGGCTGCTAGGTGGGGCAGACTGCACACCTGTCTTTCCCTTTCCATCTGGTTGCCATGCCGGGTGGGTGGATGGATGATGGATGGATGGATGGATGGATAGATGGATGGATGGATGGATGGATGGATGGATGGATGGAGAGATAGATGGATGGATGGATAGATGATAGATAGATGATAGAAAGATAAATAGGTGATAGATGATAGATACATAGATTATAGATAATAGGTAGATAGATAGATAGATGATTGATAGGTACACAGATACAAAGATAGATGATAGATAGATACCTAGTTACAGCATATATAGATTATAGTTTAGATACTGTAGACAGACTGAGCCTCTCTAAGAGGATGTCATCGCAGCAAAACTTGTTAAAAGTAAGAAATTAGTTATAAAGGTATCAAGAGCAATCCACACAGAATTAATTCACTGTAGGAAGCTTTTCTTTTTATGGTGAGCAGGGACCACTCGGCCCTGCTAAGGGGGATGAGGACACACCACCTGCTTTGCGGACACTGTGGGGAGCTGGCCCCTCAGCGCAGAGACCAGCCAGCTACTTCCTGTAGCCCAACCTAAGTGATAACTCCAACTTAGGCTCTTAGCCTGGACCCAGGAGACACTGTTCCACTCTTGGCGGTGACTTCCCACCTGCCCAGAGCCAGGACAGGAATTTCACTCATAACACCAGCTACCCAGATTGGTGGTCCACAAAGGGAACCTTTTTTCAACCCACTGGCCACCCCAACGAAATTCAGGCCTACCTTAGCCTGTAAGCGCACAATAATTAATAAAAATATTGGCAGGGAATCCTGTGATGATGTTACTATGGAATTCAAATTTACTCATTGCCACAGCTTGCTTTTATAAACCAAATGACGTCAGCTCCCAGGACCAATCATAAGCCCTCCAACTCCGCACCACTGTGCACCTTGCTCCACCCAGTATCGTGCACCTAGGCCATGCTGCTTGCTCCTCCTTGGGGCAGAGCCAGACTCTTGGCTATGCAGTGCCCTGAGGCATGCCAGCTGGACAGCTAGCCTGCAATTCAAGCTGGATTTCCCTACAATCCACTCCCAGTGCGTAGATCCTAGAGAAATGTCTCAGCTGGTACGTATGAGGAGCAGTGAAGTCAGGGTGACCAGAGTAGATTAAGGGAGGAGGGAGGACTGGGGAATAACTCATGGGAGGACTTCACCTTTTGCCCTGAGTGAGGTGAGAAGCAGCAGAGGGGTTGTGAGAACATGAGAATAGCATGATGCAACTTGGGGTTTGAACAGGTCATTCTGGTACCCAGGCTGTCCATTCAGTATAAGAGGCAGTTTGGGGGGCTGGAGAGATGGCCTAGCGGTTAAGAGCGCCGACCGCTCTTGCAGAGGACCTGGGTTCGATCCCCAGCACCCACATGGCGGCCGAGAACCGTCTGAAACTCCAATTCCAGGAGAACTCCAGTTCCAGGGGAATCGGAGACCATCTTCTGACCTCCGCAGCATTGCACGACACGGGTGCACAGACTTGCATGCAGACAGTACATTCATACACATACAGAAATAAATAAAATTAATAAAAAAAAATTTAAAAAAAGTGGCAGTTCGGAAATCAAGGGTAATAATAATGAGCCTTTGCAACTATCTAAACAAGAATGAGTTGTTTATAGATGGCTGCTAACAGAAACAGTAACAAGCAGATGGGTTCTGTACAAACATGGAGGTAGGACTGCAGAATGTATTGATTAAATGGTGTGGCAAGTGAGGAAAGAGACCTCAGGAGGAGGCTGGCCTGATCTACAAATGCAGGGCTGTCATTCCCCGCAGTAACTGCAGTGACGTTGACCATGGAGGACATAGGAAAGATTCAGAACCCTGACTCTGAACTTGTTACATCTGCAATGTCCTTATGCATGCAAGATGTGTCTAATATGCAAGTGATTCTAGAGTTCAAGGAGAGGTCTAAACTTGAGGCTTCATCTGTAAGTAGGTGACATGTCAAGTCCTGAGGCTGAATGAGGTCATCCACATAAATAATTTAGATAAAGAAGAAAAAGGGGACAGAAAAGCTGAGTCCTAGAAACAGATATGTGTGTCTATTTGGCACATAAGTATTTGACATATAATATATACCTCATATATATCAGAAATATTCGACCTATTATGAAAAAGACAGTAAATGTAATTCTTTTTAATAATTATACTTAATCCTCAGAACATTGTGTGCCTATTGAGTAGGTGCTCAGTAAATTAGTGGATAAATAAATGAATTTATGAATGAATACTGGTCTGTTGAAGTTTTCATCTGAACAAAAGTGTTGTAAATACTTTTTGTGGGGACTACAGAGAGTGGTTCCTTGATTAGGAGGACTGGCTACTCTCGCAGAGGTCCTGGGATCAATTTCCAGCACCCTCATAATTGCTAACAACCATCTGTAACTCCGGTTCCAGGAGATCTAATTCCCTCTTCTAGCCTCTGTGGGCACAGCATGCACATGGTGCACCAAAATACTTGTACCCGGGGCAGGAGAGATAGCCTAGTGGTTAAGAGCACCGACTGCTCTTGCAGAGGACCCAGGTTCGATCCCCAGCACCCACAGGGTGGCTAAGAACCGTCTGTCCAGTTCCAGGGGAATCCAAGACCCTCTTCTGACCTCCACAGCATTGCACGACACAGGTGCACAAACCTACATGCAGACAGTACATTCATACACATACAAAAATAAATTAAATTAAAAAAAAATACTTGTACCCCAAATGCTCATGCACAGAAAGTTAAAATAAATAAGAAAATTTCGTGAAAATTCATAAACTACTGCATACATTTTTCACCTCACGTATACACATATATGAAAAAGTTTTATTTAAATTGTGTGACTTAATCAAATTTTACTTGTGTGCTAGATAGCTTTAGTGTCAACTTGACACACCTGGGTTGAGGGAGCCTCAGTTGGGGAATTGGCTCCATTGGACTGGCCTGTGGCCATGTCTGTGGAGTATCGTCTTGATTGTTTAGTTATGTGGGAGGTCCAGCCCACTGTGGGTGGTGCCACTCCTGGGCTGGTTATTATGTACAGTATGGAAGGGCAGGCTGGGCATGGGCCAGGCAAACAAGCCAGTAAGCAAAATTCTTCCGTGTCTTCCATGGCCTGTGCTTCAGCTCCTGCCTCCAGGTTCCTGCCCTGAGTTCCTATGGTGGGCTTCCTCAGTGATGAACTGTGACACAGGAGATGTGAGCCAAATAAACCCTTTCCTTCCCAAGTTGGAATTGGTCGGAGTGTTTTGTCACAGCAATGGAAAAGCAAAAACTAGAATATCTTGTTTATTAATTATAACAGAAAAATGTGAGCAAATGATAAAGGATATGGCTATTTCTGGTGGGAACAAAGTAGATAAGACCAGTCGACACCAGAGGACAGAGGGCATTGCTGTGAGCTGGGGAAGATCCAGGTGAGAGACTTGCTTTACCTCAGAGAAGGAAATAACGAATTATGAATGTAGGTTCAGGTACATTTCTTTAAGGAATCGACCAGGAATGTACAGTCCATTTTCTGCATGAAGTAGATGCCTGATACAAGTCAGATGGAGGAAAGCAAAGCACAGATTTGGGAAGAATGGTGAGCATTTTCAACAGATTGTAAAAATAATAGTGTAGGTTGGAAGGCATTGCTGAGGGTTCATGTGTGAGCAGACACAGTGAAATCATAATGTCATTCATTCAAAGAATGATATGATTTTCCTCAGAAATTCTTAGCAACGTGGGTGTAGAAGCAGATAGGAAAACTGGGTGGCTTTGTCCTCAGGGTTGGGGGTCAAGTCCAGAATGGTGAACAAAAGAACAAGAAAGTGGTTAAATTGATAGACCACTGGATCTAGAGAAAAAGTGTTCACTAAGTGGAAGAAAAATAAGGTAGTGTAGAATGAAATTTGTATACCATTGAAGGGTAGAAATGGTGTAACATAACCTGGAGAGAGTTGAAAATTTATGAGATCGTCATGATGAAAAGTCACAATGCAGTTCACAGGTTCAGGGATGGAAACATTGGGGGCAATAAGGGAATACAGGGTCCTCAGATGGGCTTGAGCTCAGTAAAGATGAGGATTATAGCTGTTGAAGGGATCAAGGCCCAGCAAAGGAATTTGTTGAGCTGTTCATTTCCAAGACCCAAGTCCACATGAGTGATGGCATGGCAAGAAGGGTGGAGGAGGTCATTTCTGGAGCAGACGAGAGGAGGAGGAGTCAGGGATCACGCATGCTATGAGAGAGCACATGCAGAGCAGTGTGTGAGCTCTGATGCAGCCAGGAATGGCAGGCACATTGAGTAATCCAGCCTCAAAGACCAGGAGGAATCTCTCTCTCTCTCTCTCTCTCTCTCTCTCTCTCTCTCTCTCACACACACACACACACACACACACACTGCGGCATCCACCTCCGCGTCTGCCACACCCACTCCAGTAATGCCTGTGTAAACAATATGAGAAATCATATCCAATACAGGCAGGGGAGCAGTGTCCTAAGGGGCTACGACCCCCTGGAGGTCCCTGGCAGAACGCCCGGCTAAGATCACCCCAAGATTGAGATACTTTCCAAGGATCTTACGTTTTCTGGTGTTGGACTTAGCATAACACTGAGCACAAAACGATCTTTTCTTAAAGCCAGCTTATAGATACAAAATAAACTTTTTGAATGTGACAAGAACTGGCAATTAAAATGCCTCTCTTGGGCACAGGGTTTTTTCCTGGCAGCAAGAATTTTCTGCAGATCCAAAGTAAAAAACAGACCTTTCTCCTTAACAAACAATGTAATGCAAGCTGTTAATATATATGGCAAGGTTAAAACTTGCTTCAGATCAAGAAAACAAAATAATTGCATGACAGTAATGTTCTTGCCTTACATGAATGTCCTTAAAGAAAACAGATTCCAGTGGTAAAAATGTATGATGAAAAGACATCTCT
>VZQC01000350.1:1453440-1476156 GCA_009823505.1 Rhizomys pruinosus
AAAAAAAAAAAAAAAAAAAAAAAGAGCACCTGCTGCTCTTACAAAGGACCAGCACCCACATGGCAACAAACAACCATCAGTAACCCCAGTTCCAGGGGATCCAACACCCTCCTCTGACCTCTGTGGGCATTGTACAACATGGTTATACTTACATACATGCACACCATATACTCATACACATAAAAGGAAAAGAATATAAAATATATAAATAAATAATTCTCTACAAATATTATAAACAATTTTATGCCAGTAAATTTGACTATATTTAAGTAAAATGAACAAATTTCTCAAAAAATACTTGTTAACATTAACATAAAGAAAAATAGAAAATATGTGTTCTCTTACATCTGTTGAAGAAATTGAAATCATTATTTAAAATCTTTTCACAAAGGAAACTCTAGGTTGAGATGGCTTTACTGGAGAATTTTACCAAACCTGTAATGAAGAATTATTCCAACTATGTGCAAACTCATTTAAAAAATAGAGAAAAAGAAAAGAATGAGAGAGGAAAAGAAGTAAAAAGAAAAAGGAGAGAAGGGAGGGAAGAAAAGAGAGAGGGAGAGAGGAAAGAAGGAAAGAAAGAAGGAAGGGAAGAAGGGAAGAAGGGAGGGACGGAGGGAAGGACAGAGAGTAAAAAGAAAGGTGACTCTTCTAGTTCATTTTAAGACTAGCTAAGAAAAAAAAAATTAGTAATAAAAAATTCTAACAAACTGTGAAAAAAAATCAAATCCAGAAACAAAATACATGATAAACTGTTGCGGAGTGACAGTACTGGAGGCATATGAAGTTGCTTTAACACTTGAAAGTCAATCAATATAATGAGTTTTGCTCATAAAATAAACATGGGAAATCATATGATCATCTCAGTAAATGCAAAATAAGTATTTAATAATATCTAACATTCATATGAGACTTTAAACTTCCAGAAAACAAAATAAAAAGATTTATTGATTTAATAAAGTGGTAAAATATTATATTCACCCCTCTATAGTCATCAAAAAGATAACCACCAGTTCTGTTCAACATGATTATTATTGCAAGAAAGTACAATAAAATAAATAAAAAGAATAGAAATTAGAAAATGTAATAGATTTAGTACTGACCACTTGAAGACCCCTGAGCTCTAAGCCCTGGAACTGAACAATGTTACCTTTAGAAAAGGGGAACTCTGGAGGCGTTAAGTCTGAATGAGGAGGTGGTCCTGGTTATCTGGGTAACCATGACAAAATGCTATCACAGGTGTCCTGTAAAAACAAAAGGAACATGACCAGAGGAGGAGGAGGAGGAGGAGGAGGAGGAGGAGGAGGAGGAGGAGGAGGAAACAAGACAGAGACAAAGCCAGGAACAATGAGATCCCAGGCCAAGGAATACAATAGCCATCAGAAGAGGAAGTCACAGTAACAAAGCTTTCCCTTGGGCCTTCAGATTTCAAACACACAGCCTATAAAACTGAGGTGAGTGTATGTTGTCATAAGCCACCAGGGTTGTGGCAATTTGTCATGCCAAACACAGCATGAACAGACAAAATGAGAACTGAAATGGCCTTAACTGTGGTTATCTGCAAATGATAAGATTTGTCTGTATGTAAACATCTAAAAGAATAGACAGCAAAGCTTTTTTATTTGTGTGTGTGTGTGTGTGTGTGTGTGTGTGTGGCGTGTACATGCAGGTGTGTCTGTGGCACACAGTACATGAATAGAGAGCAGAGGAAAATCAAGAGTCTGTTCTCACGTTCCACCTGATTGAGGAGGGTCTCCTTGCTTCTGCTGCTGTGCCCCAAGCTCAGGTTTGCTACTCCCCAATTTTCAGGCAATTCTGTCTCTGCTTCCCATATTTCCATAGGAATGCTGGGATTGTGGTATTACAGGTGCCGGTCCCCACATCCTGCTCTTTACATGGGTTCCAGGAATGGAACTCAGGTCAGCAGGCTTATGTGATTAGAGCTTCTACCCGATGTGCCATTTCCTCAGCTATCATTAAGTATTTTTAGCAAGGATGCTAGATGTAAGACTAATAAACCAAAATCAATTGAATTTCTATACATTTTACATACTAGAAAAGAAGACTGAGTTTTTAAACAATACTACTTATAATAGCACAAAAATTGACAATTTTCTAGAACTAAATATAAGAAAATATGCATAGGACCTCTATATTGAATATAATTGCTAAAAAAATAAATATCTGGAGAGATATGCCATGTATATAGATTGGACAGCTAAGTATTGTTAGGCTATTGGTGTGTTTATTTCATGATGTCCCAGTAATTATATTTTACACGATAACTGACAAATTGATTTTTTAAATTGACATAGAACAGCTAAGATCATTAGGAAAAGAGAGGTCAAAGATAAAGGATTTGAATTGGCATGTTTGTTTTAAGACTTACTAAAAAGTGATAATAAATTTAAAAAATGTAAGATTGTCTTACAAATATAAAGATAAACTAATTGAGTAAAATAAGAAAGCAGAGAAACCTATCCATATTCACACAGTTATCTGATTGACAACAAAAGCACCACTTCAATTCAGATAAAGTGATTCAGAAGCAATTGGTTATCAATGTGGAAAGGGTAATTTTGACTCATCTCACTCCATACCAAAAAAACAAAAAAGATAACAGATAAGTGTGAAAGTAAAAGAAACAAATCTTCAAGAAGAAAATTTAAAGAATATTCATGAGCCCTTCAGACAAAGCAAAGTTCTAACCATTGAATAAATTTTTTTTATAAACTAACTGTGCTTCAATAAGAGGAAGTACATGAGGGCTGGTGAGTCGATTCAGTGGTTTAGAGTGTTTGCTGCTCAGTCATGAGAACAGGACTTCAAATCCAAGGACCCATATCCAACAAATGCCTCAGTTCCAAGTGGTCTTATGCCCCCTATGGTGGTTTGAATGAGAATGTCCCCCATAGGCTTTAAGTATTCAGACATTTTGTCTCCAGTTGGTGGCACTGTTCTTGGAGGTCTTAGAAGGTGTGGCCGTGCTGGAGGAAGTATACATTGGGGGCGGGCTTGGTGAGTTTAAAAAGCCTCACGGTCTCTAGTCTCTCTCTCCCTTGATGGTGCTTATTGTGAGATATGAACCTCGGCTTTCTGCTCCAGCCCCGGCCACCATGCCTCCCACCACAATGTACTCTGATTCCCTGGAACTGTCAATCGTAAGCTCAAATAAACTCTTCCTTTCATAAGTTCCCTTGGTCATGGTGGTTTATCACAGCAACAGAAAAGTGACTAATACACCCCCCTTCTGTCTTCTGTATGCACACACTGGCACCTGCACAAACATATAAACAAAATGTATAAATAAAATAAATCTTTAAAATACAGTATGTTATTTCTACACTGAAAATATTATGAGCCAGGCGTGGTGGTGCACGCCTTTAATCCTAGCACTTGGGAGGCCTCTCAGGTAGATCTTTGTGAGTTCAAGGCCAGCTTGGTCTACAGAGTGAGTTCCAGGACAGCTGGGGCTACAGGGAGACCCTGTCTCGAAAAGACCAAAAAAAAAATATATATATTATGAATGTAAATAAGCAAGCTATTGAATAGAAAACATGCATGTATATGAAAGTATCCTCATTCAGTGCTTGCTTATAGTATGTAATACTTTTATATGACCTCATATTATATTATCCTTCTGATATGTATCCTTATATGTATCTATATTCTCACACTCTGTATGTGTACATACACATACATATGCACATGTGCTAAGGGATTGTGACCAGAATACATAAAGAACTCCTACTCATATGAAAAGTGCAAACAACACAATTCTTCTTAAAAAGCAAAATGTTTAAGTAGGCATTTGACAAAATGGAACATCCAAATAGTAAAGAGGCATATAAAATTACTCAAAATAAGGCCACATTGGAGAAATGCAAATCAAAGTGACAATGATATACTAGCCGTCACTACCAGAACTGCTAAGGTAAAGGCAGAATATATCAAGTTGAAGAGAATGTAAAGCCAACTAGTGTTCTCAAATATAGCTACTGTCAATGGAAATTGGTTTAACTATGTTATGAACCTCTTCACATTGCCTGCTGAAGCTAAAACTATAACTAGCAGTGAAATTCCTAGAAAACAGTGCATATGTTCATCAAAGGAGTGTTCACAAAAGCTTAACTCAACAAAGTACAAAAGTTAAACAATCCACATGTCCATTACCAAGAGAAGGGATAATTAATTTGTGGTAATTATCCAATGGGTTGTTAAATAACAAGTAAACAAACCAAACAGAAGAACAACTGATAAGTGAGCTAATGTAAATGACTTTTTTTTTTGGTCTTTCAGAGACGGGGTCTCCCTGTAGCCCCAGGTGTCCTGGAACTCACTCTGTAGACCAGGCTGGCCTTGAACTCACAAAGATCCACCTGCCTCTGCCTCCCAAGTGCTAGGATTAAAGGCGTACACCACCACGCCCGGCTGTAAATGACTCTTACAGATAGAAGATGGGCTGAAGTCAGGCACCCCAGAATGCACAAACATATGTAGGTTTTTTTTTATAAATCATATAAAGGTCAAAAATAATGAAATTAGTTGATATATGGAAATCAGAAATCAGAAGACTATTTACTTCTAAGTAAGTGATAATACCCTGGGAAATGTCCTGGTATTTGGCATTCAAAGATTTTGGGGCTCAAAGATTTTTTGATATTGTAATCATGAATATAACATTGTACGTTTGTCAAAGAACATACAGTGGGGGGTAGACTGCTAGCTTGGCGGTTAAGAGCATTAGCTGCTCTAGCAACCACAGAGAGGCTAACAACCATCTGTAACTCCAGTCCAAAGTGATCCAACGCCCTCTTCTGGCCACCATAGTCGTCACATGCACAGGTACATTGTCATGCGTCTGGGCATGGTGGGGCATGCCCTTAATCCCAGCACTTGGAAGGAAGAGGCAGGCAGATCTCTGTGAGTTCAAGGCCATCCTGGTCTACATGGTGAACTCCAGGCCAGCTGGGACTAATGGGAGATCTTGTCTCAAAAAAAAGACAATAAATAAATAAATAAATAAATAAATAAATAAATAAATAAATAATATTAAGAGCATAAAATGTATAACAAAAAGGTAAATCATAACTTAAATTGTGAACTTTAACACACTAATCTGACAGAGTGATATAAAATGTTGTGGTTCAACAGCAACAACAACAGAAAGGACTGCATTAAAGAACTGACTGTAACAGTGAACTTCTGCTCAAAACAGTCAACTTCCACATGGAGAATTTTGAGAAAGACTGAGAAAGAGATGAAAGCATGTTTGGCAGAATGCATGAGCTCTGGTGGGGTGGGGGGATGGGGGAACATGGGTCTAGATTAGATAAAATATATATATATATATATATATAAATTTTAAAAAAGGTGTTGTGGTGGTTTGAATGAGAATGTCCCCCGTAGGCTTCAAGTCTTCATACATTTTGCCCCAGTTGGTTGTCCTGTTTATAGAGGTCTTAGAAGGTATGGCCATGCTGGAGGAAGTATATCACTGGGGAAGGCTTAGAGAGTTCCAAAAGCCTTGCCAGTCTCCAGTTGTTCTCTCTGCTTCCTGTGCCCACTTGAAGATGTGAACCTCAGCATTCTGCTCTAGCTTCTGCCACCATGCCTCCCCGCCACGATGGACTCTAATTCCCTGGAACCATCAATCATAAGCTGAAATAAACTCTTCTGTTTATAAGTTCCCTTGGTCATGGTGGTTTTATCACAGCAACAGAAAAGTGACTAACACAGACGTAAATAATGTAGGTAAGCTATTAGGGGGAAAGGGAATGTTCTAGTTTCTCTTCAATTGCTGATACAAAACATGATGACCAATACCAACTTGAGGAGGAAAGGATTCATTCGGCTCATCTCTCCCAGGTCACAGTTCATCATTTAGGGAGCTCAAGGTAGGAACTCAGGGCAGGAACCTGGAGGCAGGAGCTGAAGCACAGGCCATGGAGGAATGTTTCTTACTGGCTTGCTCCCCTGGCCCATTCTCAGTCTGCTCTCTTATACAGTACAGAACCACCTGCCCAGGGGCAGTACCACTCATAGTGGGCTGAACCCTCACACATCACTCAACAGTGAAGACACAGACATGGCCACAGGCTAGTCCAATGGAGGAAATTCCGCAATTGAGGCTCCCTCAACCCGGGTATGTCAAGTTGACACTAAAGCTGTCCATCACAGGGAGGAAATATGGGAGCTCTATTTGCCAACTGAGTTTCTAAAAGCTTAAAAACTGTTCTGCAAAAAAGCTATGTAGTTTTTGTTTTGTTTTTGTGTTTTAAAAGTAGCCCCAGCTGGCCTAGAGCTTGCTACGTAGATCAGGCTAAACTTGGTCTCACTGAGGTCCACCAAGTCTGTTTCATGAATGCTGGGATTAGGTATCTGTCACCACACCTGACGTTCATTTGTCTCTTTATTTTGGGTTTTTTGTGTGTTTGTCTGTCTGCTTTGGGGCAAAGGGTCTTACTAGGTCACCCAGACTGGCTTTAAACTTGTGATCCTCCTATCTTAGCTGTGAACATCACATTTTTCTATTAATGTTTCAAACTGCTCACTGGAGTAAATTCTATAGCATCAGCGGTGGATACTGAGGGGGGGGGTGCATTATCTTCTATAGACGTTGATAATAATCACCACCCACCACCCCCGTTCTCTGAACACTGGGTTTGTGAGGATATATAGAGAAGCCTGGGAAAGCTCCTTTATCTAATACACACTTGGGAGGTACTCTCTGATGAAGCAGGGTCTTCCTAAGCTCCTCTGGGACTGGCCAGAGCCCTGGCAGGGAGATCTACAATTAACTGTCAGGCAAAGCTTATCTAGGGCTTATATTCAATGTTAGGAAGCCATGTTTCCCAGTCTTTTATCAATTACATTTTTTTTCTAGAAAGTTGAAAAGGGATGGGGGCTGAATAGATGCCTCAGTGGTTCAGAGGTCCTCTTGCAGAGGACCCTGATCAGTTCCCAGAACCCACATGGTTGGCTCACAACTGTCTGTAACTCCAGTTCCAGGGAATCAGATGCACTTTCTGGCCTCTAAGAGCATTGCATGCATGTGGTGCACTTACAGACCAAATACCCATACACAGTTTTTAAAAGTTATAAAGAAAAATTTTAAAAGAAGAGATTTTGATTTTTCATTTGCTCATACTTTTAAAAAATTCTCCAGGGCTGGACAGATGGATCGGTGGTTAAGAGCCCTGGCTGCTTTTATAGAGGACCCAGTTCAATTCTCAGCACCTACATGGTGGCTAACGACAGTCCTTAATTCCAGTTGCAGGGGAATCCAGTGCTGTCTTCTGACCTCCACAGGCATTGCACAACATGGGTGCACTTACATACAGGGAGGCAATATACTCATACATATAGAATAAAAATAATAAAAATAAAAAATTCTCTGTGAAAGCTGAATTGGAGAGTGGCACTCTTTACCGGGTCCTTTGGAACCCAAGCCAAGTGGGCTTCCTCACTATTTACACTCTTCTCATTTTTCTCCTGAATATTAACTCATGATTCCAAATGTTAGATGAAAAGCTGAGTATCCACCAAAGTCATCTTATGGTTTGCTATAGGTGGTAGAGAGATCAGAGAAGCTGTATCCTTGTGTCATGGATCAGATTACCTTGGTTCACTTTCTTTTCTAGATCAAGGCATCTTGGCTAAAATATTTCCATACTACCAGCATACAATATTTTTTAAGATTTTTTCCATTATGTGCATATGTGTGGGTAGGTATGTGCAAGTACCTCCATGGGGAGGCAAGAAGAGGCCATCAGACCCCTGGAGCTGGAGTTACAGGAGGTTGTGAGCCACCCAATGTGGGTGCTGAGAACTCAATTTGGGTCTCTGCAAGAGCAGTACGCCCTCAGAACTCCTGCACCATCTCTCCAGTCCCCAGCATACAATGTTTTATGTTGTTTAATGTATACATTTTCCTCCTCCTCATTTGGATACATTACATGCCTAAATGACAAAAAGGAATCACTTGTTCAAACACAGTGCACTGATGCATAAAAGTAGTGATGAAAATAGAACATAAGTACAACTAAAAATAACACAGTAAACATGGAGAGGGGCAAGAATTCCAGCTCAGCAAATGTTCTGAGACAAATGGAGACTGTGCAGCAGCTTATAATGAAGCACGTGAGCAGGAAGTAAAATAATGAATACATGAAGAGAGCTTTTTGCTGGATTCTGGCATCTCGTCTGTTATGCTTTGTCAAATATTGGCATAAAACTACTGGAGAATTTTGTATCGTTTCAAAAACAGTCCCCCAACTTGTAAACCAATTAAGAGCTTCTGAAATGGCCATAGAAGGATGTTCTTCACAATAATAATAAGCATAATCACCAAAACCAGAACCAAAGTCATCATTCAAACTTGCATTTTTGCTGTAAGCAAAAGTAGGGCAAGCTCTGGTGACGGGCCAAAGTCCTAAGACAGGAGCAAAGATTGTGAAATGATTCTCAGGAAGAACGCAGAACACATCAAGTCGATATGGGTACTATTTTTTAAAATGAAACTTTGGGCCAAGTAATGACCTTTGATGTGGAGAAAGAGGCACTATCTTATGTGTGTATGACAAAACAGTTTGCCTTAGAAATGAATGAAACCACCAATGTGCAAAGCAGGAATCAGTGCCTGGCAAGTGTGTGCTACAGAGAAGACACTTTTGCCTGTGTATTATTAAAAGCCGGCATTATTAGAATAATAACAACTACTGATTGGCCTGGTTTTTAGATTAGAAAATGGAGACCCTCAGTCCTCAGCATGAACAGCTGAGCCTCCTGAATAACAGTTGTCACTGATTCTCAACTAAGTACATGATGATCAATAAGTAGCCCTTGACTTTGAACCAATGTTGAAGAAAACAGAACTATTGAAGCATTTGATTTTCCTCAGGGTTCATGTTTGAATATGCTGGGCAAAGACGTGGGCAGTAAAGATGACACCATGCTAATTTCTTTTGAAAAGTTGCTGTGAGATGCTGATGTGATTTTCTGAACCAAGGGAAGAAATGGGAAATGGCAATTATAGTAGAGACTGTTTCTGGGATTTCAAGTGGCTTCATTGAAGAGATTGACCCCAAGATATATGTGGAATCATAAATAACCTAAACTCATAGCAGGACCCAAGAATCAAGAACCTCCTAAGATCTGTAGGGAGCTCATCTAGTGAATTAAGTAACTCAACTGCTAAGGATTTAACTCTGTGTTTTGGTACTTTGGAATCTCATTCATTGAAGGAAGAAATCGGTTGTGTATTGTGAGAAAATGTAAGACCACATCTAAATTCTTGAATAAACCTTTTTTTAATGACCAGGACAACATGAAATGAATGAGATAATTAGTGACCTCTTTCCTGCTGTATCTCCAAAATTTCATTGTATTCAATTCTGAACACTGACAGGACCACGAAACACTTGTGTCCATTCTAGATAACAAATAATTATGATTAGGACTCCGTAGTTGGGTGGAAAGGAGAAAACAGAAAAGAGATTGGCATACAATCTGACTTATGACTTGAGTTATCTGTCTTCAATCTGGACAGAGTTAGTGTGATAAAAGTTGAAAACCTCATCCCAATCACTGACATGAAATAATATTTACTATATTCTTAGATTTTAAAATATTTTAAATACCATATTTGAATATTTTTCACTCATTATTTTTAATGCAATTTTGTAATTTTAATTTGTAACTATTTTACTTATATCACATTTGTGAATATTTAAATATATATATATATATATATATATATATTTACCTGAAGCAGGAGTATTTGATTCAAATTGGTCTGCAGTTCGCAAACACTTTAGAGACACTGCTTAAAGTGATTTTAAATTATATGGACTGGAGAGATGGCCTAGTGGTTAAGAGCACTGACTGCTCTTGCAGAGGACTGGGGTTTGATCCCCAGCACCCTCATGGAGGCTGAGAACCATCTTTAACTCCAGTTCCAGGGGAATCTGACACCCTCTTTTGACCTCCACGGCATTGCATGACACGGGTGCACAAATTTACATGCAGACAGTACATTCATACACATAAAAATAAATAAATAAATAAATAAATAAATAAAATATAGCATAAGGCTGTGATCCAAAAGGCCAGTACTAGCAAGAAGGAAAACCAGAGGTTCAGCTATATAAAGTCCCAGGATACCATGGAGCTTAGAGCTGGAAATAAAAAAGAAATCCCATATCTGCCACCTCCTTTCATCCCTGGTACCAACTACTTATCTGATTTTATGATAACTACAAGTGTCAGAGCATTTCTGAAATGCTTAGCTGAGCAGACAGATCTTTTAAAAAAATCAAATATGATCAGATTCCTACTATTCAACATGCATTGGTGAGCAGTTCCCCATTAAACTGTCTCTCACAGTCTTCCCATCCCTCCTTGGATAGAGATCAAAAGCCCTCACATGACAAAATGCCCGGCTTTAAACATTGCTTCTCCTATCTCCACCAGCCACTCTCTCGTTTGTTTTCTTTCAACAAGCCTTGCTCCTTCCTGTAAAGGACGACTTTAGAGAGCATCCAGCCTGCCATGAGGTCTCTCACACCCTCTCCCCCTTCACCTGGCTTGATCTTCACCTTTCTGTCATTACATCCTCCCTGGTAGTTATGATGACTCCCTCTGATATGGGTTTCCATAGCTCATACACCTCTCCTTAGCATTCATGCCTACTGTAACTTCTCCTTTTCTATAAATGTATATGAGTTGGAGCTGGGCATGCGGTTCAGTCATAAAGTCCCTGCTGCATAAGCATGAGGACTTGTGATGGGATCTCCAGCACACACATAAAAACCACTTGCAGTGCCTCCAATCTGTTAACACCAGTGTTGTGATTGGGGGGTGGGGTGGGGTGGGGCAGAGACAGATAGCCCTAAAGCTCATTGGCCAGTCAACATAGCCCAGTGGATGAGTTACCAAGTTCAGTGAGAGACCTTGTCTCAAAAACTAAGGTGGTAAGCAGTCAAGGAAGCTCTGGCCTCTACACACGCACACACATATATATTCCTAGGTATCCATACCCAAATGCACATGTGCACGCACTCATACAATCATGTACACTCACCTCATGCACATACATATACACAAGATATGTAGGAGTCTTAGCAGTGTCTCTCCTCCCCGATTCTCATGCCCTGCTTCCAGCTAAATGTTACGTTTTGTTTATTTCTTCTAGCTCCAGAGACTAAAGTAACTCAATAAGAGGCAGGTAAGGCGGAATCAGATTCATTCAGGCTACAGTGCTAGGGTAGGAGGCTCAGAGTAGACTAGGAAGGACAGAAGGGAAGCCTAATGAGATGTTATTGCTATCCTACAAAAAGGGATTATAATTACTTGCTTGGAAGATGACATTTGGATTTGAGAGCTTATTTAGATATAAAGATGGCAGCCCAATAGATGAGGATCACTTCAAAGGTAAACGTTTCCATAGACCACGAGCAATTTGATAGAGTGTCAAACTGTGACACAGAAGTTCAAGGCATCCATGTTTCATAACATCCATGTTTCCTTGGGAAGTGTGCCTAAATTGTGGCTTCTTGGATATGACTACAGGCTTGAGTCAAGTCTAACATTGTGTATAATGGGGCTACACATTCTTTGTGTAATTTACTGTTGTTTTTAAACTCCAAAAGACTTGCAAAACTGCCAAGAGTCTTAGAGAACAATGCAAATGAGCCTCCAGCTCAGGGTGCCAGCATTTATTGCCTTAACTACTTTTGCATAGAAATTGCTAATTAGAAATGTGTTAATCTTGTACCAACTTATTTGAACTGTTGCCTGTTGTCAAGGTCTATTTTCCCAACTCATTCCCCAATTTAACACCAGGGATATTAAATGTTTAAGACGTTTATCATCTTCCTGTTCCCTCGATATTTGCTTCCGAAAAGAATAAGCTAAGGTGACCTCATCTAGACTGGAGTCTGAGCCCCAGCAACACTACTTGCTTTCCCTAATCACCCCTGAGAGCTTGCCATTTGGTCTTCACTAGTTCTCCCCCTTCATCATTTCAGAGACAAACAAACCATGACATACGAAGCTTTGTTGATACCACAAGGAAGAATCTATGAGACATGCACTCTGTAACCACACAAGAATTTAGAAATGAGGATGCTAATTAGAGTGAATCTAATTAAACAAAAACCCACCCCCGATAAATGAGATTATTGCTGGTAAAAATAATCACAGACACGAGCTGTCGGCACACAGTTGAGAAGATCTGGGACTAATCTCTGAAATGAAGTATGGGATTGCATTTGTTTCCTCAGGGCAGCTTAGCAAAATAAGAGCACAAATTGGGTAGTGCTTACACAACACACATATAGTCTCTCCCAGGTCTGGAGTCTAGGATGGAGATGTCAGAAGGGTGGGCTCCTCCCCAGGGCTGCCAGGGAAACTCTATGCCACGCCTCTTTCTGAGCTGCTGGTGATAGCCAGACTGGAGCATTCTTTGCTGACACTGCATCAGTCTGAGTTCTGCCTTCATCTTTACACAGGGTTCTCCCTGCATGCCTTGTCTGCCTCTGTCCCTTTTCTATATAGATATGGTTATGCTGTATTTAAATGATCATCTTCACCTGATTATCTACAGATTATTTCCAAATAAGATCATATCTATTTGGGATCCGGGAGGTCAGGGCTTTGTCTTGGGGGACGACATGATTCAATCCTAACAGGGTAGTGAAGTTTGAGGAAATAAAAGACAGTTGATTATATGCAGATTGCTTGGGGAAGACTGATGTATCCATGGCAAGATTCAACCTGGTACACCAAAGAAAGGCCTGCCAGGGCAGAAACACTGATCAAGGAGGCAGGGAAGGGGCCACATCGGTGAGTGACACAGGGGTTGCTGATTTTGCAAGTAGTAAAATGCCTTTTCTCCTAATGAAATCTTATAAAAACCCCAATGAAAAAATGTAACGGTTTTCATTAATTGCTAATTAATTAATTTTAAATATTATAACTAGAGATGTTCTAACGGTACCTTAGGTTGCAAGTTCAGAGTTCCACTTACTGAGCCTCTCCCCTATAACCCACTGAGGATATTCTGGCCCTCTAGACAGATGTATTCAAGTACCAGTGGACTCAGCCATGGAAGATGCTAATGACCTGTCCAGTTCCTTTTCTTTCTCTGCATGCAGTTGTCTCTCAGGAGCACCGGGGCATTGTTTCTATCATGCAACTCCCGATACTAAAGTTCCTTATATGCAATGTCGTGCTATCTGCATAAAACCTACACAAATCTCCCTACATAATTTAACTCACCCCTAGACAACTTGTAATAAATAACAATGTAAATACTATATAAATGTTAGTATACTGTATTCGTTACTTTCCTCATATTTCTCTCTAACAAAATGCCTGACCAAAGCAACTTAAGGAATAAAATAGGTTTATTTGGCCTCACAGATCAATGGAAAACTTATCATGTCAGAGAAGGCACAGCTTCGGGAGCATGGGCCTACTGGTGACATTAGAGTCTGCACTCAGGAAGCAGAGAGTGAAGGATGCCAGTGCTCAGCTAGTTTTCACCTTTTGTGAAGTCTGAGACCCCTTCCCATGGCAGAAACCCTCACAGACAAGCCCAGAGATTTGTCTCCAAGGGGACTCTAGATCCTGTCTAGTAGACATGAATATAAACCATCATAATCCACCCCTTGACACCCAAGCAGATCACTTTTAAGCCATTACCTTATACTTCTTCTTCTCATCTGCTTATGGCCATCTGGTAATGCAAAGCATAGTTCATCTGACTTCAAAAGGAATGTAGGTTTTATGCAGATAGCACGACATTGCATATAAGGAATTTTAGTATCGGGAGTTGCATGATAGAAACAATGCCCCAGTGCTCCTGAGAGACAACTGCATGCAGAGAAAGAAAAGGAACTGGACAGGTCATTAGCATCTTCCATGGCTGAGTCCACTGGTACTTGAATACATCTGTCTAGAGGGCCAGAATATCCTCAGTGGGTTATAGGGGAGAGGCTCAGTAAGTGGAACTCTGAACTTGCAACCTAAGGTACCGTTGGAACGTCTCTAACAGACCCAGCACTTCAAAAGTAGAGTGCAGTCTCTTCTGAGATGCAGGCAATCTGCTATGAGCTCCTGTACAATCTAAACCAAGTTAAGTACTTCTATTATACAACCACACCGAGTCAACATTCCTATTCCAAAAAGAGAGTGAGGGTGTGGAAAAGGGACATCCAACCAAAGTAGCTCCCAAACTCAGGTTCTCAATGCTGTGCATCTGGTGCTTGTGACAGAACTGTCTGGGCTCCAAGGACTTAGGGCCTTACTCCTGGCTGCTCTCTGCACTAGTTGTCCCATGGTCCTGACATCTCCATTAGCCTGGGGTCTCTGCTGCAACTTGGGCTTCATCATCACAGCTTCACACATTGGGCTCTCAGAGCCTCCTTGCAGGACTCCGTCTGACCCTGCCACACACTGAAACCATGGAGCAAGTCTCTATGACCCCATCAGAAACCATGGAGCAAGACTCTATGACCCCATTAGAAACAATGGAGCAAGACTCTATGACCCCGTCAGAAACCATGGAGCAAGACTCTATGACCCCGTCAGAAACCATGGAGCAAGACTCTATGACCCCATCAGAAACCATGGAGCAAGACTCTATGACCCCTTCAATCTAACACCTTTCATGACTATAAAGCGAGTACCACGTGGCCAATGCTGCCTAGTCTTACCGCCAGCTCAAGATGGAGCCTGGCTGCCTTGGACCACAGTTACCTCTGCATCCCTGGGTAAACACTTCTCTAGGCCATGGCTTTCAAGCAGGGAACACCTTCAACTGCATTCTCAGTTTGGGCACTCTCTTTTCAAGTGAATTTGCATTTTTCTATTGTCCCAGTATTGAAAGCCATATTTCTCTTTAATGACACTAGTAAATTGGCCTTATCTATATAACTTTAAAATTCATTCACACTGTTCCACTTTCTGCTCTTTCTCACTGTGGACCTGGATGAGAACAGAAAGCAGCAGCAAGCCGCCGCCTCGACGCTATACTGCCTTGACATTCCCTCTGCTAAACACATGAGTTCATTACGTTTGCATGAGCCTCACTCATGTTCTCAAGATATGGGCAAAGTGAAGCAAGATTCTTTGGTGGTACAGAACGGGAACGTCTCCCTCCTGGTCCCTAGAAGAGTCCCAGTACCCCTCTGGAACCTCATGAGCTGAGCATCTACCATCCCCTTTTTTTTCACATTCTGATCTTCCAAACACCCACCAGAACAGCCCATTAAGCTCTATTTACAACATTCCTGGATTTTTTTTATCTATATCAAAGTTCCAACTCTTCCACATCTGTCCTGCAGTCCAGTTCTAAAGGCCAAAGGATCACATGATCAGATTTATCACAATGGCCACGGTTCTTGGTTATCAATTTCTTTTTTATTTTTTAGTTTTTTCTTAATTATTTATTATTTTTAACCAAATTTAGACCCATGTTCCCACTCATTCCCCCACCCAGCCAGAGCTCGTGCATTCTGCCAACATGCTTTCCATCTCTCAGGTTCTTTCTCAATATTTCCATGGGGACGTTGACTGTTTAGAGCAGTAGTTCACTGTTTCAGTCAGTTCTTTGATGCCGTATTTTTGTTTTGTTGTTGTTTCCAAATGCATTATGCCCAACTTGCTTTGTACAAAGTAGGGCGGCCCTACACAAGAAATAACTTACAATGGGTAACTGGCACTAGCATCCCCAGCTGAGTGTACCATGCATCGTTTGTTTTTCTGGGACTGTGTTACTTTACTCCAGCATGATGTTCTCTCGCTCCAGCCATTTTCCTTCAAATCGTAGATGTTCGCTTGTCTTTCTACTGCTGCATAGAATTCCATTGTGTCGATGTACCACATTTTCTCTAACACTCGTCAGTGAGGGGCATTTTTTAAAGGTTGGTTTCCAGCTCCTTGCTATTGTGAAGGAGCTGCAATCACACTTGGCCATGCATTTATCTCTGTGATGGAGTGAGTCTTGAGGGTACATGCCTGGAGTGGTATGGATGGGTCGGGTTGCAAGTTCTTCCAAGTCTTCCACGGGTCTCCACCCTGTTTTCCATACTGGCTGTCCAAGTTTACATTGCCACCAGCCGTGGATGAGTGATCACCTTTACCCACATACCTCTCCAGAACTGTATCATTTTGTTTTCTTGATCCTAGCCAGTATTATTGGAGTAAGATGATATCTTAAAGTGATTTCCATTTGCATTTCCTTAATTGATGTTCGTGATGTTGAACAGTCTTGAGGTGTTTCTCAGCATCTCTAATTCCTCGCTTTGTGAAAGTCTCTGTTAGGTTCTTTGCTCCATCTATTGAGGGGTCGTTTGTTCTTTTTTCTTTGTTTTTTGAGTAGTTTATATATTCTGGAAATCAATGCTTTGTCAGATGTCTCTGCAGTGAAGGTTTCCTTCTTTCATTCTGTGGGCTTCTCTTTCACTTCCTGATTGTTCTTTTGATGTACAGAAGCTTTTGATTTGATGAGGTCCCATTTGTCCAATTGTCGACCTTAATTCTTGTGTGCGCTTGCTGTCTGATTTAGGAAGTCTTTCTATGCCTATGTCTTTGTAGTCTGCTGCCACTTTTTCTTCTATCACATTAAGAGTTTGGGGTTTCAGTTGAGGTCTTTTATTCATTTGTAGTTGACTTTTGTAAAGGGTGAAGAGGGTAGGGGTTTAATTTCATTCTTCTACAAGTGGTGATCCAGTTTTGCAACCCCACTTGCTGAAGATGCTGTCTTTCCATTTTGGTTTTTTGCCCCCTGTCAAATATGAGATAGCTGAATTTTATGTGCTCAGATTTGGATCTGCGGTTTTGTTCCATTGGTCACAGTTCTGTTTTTTGGCCAATACCAGGCTGTTTTTTATGAACTAGTAGCCCTGTAGTATAGTTTAAAATCTGGTATAGGAACCCCTCCTGTGTAGATCTTTTCACTCAGGATTTTATTTAGGTATTCGGGGTCTTTTGTTTTCCAAATGAATTTAAGACCACTTTCGGTTTCCAAAGCCTGTGAAGAACATCCTGGGGGAGTTGATGCCTGGGATTGCATTTAAATCTATACAAGAGTTTTGGTAACATGGACATTTTTAACAATGTTAATTTTCCCAATCATGAGCATGGGATTGTTTTTCCATCTTTGAGGTCTTCTTCAATGTCTTTCTTTAAGGGTTTAAAAAATTTTTTTTTTTTTTTTTTTTTTTTTTTTTTTTTTTTTTTTTTTTTTTTTTTTTTTTTTTTTTTGTTTTTGAGGCTATTGTTGAGTGGGAAGGTCTCCTTTGAATTCTTTCTCAGTTGCTTGTTGTTGGTGTTGTTAACGAAAAGAAAGGCAATTGATTTTCTAAGGTTCATTTTGTATCCTGCCCACTTTGTTGAAGCTGTTAATCGTTCTAGGAGTTTTCTTGTGGCAGAGTTTGTTGCATCCCTTAAGTAAACAATCATATCATCGGCAAATAGGATAGTTTGACTTCCTCTTTTCCAATTATACTCCTTAATATCCTTTTCTTGCATTATTGCTCTAGCAATGTTCAAGCATATGTTGAAGAGGATTGGTGTGCTCGGGGGGGGCAGCTTTGCCGGGTTCCTACCTTTAAAGGGAATTTTGCTGTCATTTCCCCATTTAGGATGATATCGGCTGTGGGTCTCTCCCTGTATATGGCTTTGATTCATTGAGGAAATGATCCCTCCAATCCAATTCCTTCTAGGACTTTAACGCATGAAGGGATTGCTGGATTTTGTCAAAGGCCTTTTCAGTATCAAATGAATGATGGTGGGTTTTTTGTCCTTTGATTCCATTTATGTGTTTGCTGATGTTTATTGATTTTCGTTATGTTGAACCCATCCCTGCATCTCTGGTATGAAATCCAACTTGTCATGAGGATGATCTTCTTGATGTGGGTCTGATGCGATTTGCAGTATCGTTTAGAATTTTGGCATCGTGTTCATGAGGGAGATGGGTCTATAAATTCTCCTTTTTAGTTCTGTCTTTGCCTGGTTTTGGTAATAGAGTGATGTTGGCTCGTAGAAGGACTTTGGGAGAATTCCCCTGATTGTAAGTCTCTACACAGTTTGAGAAATAATGGTCGTAGGTCTTTTGAAATGTTTTATAGAATTCTGCTGTGTGGAAACCGTCTGGGCCTGGGCTTTTTAGTTGGGAGGATTCTTACTTTAATCCTCCATTTCTTCAATGTTATGGGTCTGTTTAAAGCTGGCTGGTCTCCTCTTGGACAAGCTTTGGTGATTCCCAAGATTTCACTATTCATCCCTTTCTTCTAGATTTTCAAAACTTGTAGAATATAGGTTCTGTAATATTTCCATATAATTTTCTTGATCTTTCTCCTTGGTCCGTTGTGATATTTCCCTTTTCATCACAGGATTGTATTGATTTGGAGTTGTTCCTTCTTTCTTTTTGTTAACTGGGCTAGAGGTTGTCTATCTTGTTTATTCTTTCAAAGAACCAACTTTGGCTTCATGATTTTTTGTTATTGTTTTCTTGTTTCATTTCTTGATTTCTGCTTGATTTTTGTCTATTTCTTCCTGTCTGTGCGTTTAGGGTTCATCTGTTTTTTGCCTCTCAAGTGCTTTTAGATGTTGTAGTGTTAAGATCATTCACTTGTCTCTTTCTGTTTTCTAATGTGGGCACCCAAGGCTATAAACTTACCTCTTAGGACCGCTTTTAAGGTATACCATATTGTTTTTGTTGTGTTCTTTGTTATTGTCATTGTCCATTCAGTTTCAGGAATGTTTTTATTCTTTCTTTATCTCTTCCTTCCCCCATTCATTATTCAAGCGGGTGTTGTTTAGTCTCCATGGCTTCTTGTAGGAAGGCGTGCTTGTCCTGGTGTTTTGTGTTGTTGAGCTTCATTGGCAATGTTTGTCTGACAGGATGCATTGAAATTATTTCAATCTTTTGTATTTGTAGAGGTTTCTTCTGTGTCCCAGGATTGGTCGATTTTGGAGAATGTTCGGGGGGGTGCTGAGTAGAAAGGTGTATTCTCTGATATTAGGATGGAATGTTCAGTAAAGGTCTATGAGGTCCATTTGGTGTATTCATTCAGTTCCCATTTAATGTTCTCTCTGTTTATTTTTGTTCCTGTTGACTATCCAAGGGACTCAGTGGGTATTGAAGTCTCCCCACTATGAATGTGCTTGGGGTTTAGTATGTGACTTGTGGTCCTGGAGAATTGTCTTTATAAAGTTGGTCACAAGGAATTTGGGGCAATATATGTTCATAATGTGTGTCTTCTTGGTGGATTGTTCCTTTGATGAAAATGTAAATGGCCTCTTGCTCTTCTGATTTCTTTTTACTTTGAAAAAGTCTATTTTATCCGATATTAAAAATAGCAACACCTAGCTTCTTTTTGGTACCATTGTTGGAATATTTTTTTTACATCCTTTCACTTTCCGTGTTGCCTGTCCTTGAAGGTAAGAGTGTTTCTTGTAGACAGCATATCGATGGATTCTGTTTTCCAATCCGTCTCCCAGTCTTTGTCTTTGATTGGGGAAATTTGTCCATTAATATTTAAGGTTATGACTGATCGGTTTGTGTGCTTCCTTTTGCCCTATTACCCATCTGCACAGTTTTGACTTAGTTTCTACTTCCTGCAGTTATCTTTTATTGATTTCTTTATAGGTTGCCTGGGTTGGTGTGCCCTTTCTCTGCTCTTTGAATTGCTTCAAAGTATCCTCTGAAGGTTTGGTTTTCCGGTCATTTCTCTTCAAGTTTTGTTTATGTCATGGAAGATTTTCCTCTCTCCCTCCACTATGATTGACATTTTTGGCTGGGTATAGTAACCTGGTTGGCATCCATTGTCCCTTAACAACCCTGTGAATGCTTTGCCTTCCAGGTTTCTTATTGCCTTATCGTTTCGCCATGAAAGTCCTGTTGTTTTTATGATAGGTTTCACCTTATAGGTCACTTGTGTTTTTTCTCTTGTCGCCTTAAGGAATTTTTTCTTTGTTTTGGGTGTCTAGCATTTTAACTATGATGTGGCGTGGAGAATTTCTTGTCTGATCTTGTCTGTTTTGGAGTTCTATGCTTCTGTATTGTTATTGGTTTGTCCCTTTTTATTTGTGGGAGTTTTCATCTATTTCTTCTGTTGAAGATCTGATCAATACTATTCTCTGGGATTCTTCTCCTTCCTCTATTCCTATGATGAGAGTTTGATCTTTTCATAGTGTCCCACAGCTCCTGTGTTGTTCTGTTTTTGTGTATTTTTAAATTTTTATACATTCTCCCTTGTGGTTTTTAGTTGTTCTGTGTTATTCCTCCAGGTCTGATATTCTTTTGTTCTGCTTCCTCATTCTGCTTCTGAGGCTTTTTTCATTCCTTTCCTCTTGAATGGATGAGTGTGTTGTATTTCACTTTTTTCCTCTTCCTCTTTCTGATTTCTATTAGGTGTTTCTATTTCTTTTTGGAGCTTCTCGATCTTTTTTGTAGCTCTTTTGTTGCTGGTTGGTTTCTTTTTCTTTTTCAGCATGGTCTTTTCAGTGTTTCCACTACCTTTCGTGAGCTTGTCTATTCCTCTCTCTCTCAGGTTCCTCATTCTCTTTTCTTAGTTCTTTAATTTGTTCTTATGATCTTGTCATTTCTTTAAATATGTTCCCCAATTGTGTTTCTGATTGTCTGTGTCCTGGGGCATTCCCCGGGGATCCCACTGCAGGAGCCTTCCATAGGGTTGGTAAGCTTGGTGTAGGATTATCCTGCCCTTTCCAGTGTAGGTCTCTTTTTCTGATCCTGGCATATGGTGCTTCCCACTTGCCTGTATTCCGATATTCTGTGAGTCCTTAAATGCCTCTTTTCATCTGTGTTGGATGGGTGCCTTTGCTTGCCTCCTTCAGATCCTTTTTTAGTAATCTCAGTTGGGGGGGGGGCTCTTCCTGCCGCTGGGCTCAGGAGATCTCAAATCTCAAGAGTCACACAAGCGTGCCTTTAATACCGGCTGGGAGGATAACTCCGCCCCCACAGCCACTAGATCTAATCAAGCCAAAGACCACACCTTTAATCCCAGCTGGGAGGATAACTCCAACCTCACAGCCACAAAGGCCAATCAAACCAAAGACAGCAGGACCAAAGGATCAACAATCAGCTCGCCAAGACACCCAGTTCCTACCTGTCTCCCCCTCTTCCTGCCGCTGGGCTCAGGAGATCTCAAATCTCCTATTTTTTTTTTTAATTTTATTTATTTTTGTATGTGTATGAATGTACTGTCTGCATGTAGGTTTGTGCACCCATGTTGTGCAATGCCACAGAGGTCAGAAGAGGGTCTCAGATTCCCCTGGAACTGGAGTTCTCCTGAAATTGGAGTTACAGACGGTTCTCAGCCTCCATGTGGGTGCTGGGGATCAAACTCCGGTCCTCTGCAAAAGCAGTCAGTGCTCTTAACCGCTAGGCTATCTCTCCAGCCCTCAATTTTCTATATTAATTTCTTTCTTTGGTGCTGTGACAAAATATCTAACCAATATGGCTTGAGGGAAGAAAAGGTTTGGGGCTCACAGTTTGAGGGGAAGGCCATTTTGGTGAGGATGGCATGGGGCAAGTGTGTGAGACAGCTGGTCACAGTGAATCTGCAGGGAGGAAGCAGAGCACGAGGAATACTATTGCCCAGCTAGTTTTCTCCTCGTTATGCAGTCCTGGGTTCCAGCTGATGGCATGATGCCACCCATATTTAGGATGGGTCTTCCCCCACTTAATATAGGAAATCCATCATAGACATGCCCAGAGATTTTACTCCAGGGTCACTAGGTCAAACTGAGAGTCAATATAAACTATCACACATATTATTATTATTTAGGAGAAAATAATAAGCAAAACAGTATGTACATGTTCACAGATGCACAGCTTTTAAATATCTTAATCTAAGGTTTACTGAATCCATAGGTACAAAACTCATGGACCTTATGTCCTTTACTTCACCATTTATTTTTCCTTCTTTCACAACATATGATCTGCCCAACAGTTTTCCTGCTGTTGTTGCTGCTGATGCTTTTTGAGGTAGGATTTGTTTGATTGTTACTATGTAACCCCAAGCTGGCTTTTAAGGACACAGTGCAGTATTGTTTGCTCCAGGCAGCATACGATACACTAGATCTTCAGAACTTACTTATCTTGGTACCTTTGATCATCGTCTCCCTATTCTATATATAAGTGAGGTCATGCAGTATTTGTCTTTCTGTGTCTGGTTGATTTCACTTAACATAAAGGTCTCCAGGTCAATCCACATTAAGTCAAATGATAAAATTTCCTTCTTTCTTTAAGACTGAATATTCTTCCACTGTGTATATAGAACATTTTCTTTAGCACTTCATCCCCTGATGGACATTTACATTGTTTATGTTATTTTGATATCTTGGTTATTGTGCACAGTATCGCAATATGTGTAGGAATATAGGTATGTCTTTCAGATTCTCACTTTGGTTCCTTTGGGCACACACTCAGTAGTGGGGTTTATAGAGTCTAGGGTAATTCCACTCTTGATTTTGGGAGGAACTTCCATACTATTTCCATAAAAGCTGTACTGATTTACATTCCCACCAAGAATATGCTGAGGTTTATCACATCCTCACCAGACTTACTTAAAAAAAAAAACTATGCAGCTGGGTACAGTGGCACAGACCTTTAATCCTAGTACTTGGGAGGCAGAGGCAGTCGTATCTCTATGAGTTGAAGGCCATCCTGGTCTACATAGT
>VZQC01000353.1:2700-178459 GCA_009823505.1 Rhizomys pruinosus
AAAAAAAAAGACTGTATTTCATCTCTTCATCAACAATGAGCTTCAGAATATCAGTTCCCGTATGGGTATGTATGTGGTACTATGGTTTTCAGAATGGAAATATTCTCCTAAAATAAGTTAAAATTAATGTAATGCCCTCCAAAGGACAGCTTAACTTCTTCCTTACATGAAGAGACATAAAATCTCTTGGAAGGATATTCTATTTCTCAAAAACATCTATTAAATATGTATCAAGGCCAGGCACTTTGCCAGCTGGGATCCCTCCAAACAGCCAATCATATCGGTAAGAAATATTACAACTGTCTTTTATCAAGCTAAAAATCAGGTCAAATAAATCTACCAAGGCTAAAAGAGCCATACGTAATCTCAAATCCTAAACTGATATGTTATTTTGCTTTTCAAACTTAAAATTAAAGGGCTATTCTATGTTATTCTTAAAAGAATTTTAACAAGACTTCATCCATTTACTGGAATAATAAATGAGGTATTTTCTACCCACAGTAATATTAAATACTGGTATCTCTAACCACCTGTGCTATGCCAGCAGCACAACCTAGTATAGTGAATAATGTTCACTCGACTGCCTCTGCCCAGCCTATGCACAGCCCACTGACTTGGATCCATGTCTGGCAGTTTTTTGTCAGAGAAACTTGGAAAGGAAGGAATCAGAGAATTGGAACCAGCGACTGACCTTTACAAGGCTGCAGCAAGGCAGTCACAATCCCTGTGTTCCCCAATTCCACCTCTACCTCTCATGCACCCTTTATCTGTTTCCCCCATCTTAACAAAGGACAATGTTTACAGGAAGTTGACACTTATTGCAGTTGCAGATTCTCGTCTTGCAGGTTGGAATGTGTTCAGAGCCAAAGGAGCCTGTTCTGAATCCAAAATAACTGGTTTGAAATTAACATATAGTATCCCTAGAGTGACTGCTGGAGGGCTGGACTGCAGACAAAACTCGACTCTTACAGTAATGAATCTCTTGCCAGCTTGTTTAGCCCCTCAGGCCATTCTCACTCAATCCCACATTCTGGAACAGGAATCCAAGATGGAAGGAAAGCTGTAATCTACTGTAATATGTCCACAGTACATTGAATATGCCAGAGATCTCCCTAACTACACCACCCACTCCAATGTCTCCCAATGTTCCTTTTTTTTTTTTTTTTTTTTTTTTTTTTTTTTTTTTTTTGCATCCTTAAACACCTTCGCCTATTTGCAGTTTCCTTCTCCAAAAATGCCTCTCTACAGGAATCTGACCCCGAGGAGACAGGGCCAATATTTCATGGCATTTCCCTCTTTGACAGACTCATGACTCTTCCTGTTTGTTTAGTGAGAGCTGCACCAGCCCCCAGGTGCCTCTGGAATGTCCCCCTCGAAAGGACCCTGTGTGTCAAATATCCGTGTCTTTTTTTGTTTTTGTTTTGTTTTTGTTGTTTTGTTTTGTTTTGTTTTTTTTCTGCGTGCTGAGGGAGCTTTGCATCCCTCTGTGCAAATGCTACTGGTTTTGGAATTTGCGTGTTGTTATATGATCCTCTCAGTGCTTCCTTATGAGACGGAGGAAGTCACTTGGATGCTGCAGCCCAACCCAGAACATCAAAAGAGAGAGAATTATCCCACTTCTGGTGAGCCTAGGCATTATTCTTTCCATGGCAGTAGTGGGAACTGCTGGGCAGAGCCCTAGCAAGGTTTACAGCATGGAAGCAACTTCCAAATATAGCTTGATGAAGGCAACAAAGTCCACAGACGAACAGCCTTGAATCACTCCAAAAAATAACTTCTTCTGGCCATAGGTGGTGATGCAGAACGGTGCAGCAGCCTTGGATTACTGACTGCAGAAAACAGGGGAACCTGTGTGTTCCTGGGGGAGAATGTTGCTTTTATGTTAATGATGGGTGTAGTTGAAAAAAAAATGTTAAATTAACTTACAGAATCTCAGGAAAAGAACTCCAAGTAAGGTACTCCCCACAAGCTTCTGTCCCTGTGGTTTTCCAACCCCCTGACTACCTGGTTGCTTCCTTTCTGGGACTCATTTTCACCCTAGGAATTCTCCTGACTATTGCACCCTGTGTTCTCCTGTTTATTCAAAAACCGAATCAATCCTCTCACTGAGGTTGCAGCCAGACTGTTTTAGTCCAATATCAGGTCCATCCCAGAAGATCTTCTGGAAGACTGTGACGTCACTCTCCATTTTAATAATAAAACAAAGGAGGGGCTAGTCACAGTCCTCCAGAAGATCTTCTGGGATGGACTGATATTGGACTAAAACAGTCTGGGCTGCGGCCTCAGTGAGAGGATTGATTCGGTTTTTGATAAACCAGAGAACACAGGTGCAATAGTCAGGAGAACTCCTAGGGTGAAAATGAGTCCCCAAAAGGAAGCAACCAGGTAGTCAGGGAGTTGGAAAACCACAGGACAGAAAATTGTGGGGAGTACCTTACATGGAGTTCTTTCCTAAGGTCCTTAAGGGTTTTTACATTTTGTTCCACTACCCCGGAATCTTTGACATAAAAGCAACATTCCTAAAAAAAAAGCAACATTCCTCCCCCAGGAACACAAAGGTTCCCCTGTTTTCTGCAGTCAGTAAGTCCAGGTCTCACCAGTTCTGCATCACCACCTTGGCCAGATAAGTTATCTGTCTCTGGAGTGATTCAAGGTTGTTTGTTGTGGATGCTGTTGCTTCACCAAGCTTATGTTGAAAGTCTGCTTCCATGCTGTAAAACTTTGCTAGGGCTCTGCCCAGAGTTCCCACTACTGCCATGGAAAGAATAATGCCTAGGCTCACCAGAAGTGGGATAAATCTCTCTCTTTTTGCTTTCTGGGTTTGGTCTGCAGCATTCAAGCGACTTCCTCCTTTTCATAAAGAAAGCAACTGGGGAGTAATAATAACAGGCAAGCAAATTCCAGAACCATTAGCATTTTCACAGAGGGATGCAGCTCCCTCAGACCAGAAAAAAAACAAAACAAAACCAAAACACAACAAACACAAAAACAAAAAAAACCAGATACTTTGACACACAGGGTCCTCGCGGGGGACACCGGAGGCACCTGGGGTCTGGGGTTTCTGCAGCTCTCACTAAACAAGTAGGAAGAGTCATGAGTCTGTCAAAGAGGGAAATGCCATGAAATATTGGCCCTGTCTCCTCGGGGTCAGATTCCTGTAGAGAGGTTTTAGAAGGAACTGCAACTCAAGAGAAGGTGTGTAAGGGCTGCAAAATAAAAAAAAAAAAAAAAAAAAAAAAAAAACAAAAAGGACAACATGGGAGACATTGGAGTGGGTGGTGTAGTTAGGGAGATCTCTGGCATATTCAATGTACTGGGAAATTACCAGTAATACATCTTTTCCTACATCTTGGATTCAATGTTCCAGAATGTGGGATTGGTGAGGAATGCCTGAGGGGCTATTCTAGAACAAGCTGGCAAGAGATTCATTACTGTAAGAGTCGAGTTTTGTCTGCAGTCCCAGCTCTCCAGCAGTCACTCTAGGGATACTATATGTAATTTCAAACCATTAATCTTTGGATCAGAACAGGCTTCTTGGTCTGCAAACACTCTCCAACCTGCCAGACCAGAATCTGCAACTGCAATAAGTGTCAACTTCCTGTAAACACTGTCCTTGTTAAGATGGGGGAAACAGATAAAGGGTGCATGAGAGGTAGAGGTGGAATTGGGGAACACAGAGATTGTGACTGCTTTGCTGTAGCCTTGCAAAGGACAGTCGCTTGTTCCAATTACCTGATTCCTTCCTTACAAAGTTTTTCTGACAAAAAACTGCCAGACATGGATCCAAGTCAGTGGGCTGTGCATAGGCTGGGCAGAGGCAGTCGAGTGAACATTATTCACTATACTAGGTTGTGCTGCTGGCATATTACAGGTGGTTAGAGATACCAGTATTTAATATTACTGTGGGTAGAAAATACCTCATTTATTATTCCAGTAAATGGATGAAGTTTGTTTTAAAATTCTTTTTAAGAATAACATAAATTAGCCCTTTAATTTTAAGTTTGAAAAAAAGCAACATCCCATTCAGTTTAGGATTTGAGGATACGTATGGTCTTTTAGGGCCTTTGTAGATTTATGTGACCTGATTTTTTCGCTTGAATAAAAAGACAGTTGTAATCTTATTACCCGATATGATGGCTGTGGCGGGATTCCCAGCTGCATAAGTGGCTGGCTGATACTATTTAATAGATTGTTTTTGAGAAATAGAATATCCTTCCAAGAGATTTTATGTCTCTTAATGTAAGGAAGAAGGTAAGCTGTCCTTTGGAGGGCATACATTAATTTTAACTTATTTCGGAGGATAGAATATTTGCCATTCTGAAAACCATGTTATCCCACATACTATACCCATACCGGAACAGAAGGAAGCATGTGGAGGAAGAGGAGGAAATACAGGCTGTTTGGGTTGAATTTATTTTATGATGTGCTTTGTGTATTTCCAGCCTCACTTTTCCAATTCAGTTCAGGCATATTTCCCTTTCCCTCTCCACACCCCCACCCCACCCCATCCCAGATCATGCATTCCTGCCATAAATGTTCCTTTCATTTTTCTCTCAGTTTTTTTTTTCATTTTTAGCAATAAAGTGATAATTTATGAGTACCCGCATCCTTCATGTAAAACAATTTACAAGCAGTGTGCTCAAACCCCCACAGCCCATGGGTCCACCATCCAGCAGGGGGGGAGGGGGCTTGTATGATCAATCAGTTGATCAAATGAGTGTTCTCAGAACTATATTGCTGTCGTTTCACATTCACCACAATTGCAGCCCTTAATTCTACCATGCCCCTCTTCTGCAGACTGTTCCCCAGGCTTAGAAAAGGGGCCCACGTGGGATTTAGAAGCAAAACAGGTCTACTTTCTCTGGAGTGTTGTCTTGGACACTGGTCAATTCTGGATGTTTCCCTTCATGGGCTGCAGTTTGTCCAGGAATAACCTTTCAATCCTCTAATGAGCATAAGCAATTAGATATATAGGAATTTTAAACAGTACTAATTGTTATGGTAGGTTTACTTTGGTATCGACACAGATGTTTGGCTGGTTATGTTTAATCCATCAATTATATTTGAAATACATCTTTTCAAGTAAGTTCTTGTTGATAAAAAAGGGATGTTACAGATAACAATATAAAAAGATATTGGATATACATTAATGTCAAGCTGTTGCCTGGAAATTTAATATGGATTAGAAGTAAAAAGTAACTTGTAGTTTACACACATTTAAGTGTGACCAAATTTTTATTTGGGGACCAGTATTCAGACCAAATTTTTAAACAACATAAGTAATTTAGTTTACCATTATCCAATATGAGAATAGATTTTGACCAACACACAGGAAACGAAAGCTAGACGGCCACTTGATTAAATATCCATTGTGATCTTTAAGTTACCCGATCAAGACTGGATCCTGTAGAAACAAAACCTACACACCTATATACAATTTTAACCCCTATATATTTTACAATACTTAGGTGTATAACTTAAAGTATAAATTGTACAGAATGGGTGCTACAGACCCTACCTGCCACTAGTGTATCACATCCAGTAGATGACAGTACGCACTTTAATAAAACTTTGACTCCTACATTGTTTTAAATTCATATCTGCCTTAATAAATTAATTAATTTATTAGCCATTTAAACATACTGGCAGACCTGAGTTAAGAAAAAATGTCGATTTTGGTTTTAGAGTTAACCTTTACTAAATTTAAGTAAAAAGAAAAATACACAAATTAATTTTTTACCAAAACCTTAAAAATGACAAAATAGTTGTTAAAGAACATTTATTCAGTTGTAGCCCTTTGAGACAAAGGCTGGCTTTGAAAAATTCAGCAAAAAAACTGCTCTGCTACTATACTATGGCATTTAAAATTCAGACAGACATTGAATCAAATGACTTGTTTTTTTCTGCTTGGTGTGGGCTGAGTGGGCAGCATGATGTGGGGACCAAGCTGAGTGGGCAACAGGAGAGGGGAGGGTCTCATGCTGCTGGTGTGACTGATCCATGTCTGTGCTCATCTGGGTCCCCATGTGGCCCAGCGCTCTGGCCCCTTCATGTGCCTGGGGCATCTCGCAGGTGCACCTTTTTGCTACTTAGCCTTCTGCGCCCACTTCTTAGCCTGTAGGTCTTTTTGGATGCCGTTTTCCCATGATAAAGAAAGGTGGGGAATGTTAGTTGTTAGAAAAATGTTCCACAGACAATGAAAAGCTTCTTATCTGTGGGAAATGTAATTCATTTGAAAGATAAATCAAAGACTTGTCTCACGTGAAAAAAAGAACTTTTCCATAGAGATGGACCAAAAGCCTGACCGTATAGAGGACACTGCTGATACTGAAAACAGATTAAAGGATTAATCTCTTGTGAAAGAGAAATTTTCACAGGGATAGTCCGATAGCCTGGTCACTACCCTGAACCCTACTTTCGGGGGGGGGGGTTACTTCCTCATTCACAGTGATGAACTCTCTGAGATTTTCACCTCTCATGGGGGGGAAAGGTAGCTGAGAGCGAAACCCAAGAAAATATTCTTTTTTTTTTATTTCTTCTTCTGTTTTGGCGTGGACGTCAAGCCATACATCTTGGCACCAGTTTGTGGGTCTAATTATATATAATATATATATATATATATATATAATACTATATAATATCTTAATCACACATTGACTGCAATTCACACACAGTTTCTTCCCTCATAGGAACCAGGCTGGAAGCTTCCCCAAGGCTGTAAGCCTCCAGGGTCTGTCTCCTGCTGGCCTGCAGGCTAAACCGGTCCTAGGCTGCGCTTCTGGCAGGAGGGGAGAGGGAACTGGGAGAAATCACCTGGAGATAAAGGAACCAGACTCAAAGAAATGGTCTTGGAGAAAAGTGACTCCTCCTTTTATTCATGCCAGCCAGTGTTTATATACTAAATGCTGCTGTGCATCCAGTAAACTAGAGGCGTGACATTTTGCTCAATACCTCAAAGGAAGACCATAAGGGCTGGAACTTTGCAGAGATAGGTAAGAGGATATACTGCACTATCCTGACCTCACAGAGCGACAGATAGGTCACAGAGCCAACTTGAATGCCTATGGAGATATCAGATAACTAGAGGATGTTCCAGGACAGGACTTGCAGGTCCTGCCTGGAGCCAGACAAAGTTTCATTCTAAGAGAAAATCATCTTCAAACAAACATATGTCAACCTCATAATAATTAAGGAAATGAAAATTAAAACCCATTTAAGATATCATCTCCACTCCAATAAGACGGCTGAAATCACACCACACCACACACACCACCACCACTACCACACACAAAAGAAACCCAAATGCTGCAGAGGTTGTGAGGAAAGGGAACACTAATCACTTGCTGGTTAGAATGTAAATCTGAACAGTCACTAATGGAACTCAGTGTGGAGAACTGTTAAATGACTCAAAATGAGTCTACACCTGACCCCCGTTATACACTCGGGACATATACCCACAAAAACTCATCCTCCAGCAAAGATATATGCACATCTATGTTTATGAAGCTCTCTTCACAAACAGGGAAGAGCTTGAACCAAACCAACTGTCCCTCAACCAATGAGTGGATAGAGGAAAATGTGGTCCCTTTACCAATGGAGTTCTAATAAATAACACTAAAGAAAGATGCTCATGAACTTTGCAGGTAAATGGATGGAAGTACAAGACATTATGCTAAGTGACAGAAACACAGTAGCAGAACTACAAATGAGACTTGGTTTCCCTCGTTTGTGTATGCTAGCACCAAGTACATAGTAGTAAGGCAAATTGAACAATCGAATCTATAGATATTCTACTAATTGTTCACGTAAATATATAGATACTATCATAGGATAGAACATATAGAATCTATATGAGTAGATGTATAGATATGGGATAGATAGATAGGTTATCTATATATATCTACGTATATATTATATATTATAAATATATACTCTGACAGCAACTTATGCCATTTAATGCGAATGCTTAATGAATATCTTATCTATTATCTATCTATCATCTATTTCAAAACCAAACTGTGCATTATAATGTGAATACCTTCAATTGGGATCTAGATAACTCTAAGATATTTTCAGAGTTGTTTATTGTGTCTATGGGTGGGGGGGATTAGATTGCATGATTACTTTAAGAGTAGTAATTATAAAATTAAAGAGGAAACATGTTTTAGAATTAATACAGTTTACTTTCAGATGTCACAAATTTGTTATCGGTGATGAAGAAGAGCATATCTGCATTCTTATTTTGCAGCAATACAAATTGTAGGTGAACCACCACAAAGACCTGGGTCAAAAGTACTGATGAAAAACAACTCAATAATCTCAGCCCCGAAAACAGTAAAACCTCTGCATAGAAAAAGGGGCATAAAAAGACTGAAAAAGATGGAAGACATGTAAGGCAGAAAGGCCTGAAATCAGGCGGGGTCGGGGGCGGGGTGGCACGGGGAATGAGTCGAAATGGGACTGTAGGAGGGGGCTGGAGGGATGACCAAGCAGTTAAGAGTGCCGACGGCTCTGTAGGGCCCAGGGTTCGATCCCCAGCACCCACATGGTGCTGGAAAACCATCTGTAACTCTAGTTCCAGGGAATCAAAACCCTTTTCTGACCTCCGCGGCATTGCCAGACAAACAATGGAGCAAAACCTACATGCAGATCACTAGTACATTCATATACATACATAGAATAACATTAAAAAAAATTAAAACATAAAAAAATATGCAATTGGGACTGAGAAATGTTGTATAATGAACCCAAAACCAATAAACAAAAAAAAAAAATTTTTAAAAGAAAAAGTAAAAAAAATAAGAATGGTGAAAATTTTACTAAGATCCTGTTCTTCGAAGTTAGACCAAGTGGAAACTTGCAAATTATAATATCGAGAAAGGATAGTACTGCAAAAAAAATATGATTAAATTTACCCATAATTTTATTTTATCATTTTTAAGTACACTAACAAAAGCTGACAATTAACTAATATATGGATTGGATGTTGAAAACATTGCAAGTAAAAAGCAAAAATAATCAGAAATAAAAAAATGTATTATAGTCAGTGTGTAAAAGTACAAGCATGTATTACTATATTTATAACCTTAATTAATTCATAATTAATTAAACCGTTTGTGTGTGTATGGCATTTCGTGTGTGAACACTGCTGTAATGATTGCACTCCATGTGTGGGGGGTGACAGAGGACACTTCGGTTTTTTTTTTCTGTTTAGGCGGGAACTGTTTCTCTTCTTTGTGGACAATGGCTATCAAACTTGGGTCGCAGCTTGTAGGCCAAGCACATTATCCCAATGAGTATTCCACTGGCCACTTCGTATAAATCTTCAAGTCATTCCATTATTCGTGTTCCAAATCTAAAGTTTACCTGATATTTTAATTCTAAACAAGCTGAATTTCTGTCCTGAACAAGTATCAACATTGAATCAAATAGAACAATGTCTGAGTCTTCCGTTTTATTGATTATTCTTTTTATCTTTGTTTCCTTTTTCTTTAGTACATTAATGAACCTAAAATACGTTCCACTAGTTTTTAAAAACTAAACTTCTTTATGAGTTGCTTAGCACAGGTGGAATAACTTTGTATAAGCACCATCGTTATTCACTGAACAATCATGCAGTCACTTCCTGCTCTCATTCTTGTGGGTATTGCTACCCACTGCCTATACAAAGCAAACAAGTGCCATGATTGGTATAGGAGAGAGTTTTATTCAAGACCAAGCTTGGGAAATTGGGATAGAGACTGTACTTCTTGAAGGAAAGTACTGGCCATTTTGGAAAAGGGGATGGTATGGGGGATTTTTATGGGGGACAAATGGAAGATTCCCATGTTGGACATAGTTCTTTGTTCTTGTATGCATTCATGGAATGGTAGATTTGTCAGCTAATAGACATCAACTCTTCCTTTTCCTTGAAAATAAGCTTTAGATTTACCTTCATTTGTCCCTGATCACACAGCAATTTTGCAAGTGACACATAGTGACAGGTAAAGGAAGAAATACTTCATTAAAAAATGTCCATCTTGCGAGCATTTAGAATACTAACAAACCATCTTATACTACTCACATGCCATGAAAACTTATTTCCAGTAGAAAAGAAGATAATACAACTCAGTGATTTAAAAGTGAAGTATTTGCTTTCCACTGATACAACGTTTGTCATGTCGACTGTACAGTCCAATGTGAACATGATGATATTTTTCATTTCTTATTTAACATTACACGCCACCCTCCCTAATGTAAGCTCATGTGAATAATACATAAATGTATAATTTATGCTATGGCACAAAAAAAGAATATTTTTTTACCTTGAACCCAAAACATGAACTTGTTTATGAGTACTTTCACCTTTCTTTGCCAAAGTTAAAACTTTTTAGCAAACATTGGATGAATTTAAATTTTTTTTATTTATTGAAACGTGCCTATTTAAAAAAGTTTCTGAGAAAATTTTAAAACTGAAGGCAAGCTTTTAAATGTCCTAAAAAGTACAGTATAAGCTTTTCCCATTTGACGTACACATGTGAATCAGAAGGATCTTTATATGTTTCCTCGTCCTAACAGTGTGTTATCACATGGTTGGTCAAATGTCTAACATATGGCCTACAGACTTTTCTTTCCTCTGAGTGTAGAGCATCAAAATTAATCTCACTACATTGCTCATGGAGAATAGTATAACCTTGTAGTAACATAAATGCGAAAAGTGAAGATGTTCTAACCGCATTTACCGGTACCAGTAAAGAAAAATTTTGGGGGAATGTAGAAATGGACTCACAGTTAAGAAACAATGGGCTGTCTTACAGCGGACCTGGGTGTGTTTTAGCACCTGCAAGGTGGCTAACTATAGTAACTCCAGTTCCCCGGAATCTAAGGGCTTCTTCATACCTCCATGAGCAATTCAATGACATGGGTATACTTACAGATCCTGCGGCAATACACTCCTAACGTCAATCAATAAAAATTAGATTAAAAAGAAAGAAAAATATTGTTAAGAGATTAAGGTACAATACTGTGGCTCACCGCTTGGTAAATAGAATCCTGTCAGTTCGAACCAGTTGGACCGTCGCTCTTCTGAAAGTATTTCATCTATAAGTTATTTACTGACTCAATCAACGAACTCAGACGATGCACCACCAATTTTGTGGGTGTAGATAAGTGGTTCATACTTTTGTAGGGGACTCGGCTTGGGGATGGTCAACTTATACGTAGAAACCCACACATAGGTTGGATCGGTGCAAATGGGGAGAACATGGATAACCACAGTAGAAAAAAATACCCCAATTTTATAACAAATAAAGATGCAAGTGCACTTGTTCTATAAATTGTCTACTCTGGATAACTTAGGATAATGATTTCTTGTGAAAGCCTGAGTGGTGATTTGAGAGAAATCATGTAAATAGAGAATTGTACAACTACTTCACAAAGCTCAACATGAATTAGAAGTAGACCTACAGAATCTAAGGACACAATATTTTCAAATGTCAGGAATATATGGGGGTCCAAGGAGAAAAGTCTTTATGTTCATGCAATTATATTATAATACTATATTATATATATATATATCTCGCTTCAGAGATCCACTCTTAATTGATAATAAGATCCACTATAATAAATAACCATATTTCTATTCTGACTACCTATGGCTCCTATTTAATAACGCTAATCATAACACAGAAATACCAAAATGCACTAAGAAATTTCCATTTTTAAGAATGGAACAGTTAAATAACATAGTATTATTGATGCTACAGACAAAATTAAGGGATTTCTTTTCTTTTCTTTCAAAAAGTTTTGCTTATATTTGGTGCGTGTATATGTGTGGAAGGGTGACATGAGGTGAGTGTGGTCACCAGAAGACACCTGGGGGAGTTAGTCCTCTCTGTCCACCACATGGCTCCCTGAGTTGAAACTCATGTCATGATCCTGACAACAGGCACCTTTATCTGCTCAGCCCATCTTATTTGCCCCTTCTTCCTTTTTTTTTCCCCTTTGAATGACTTTTTCAATTTATCTCAGTCTTGGTTTAAGTTAATTAAGTAGCTTAGGCTGGTTTACAGTTTGTGATGCTTCTGCCTCAAATTCCCCAATGTTGCTTGGATTTCAGGTATGCCACCAAATTTGGCAAAAGTAAATGTCAAATTCACAAACACAAATGCTTGTATATACATGGACACAGTCAGACATTACTTTGAATAAATTTAGATCAAAATTTAAATCTAGGACTTAACAAATATCGATTAATCCTAAAAAGCCAAAAAGGTCTCAGGCTACTTGGATTATATGAGAAAATATTTAGCTGTCAACAAATATAAATACGTAAGTGGAACAACGGTGTAAAGAAAGCTAGGACGTTCTAGACCAAAAACATTCTGGGGTCACTACACATTACAATGGGTATATTGAGATCATGTGAGCAATTAAATATTTTGAACAAGAAAACAATATCTAGATTAAAAAAAAAAAAAAAAAAAAAAGCAAAAAAAGCTCCTCAGAATGACCACACTTACCCAAACCCAAAAATACCCACAGGATATGAAAAAGAGAAGTGCTCTCAGCCCCTTTCCGGTGGGTGAGATGGACAAAGTGAGAGTGCTGGGGGGCGGGGGGTATGTTGGTTTGTAGAGTGTTATGCACCTGTGCACCAGCGTGCTTGACACTTTGGCTGCTGAACAGGTTTAACCTATTCTCAGAAGTTAACCACGGGCAATCAGCTTGGGGGTTGTGTTGGGTGATGTGGGCTCATTAGCGCATTTGAAATATCAGCCCCTGGCAGGTTGTGAGGGAGGAGCAGAAGCTGCTTATCTATAGCCCGTATTTTTCCCTGAATAAATGAGTCTACTGCAGCTGGTAATCTGCTTGCTTTTCATCCCACAACTCCTCATGTCTGTGTATTGACTTCGTCATCTCTCACTACCACTCTTTAGTCCTGACCCAAACTTCTCTGGCTGGACCAGAGGAGGTTCCAACATCTGGCACTCATGTGGTCTGAGACTCCACGAGTTTGCAAGATGCCCCCTGGTGTTTGTGTTTGCAAGACACCCCCTCTACGTTTTCAGCTTTTGTGTCCCCCACTCACAACCGTGTTTTAAAAGATGCACTTTGTGATTTGGTGAGTGGACCCCACGTGGTCTACAATCCCCTGGTGTTTATGAGACACCCTTTCTGAGGTTTAGGTGAGTAAACCCTTTTTGTTTTATGTGCTTAAGCACCCTTCCTTTCCCTTTCTTTTATTTTTTGTCTGTTTGTTTTATTTAGGGAGTAAATATGGCTGTGCCACCACTATGCCAATAGCACTGGCTGCTCCACCTCTTGGTTCAGCCCTGCCAGTCTGCAAAAGAGCTGATCCACTCAGGACTCAGAACCCACCCTCTGTTATATAAGCAGATGCCACTCTGGAGGCATCATGTGGGCGTATGGCCAAGGGAGTAATGGCCCTTGGAAGTTCCCCGCTAAGCACAAGACAATTTCAGATCTGACACACACTTTTTGTCTGTCCTAGTTACATCCAGGCACTTGCCTGCCCACCCCTTCCCTGCTGTCATGGGAAACCTCCTCTCCATAATGGCAAGCCTTAAAGGCTCCTCAGCAGAAGACGATCTACTCAAACATAACTCAGCCTGTCCAAAAACCGGAGGAAAAACTGGCCCAGTCCCTGGGTTCCCTTGACTTCCGACAGATGAGGAGAATTCAACTCCTGCTCCTGAGCCACAAAAACTCCCTTCAGCTGCCCCTGCTAGGAATACTCATTCGCCCCACCAATAGACACTTGGAGGGAGGCCCAGGAAGCTCTTTCCCGTGTTCCATAAAACTATTTCTACATCCTTTCGGCTCCTTCCTTAACAATCCCTTTCTTGCCCATGTGACCAAGGAGGCTGCATTCCAGCTGGGATGGGAGCTTGGGCTCCAGATGCCCAGGCTGGAGGTTTGCACGTGTTGCTGCCTGCACCTAGCGGGCTCCGCCTCCTTGCAGCTCTGACTTCCTTTGCATGCCCACCCACACTGTGTCCTCAGCCAGGAAACTTTTTCCCTGGAGTGGCTGCATTCCTGCGGACCCAAGCCCTCTGTCTGTTCTGTGTGCACAAGGCCACCCAGCTGTGCCAGCAGGACCAGGGCTCCCAATGCGTGGCTCTCCCACTGCACCCTGGCTCAATGGACTTCCAATCACCTTTCCCAAAATCCCAGTCCATCCCCCATGCCCCCACTGCCTTCACTGTCAACAGCAAAAACAACTTTGGATTTATTCTCCGTACTGACAATAAACCTGCTCGTTTTCTCCGTTCCGACGACCCTAGCTCTGTACAGCTTGGCGAGCACCTTGTGATTGCTCAGGTCCTCTCCTCAACTCAGGACACGCCTTTGAACATTTTGTCTGACAGTCAATATGCAGTACAGGCCCTTGGACGGACACAAGGTAGTAGTAAGGAAGAGCAGGAAAGGAAGAGACTAATCCATAAACACAAGCGGGAATTTAAAGGTGCTGTCCGGGAAATCCGGAAGGACAATCAGTTCCTGGCTAGGATGCAAATCTCAGAGATCATGGCAAGGGATGCAGAAAGAAAACGCAAAGTCAAGCAGCTTTTTAATAGCCTGGCCACACAGGAAGGGGAATGGAAGGCTCTGAAGAGGAAAAAGTTAAAGAAATAAATTGTTTTGTGAAAGAAGCCTAGAGGCACTGTGGTGTGGTGTGATGAAGGACACTCCACACGGGGTGCTGTGTGGAGTGTTTCTGCATGCCTGAAGTCCTGTTCAAACTTACCTCCATAACAGATGGATTCAGAAATGTGTTTTTGGAACTAGGGGCTGTTAGAAGCAGATAGCCACACTCCACAAAATGGCAGTTCAGGCAGTGGTCCCCTATCATGATTGTTGATTTGCTCTGTTGCAGTTTGGAGGCAGGGGGGGATGCCTGTATGAAATTGCCACAGACGCCATTAACCTCTTCATGCAGGAGCTATCTCCTTCTAATACATCGATAGGTGAACTGCACATGGAAAAAAAAAAAACTCTCCCTTTTTGCACCATACATGGGGCTCCAATCCCTTTTGGATGTCACCCTGCTCCTATCAAGGATCTCTCTGTGAGCACTGAGCTATCCTGGTTCATTGAACACGTTCGATCCCACACAGGCCCTGCTGGTGGGGTTACCAGCTGAGGGCAATGCTGGGCGTCCATTCCTCGCATCGTATTCTGCCCCTCTACACCTCCCAGCACAGGCTCCTGCACTCCCTCAGCATTTCCCCTCTCCCCGGTCCCTCCCATTGTTATACCAGCTCTCTCTCTCACTCTCTCTGTCTCCCAATGTAAGCACCTTTCCCATTCCTGTGCAGCATGCACACCATTGGCCCTCCTTGGCCCCCTCCAGCACTCCGGGGCTAACCCTTGTGGTCTCACACTTAACTCTTTATGACAAATGGACGTTATTCACATTCCAGCCTTTGGTAAACTTAAAATACGTCCATGTAACTGTTGATAACAAATGACTGAATACTGAAGGAGTGAAAATGATTTTACAGAACAGTAAATGACGGTAAGAAACAGACTGACAGGAGACACGATATAAGGGGTGCCCTCAAAAAAAACCTTTCGACTGCCGTTTGGACAAACGAAACTCTGAACCTGTGGGCATGCCCTGGTTGCTACAGAAGAGAAGAGGATCTAACATTTCTAGATTAAAGGCGGTAACTATGTTGTTGTTTATTGGTCGATGTTTCTTCTGTGTGTTCTAAGATTCACTTGTAGTCATGTTTCTTCATGCCCTTCTACGTTTGTTGTGTTGTTTGACTTCAGTCATTGTAATGTTTTCTTGGGGTCTCCACTGCCACCCAGGCTTCACATTCACCAGCTTCAATGCAATGGCCTATCAGGGCTTTTTTATTCAGGGACACCCATGCCGTACTCTGCCTGGCCTCTTTAGCTCTCTGAAACCATGGAAAAAGAACTGAAGACCCCTTCAATATTGCAAACTTCATGCCTCTAAAACAAGCACCACATGAATGAAACTAACAAGTTTGGCTGCAAGTTCAAGATTGACTCTCCTACTTTAACCACATTTGCAACTTTTCTCTGACCTGAACTTGTTGGAGCAGAAAACCCTTTCAGTAGTTTTCCTTTCAACAGTTGGTAGATTAACTGGGTGTGGTCTTGTCCTGAAGGTACTGCTTCTGTCGTTTACTTGTAAATCTCCAGCCCCTTCCTTAATATCTTTTAATCTCCTTTTCCATTGTTTACTGGTAAAAATCTAGGCCTCTCCTTAATCAACTTTAATCTCTTATGAAAGGGAGCCTCTCCTTAACATGCCTTGGCCCCACCTTTAATCTCCTAGGCACTTTCAATCCAAACTGTACCATCTTGCATGGTATTTTCTGCTTCATTTGCTCTTTTTCACTGTTGATCTGTATAATATTCACCCATTAAAACCACGCCACCATTTATACGTTAGGCTGTCTTGAAATATCCCTCCGCCAAAGAAATTATTCCATTGTTTTTCAACTTAACATCAGGCAAAAAATTGGGCTGTGGGCAAACTGCTGCAGGACTCTTTATCAAAATATCCCCAGTTGCTGCCTAAGTCCTTATTTTCTCTGGAAACTACCATTTTGCAGCAATGCTTCTTCCAGGCTTCTATAGAATGGCCCCTTAAGCTCTGCTTAAAGTAGTCAACAGCTTTTCATGACCAAAGTTCCAGATGTCTTCCAACATTTCTCCAAACATCCACCTGGNGCACCAGCCCCCAGGTGCCTCTGGAATGTCCCCCTCGAAAGGACCCTGTGTGTCAAATACTCCGTGTTCTTTTTTTGTTTTGGTTTTGTTTTGTTGTTTTGTTTTGTTTTGTTTTTTTTCTGGTGCTGAGGGAGCTTTGCATCCCTCTGTGAAAATGCTACATGGTTCTGGAATTTGTTCTGCTGTTATATTACTCTCCCAGTGCTTCCTTTATGAGACGGAGGAAGTCACTTGGATGCTGCAGCCCAACCCAGAACATCAAAAGAGAGAGATATTCACCCACTTGCTGGTGAGCCTAGGCATTATTCTTTCCATGGCAGTAGTGGGAACTCTGGGCAGAGCCCTAGCAAGGTTTACTAGCATGGAAGCAGACTTCCAAAATTAGCTTGATGGCAACAATGGATCCACACACAACAGCCTTGAATCACTCCAGAGAAAAATAACTTATCTTTGGCCAGGTTGGTGATGCAGAACTGTGCCAGCCTGGATTACTGACTGCAGAAAACAGGGGAACCTGTGTGTTCCTGGGGGGAGAATGTTGCTTTTATGTAATGAATGGGTGTAGTTGAAAACAAAATGTTTAACAACTTAAGAATTCAGGAAAAGAACTCCAAGTAAGGTACTCCCCACAAGCTTCTGTCCTGTGGTTTTCCAACCCCCTGACTACCTGGTTGCTTCCTTTTGGGGACTCATTTTCACCCTAGGAATTCTCCTGACTATTGCACCCTGTGTTCTCAGTTTTTTCAAAAACCGAATCAATCCTCTCACTGAGGCCGCAGCCGGACTGTTTTAGTCCAATATCAGTGCCATCCCAGAAGATCTTCTGGAAGACTGTGACGCACCTGCTCCATTTTAATAATAAAACAAAGGAGGGGCTATAGGAATGAAGCTTTGTCTTGCTCGAGTCGGTCCCTGCACGTTCTGTCCTGGAACTTCTGCTAGTTATCTGATATCTCCATGTGCATTCAAGTTGCCTATGTGAGTTATCTGTAGCTCAGTGAGGTCAGGATATTGTGGTATATCCTGCCTCACCTTATCTCTGCAAAGTTCCAGGACTCTGATGGTTTCTTGAGGTATTGAGCAAAAGGTCACACCTCTAGCTTACTGATAACACAAACAGGAGATCTGCAGACCCCTGGTCGGAGCCAGGATGACTGCAACCCCCCACTCATTAACACCCTTCTGCCCCTACTTTCCTTGACCAGAGAAAAGCGAGCTTGGTGGGATGAAAAGCAGTGCGGGATATGATAAACAAGGAGAACTTGTCGCCCCGACCATCTAAGCATTTCATTGGGCTCAGGGGGGATTCTGAATGTCCCACCTTTAGGACCTAGACGCTAGCCTCGGGAATTTTATTTGTGTCCACCATGATTAAAGAACCCAATGATTATATTATATAGATATATTATATCTCATCTATATATATACTAATATATCATATATATTATACATATTAGACACCAAACTCACATTTCTCAGCCATCTTATTTCCTCACTGAATTATCTGTTCAGGTCTTTACTCCATCTCTTGAGTGGGTCATTTTTTTTTTTATTCTTTGTTTTTTGAATAGTTTGTATATTTTCAATGTTAATGTTCTGTCAGATGTATCACTGGTGAAAGTTTTCCTCCTATTCTGTGTGTTTTCACTTCACTTCCTTGATTGTTTCTTTCACTGTACAGAAGCTTTTAAGTTTAGTGAAATCCCACTTGTCAATTCTTCATCTGCACAGCTCCTACACAGCTGCTGTTTGATTTTAAAAGTCTTTTCCTATGCCTATGTCTTGTACATTGCTGCCAAGTTTTCTTCTATCACCTGCAAAATTTCAGGTTTCATGTCGAAGTCTTTGATCCACTTGGAGTTGATTTTTGTATAGGGTGAGAAGTAGGGGTTTAATTTTATTCTTCTACAAATGGTGATCCAATTTGCCAGCACTATTGGTTTAAGATGCTGTCTTTCCTCCACTGAGTCTCTTTGACCTTTGTCAAATATGAGGTGGCTGAAATTGTATGTGCTCAAATTTGGATCCTTAGTTTTCTTCCATTGGTCTATGGGTCTGTTTTTGTGCCATGACCAGGCTGTTTTTATGACTATAGCCCTGTAATATATTTTGAACTCTGGTAAAGTGTTCCCTCCTGTATTGCACATTTCTCCCAGTGTTACTTTGCCTATTCAGGGTCTTTTGCTTTCCATATGAATTTAAAGACTTTTTTACCAAGTCTGTGAAGAAACCTTTGGGGATTTTAATTGGGATTACATTTGAATCTGTATATTAATTTGGGCAGAATGGAAAATTTTATTATATTAATTATTCCATTCCATGAGCATGGGGGATCTTTCCATCTTCTGATGTATTCATCAATCTCCTTCTTCAGGGGTTTAATTTTTTTGTTGTAGAGATCTTTAGTGTTTTTGGTTAGGTTTGTTCCTAAGTATGTTTGTTGAGTTAGATACAACACTCTACCAAAGAATCTCTTGAGAGGCCAAAAACTGTGGAGGAAAAGCTTTAATAAAAGAACATTACATCAAGGAAAAAGTACAGAATACAACACAGAGACAGTGACAGAGACAGATCGACGTGTCGGGCCGAGCACACTCCCATGGGACTGGAGGGCAGTGGCTCTGAGGTCCAATCCTCTTCCACTTTTATTCCCAGTTAGGGGGTTTCCGTTGCAGTTACAGTGACCCTTTCTCTAATTGGTGGGGTCTTGGTGGTTGAAGACCAGGCAGTCTTTCATTGGGTAAGTCCAAATGTTCTGGACTCTCTCTGTTATCTATCGAGTGTTTAACCACAAGAGGAAGCTGGCTTGAGCCACCTTCTGTTTGGCAGAAACAATGTTTGTGTTTAGCAGCCTGAAGCCTCTTGTAGAGTAATGGGCTCCTTGGGGGGTGAGAAGCACCTCCTACAAGGCTGGGAAATTTCATCCTGACCTCAGGTAGCTGTGGGAACTAGACATGCTTCAACTAGAGAGTTGCTTAACTCTTTCTGACCTAGTCCTAATATGTTATTGTTTTAAGGCTATTGTTATTGGGAAGGTCTCCTTATATTCCATTTCCAGTTGCTCTTGTTGGTATAAAGAAAGGCTACTGACTTTTCTAGGTTAATTTTGTATCCCGTCACTTTACTGAAACTCTTAATAATTTAATGATATCTTAGAGTGGTTTTAATTTGCATTTCCTTAATTATTAATGATGTTGAACACTTTTTAAGATGTTTCTCAGCCATCTTTACTTCCTCACAGAAGTCTCTGTTCAGTTCTTTACTCCATCTTTTGAATGAATCATTTGTTTTCTTCTTTGTTTTTTGAGTAGTTTATATATTCTGGAAATTAATGCTCTGTCAGATGTATCAGCAGTGAAGGATTCCTCCTACTCTGTGGATTTTCTCTTCACTTCCCTGATTGTTTCTTTTGCAGTACAGAAGCTTTTGTGAGGTCCCACTTGTCAGTTGTTGACCTTATTTCCTGTGCAGCTGCTGTCTTATTTAGAAAGTCTTTTCCTACGTCTATGTCTTGTAGGTTGCTGCCAACTTTTCTTCTATTACCTTCAGAGTTTAGGGTTTCACGTTGAGGTCTTTGATCAACTTGGAGTTGATTTTTGTACTGGGTGAGAGGTAGGGGCTTAATTTTGTTCTTCTACAAGTGGTGATCCAGTTTTGCCAGCACCATTTGCTGAAGATGCTATCTTTCCTCCAATGAGCTTTTGGGCCCCTTTATCGAATATGAGATGGCTGAAATTGTATGAGCTCAAGTTTAGATCTTCAATTTTGTTCCATTGGTCAACTGGTCTGTTTTTGCACCAGTACCATGCTGTCTTTATGACTATAGCCCTGTAATATAGCTTGAAGTCTGGTAAGGTGATCCCCCCTGTATTGCATTTTTTTGCTCAGGGTTGCTTTAGCTATGCAGGGTCTTTTGTTTTTTCCATATGAACTTAAGGATTTTTTTCAAGTCTGTGAAGAAAGAAACTCATGGGGATTTTAATTTGAATTGCATTGAATCTGTATATTAATTTGGGTAGAATGGACATTTTTACTATATTAATTTTTCCAATCCATGAGCATGGGAGGTTTTTCCATTTTTTGTTGTCATCTTCAATCTCCTTCTTCAGGGGTTTACATTTTTTGTTGTAGAGATCTTTGGTGTCTTTGGTTAGGTTTGTTCCTAGGTATTTTATTGTTTTTGAGGCTATTGTGATTNTCTTCTAGACACAGGTCATTCAAATATACATCTATAATATGTATATCATAACATACCACACCATGTACTACTATAAATCACACAATCTACGAAGACACCCTAGGCCCCCTATGTAGCTCATAGGGTAGTAATCCAAAACCTGTGTATAGAATCTACTACTACTCTGCTGTCGAGCACAGTTCTTCAGACTTCCAGTCATCAGTTTCACAGATTCTATCAGCACTAACATCTCATTTTTCCCAAACATAAGGTGGGACATAGGATTGAAACTGATTTCTAACACTTAACTGCATAATTTAGACTTGTCTAAGTTTTTGCCTTTTGAGTTGTGGTATCATATGGTCATTGCATTTAATGGTATCTCTTTTTTTTCCTATTTTTCCCAATTATAATCATATGTGTATGAGTGTAGCTATTTATGTGATATTCTGCATGTTAACTTTCTTTTAATTCCAGCAAATAAACCTCAGCCTTGTAACTGTTTTAAACAGAAATGTGCTTCTGCATCCAGATGGACTTGCAAGACAGTAGATTTACTATCACCTTATCAAGATCACTATGCATTTTTCAAAGAATGTATATAATTATTAACACTTTATTATTAAGTTTTAGTTATCCAATTCTCAAATCAGACATATGTAAAATCATCTTTGCAAGCTTACACTAGATATTAGAATATTCTCTTAAGGTATTGCTGTAATTTTTCTGATCTAAATTCTATCGCCAAGTATACTTTTTAATACTGTGGCTTTTGCCTAACTCTCCAATATTTCTCTTTTTGAATCCTCTAATAGAAAAGAGTAACTCAATAGTAAGGCCTGTTAACACCCCTGGAAATTAGTACTGTCCAGTCTCGTACCATTCTCTTCTAGTATCGCCTTAATGTATCTCGTCCCATTTTATTATTTATTTTAACTAGAATAGTAATATATAAATATTAGTTTTAATTGACATTTTCTTTGTATAATTTCTAGATGCATCATTTTTCAGTTTCAGATTTCTAGCTTTCCCCTTATTCTATTCCCCACACTCTACCACCGTTTATCGTTATTCCAGTTCCTGCATTGTTGACAACAAATGTGTTCTGTATCTTTCTCTCAGTCTTTTCTTTTTTTTTTTTTTTGAGAATCATTGAACCTCAACAAGAATTTGCCGCCAGCCTCTGCCTCCCAAGTGCTAAGGATAAAGGTGTGCAACCACCACGCCTTGGCCTATTTTTTATCATCTTGTGCTATAGGCTATCTGTCAGTCTTTTTTAAAAGTTTTACTCTGCAAAGATTTATTTTGTTGGGCAGTAAATTTATACTATACGCAACGTCCTATCTCCTTGTCAACAAGTCCATTATCTTGTTCTGGTTCCCTCTTGATTATATTGCCTTTTCCAATAACATATGCTATATATGATTGTCAAAAATATTTATGTAGCCTAGATTAATTGGTCGTTCCCCAGGACACATAACTGGCTAATGTTAATTCCAAAATGTGTTTAAGTATTCACATTTTTCCTCTTTATTTTATAAAATATTACGTTGCTATAAAATATGAATATATAGTTTCTGCCCATATACATTAGTTACCATGTCTGAAAGTTAAGATGTGGTAAGTTAATTCTATGGCTCCTTAAGAGATTCGCACTATACAAGGGGGCCAAGAGAGACTACATGGAGAAACATTACAGCAATTTTCATGTAAAGGTGGTGTTGGCAAACTGGATCGAAACCACGTTGTAAGGAAAAGAATGAAATTAAAGTGAAACCCCTCACCTCCCGTCTCGCCCTGTACAAAAATCAGCTCAACATGGATCAAAGACCTCCAATGTGAAACCCCAAACTCTGAAAGAGATAGAAAAAAAAGTTAGGCAGCAGACTGCAAAACATAGGCGTAGGAGAAGACTTCCTAAATCAGACAGCAGCTGCACAAGAATTAAGTCAACAATTGACAAATGACAAAACTGGGAACCAGGACGTTGAGTCTGTTAATCTCTAAAGCTTCTGTACATCCCAAAAGAAACAAATACAGGAAAGTGAAGAGAAATCCCCTCATGCAGAGGTGGGAAGGTAAAACTTTTTTCAAGAACCGATTTCCAGCAGAGATACCATCTACAAAGCAATATGGATTTCTAGAATTATAAAAGCATAACTCAAAAAAATCAAAGGGCAAGAATACAAATTATGCCCACTCAATAAGATGGAGCCAAATGAGCTGAACAAGAGACTTCAACAGTGAGCGAAATTAGAGAATTAGTCAGAGAAACGACTGTCCCATTAAAGAAGTGTTCACATCAACTAATCATGTAAAGGAAATGCAAAAATCAAACCAACTGTTAAGCATCATCTAACGTAGGTGTTAAGGATATCAATCTGTTACTCCAGTAAGTCTGGGTAGGATCAAGAAAACAAAATGATAGGCACCAGTAAATGCTCGGAGAGGTTGTGGGGAAAGGGGAACACTCCATCCACTGCTGGTGGGATCCTATCTCAATACTCATCAAGCCACATATGGAAAAAGGACGAGTGGAGGTGGAAAACACCACTTGGAAGCACGTTGGTAATGAAACTTGCCGCGCAACATGCCATTCCCAGCCATACCACTTCCTGGGCATGTAACCTCAAGACACACACAACCATGCTGATACCTACGCAGTAGATACACGCACGGACAGTCGACTGTCCTGATTTCAAGCTCTCTTCCACAATAGCAAGGAGCTGAACCAACCCAAACCGCCCTTCACCCTGATGAGTGGGCTAGAGAAAATGTGGCAACAGTGTCTAACCAATGGAAGTTCATGCCAAGCAGTAAAAGACGACATCAAGGAGCTTTGCCATGGAAAATGGCTGGAGCTAGATAACATCATGCTGAGTGAATTATCACAGTCCCAGAAAAACAGATACAATGAAATCGGTATTCATACTGTGGACCTGCTAGTGCCAATATACCTAAAGTTTGTAAGTAAATTTGTCTGTGTATGGCCCTGAAGCTTTTGTCGCAAAGCAGTTGGGTGATGCAATTGGTAACAACAACAAAACTAGAAAAGGATTGCAAATCACAAGAAACCTGTCTGGAAACAGTGAAACATTCTGCTTCAAAGAAAGTAAACCTTTCTCAATTGGGAGAATATTGAGAAAGACTGAGAAAGAGATGAAAAAGCATGTTTTGTGGGCAGAATGCTTGAGGTCTGGTGGGGTGGGGGAAATGGGAAGGACATAGGGTCTAGATATTGGATAATATATATAGAATATATATATATAACCTATATATATATATAACTTATATATATTAACCAAAAGAGAATTTGCAGTAAATAATATCACAGTCCTTTCACAATAGAAAGATATATAACAATAACATTGTTCAGCTTGCCTTTCATTTGGGGATTTGGTACTAGCATACACAAATAGGGAAACCATTCCCCAGTGTTGTTGTGTTGTTTTTTTTGGTGGGGGGTGTTTTTTTTTTTTTTTTTTTTATTTAAAAAAAATTTTTATCTTCTAGTTCCATCCAAAGTTACCTTCAAAGTTCATGATGTCAATCTGTTCTTCTTTACCGCTGCATGAACTCCATTGGTGGTAGATATACCATATTTTTGTTATCTAGTCATCAGTTGAGGGGCATTTGGGTTGGTTCCAGCTGTTCAGTACTGTGAAGACAGCTGCTATAAATATAGATGTACATGTATCTTTTTGGTAGGGCAAGTCTTGTGGGTATAAGCCCAGGAGTGGTATGACTGGATCAGATGGTAGGCTCACTTTGAGTCTTAAGGGTTCTCCACACTGCTTTCCACAGTGGTCATATGAGTGTACATTCCTACCACCACTTTATGAGTGTTCCCCTTTCCCCTCAACCTCTCCAGCATTTTGTATCTTTTGTTTTCTTGATCTTATCCAGTCTTATTGGAGTGAGATGATATCTTAGAATGGTTTTAATTTGCATTTCCTTCATTATTAATGATATTGAACACTTTTTAAGGTGTTTCTCAGCCATCTTTACTTCCTCATTGGTGAAGTCTCTGTTCAGCTCTTTACTCCATCTTTTGAGTGAGTCATTTGTTTTCTTACTTCTTTGCTTTTTGAATAGTTTATATATTCTGGACGTTAATGCTCTGTCAGATGTATCACTGGTGAATGTTTCTTCCTACTCTGTGGGTATTCTCTTCACTTCCTTGATTGTTTCTTTTGCTATAGAGAAGCTTCTCAGTTTGATGAGGTCTGACCTTTCAACTGTTGACCTTATTTCCTGTGTGGATGCTGTTTGATTTTGAAAGTCGTTTCCTACTCATATGTCTTGTGGATTGCTAAAACCTTTTTCTTCTATCACCTTCAGAGTTTCAGGTTTCACATTGAGATCTTTGATCCACTTGGAGTTGATTTTTTACATGGTGAGAGGTAGGGGTTTAATTTTGTTCTTCTACAAAACTGGTGATCCAGTTTTGCCAGCAACATTTGCTGAAGATGATATCTTTCCTCCAAGGAGCTTTTTTGACCCCTTTATTGAATATAAGGTGGCTGAAATGGTATGAGTTCAAGTTTGGATCTTCAATTTTTTCATTGGTCAGTGGGTCTGTTTCTGTGCCAGAACCAGGCTGCCTTTATGACTGTAGTCCAGATATATAGCTTGAAGTTTGGTAAGATGATCCCTGTGGTATTGCATTTTTTGGTCAGGGTTGCTTTAGCTATTAGGGGTCATTTGTTTTTCCATATGAATTTAATATTTTTTTTTCCAAGTCTGTGAAGAACTGCATGGGGATTTTAATTGGGATTGCATTAAATCTGTATATTAATTTGAATAGAATAGACATTTTTACTATATTAATTTTTCCAATCCATGATCATGGGAGGTTTTTCCTTTTTTTGATGTCGTTTTCAATCTCCTTCTTCAGTAGCTTAAATTTTTTTGTTGTAGAGATATTTGGTATCTTTGGTTAAGTTTGTTCCCAGGTATTTTATTTTATATTTTTGAGGTTATTGTGAGTGGGAAGGTCTCCTTATATGCCTTCTCCAGTTGCTTGTTTTTGGTGTAAAGAAAGGCTACTGATTTTTGTAGGTTAATTTTGTTTCCTGACACTTTACTGAAACTCTTGTTTCTAGGAGTTTTCTAGTGGAGTTTTTAGCATACCTCAGGTAAACTATCATATCATCTGCAAACAGGGATAATTTGACTTCTCTTTTCAAATTTGTACTACTTTAATTTCCGTTTCTTTCCTTATTGCCCTAGGAAGCATTTCAGACAATATATTGTAGAGGAGTGCTGATAGGGGGTAACCTTGCTTTGTTCCCACCTTTAACAGGAATGCTTCCATTTTTTGTCCATTTAGGATGATGTTCATTGTGGGTTTGTTGTGTATGGCTTTGATTATATTTAAGAATCTTCCCTTCAGTCCAATTCCCTCTAGAACTTTAAACGTGAAGGGATGCTGGATTTTGTCAAAGGCATTTTCTGCATCAATTGAGATGATTGTGTGATTTTGGTCTTTCAGTCCATTTATGTGTTTATGATATTTATTGATTTATGTATGTTAAACCATTCCTGCATTCCTAGTATGAATCCAACTTGGTCATAATGGATGATCTTTTTGATGTGTGTCTGTATGCGATTTTCAGGTATTTTGTTGAGAATTATTTTTGCATCTATGTTCATTAATGAAATGGGTCTATAGTTTTTTTTTTTTTTTTTGGTTGTGTCTTTGCCTGGTTTGGGTATGAGAGTGATGCTGGCTTCATAGAAAGAGTTTGGAAGATTTCCCTCTGTTTGTATTCTTCTGAGTAGTTTGAGTAGTAATGGTTGTAAGACCTCTTTGAAATGTTTTACTGAATTCTGCTGTGAAACCATCAGGGCCTGGGCTTTTTTTTTTATTTGGGAGGTTTTTTTTATAACATTTTCAATTTGCTCAAATTCTATGAGTCTGTTTAAACTGTCAGTGTATTCTTGGTTAATTTTTGATGGTTCTCAGGATTTCAGATATTCTTCATTTATCTTAGGTTTTCAAACTTAATAGAGTACAGATTTGTGATGTATGATTTTAAGATTTTCTGTATCTTTTCTTTATCTGTTGAGATGGTTTCATTTTCATCACAAATACTATTGATTTTGAGCTGCTATTTCTTTCTTTTAACTGGGCTACAGATCTGTCTATCTTGTTTATATTTTCAAAAACCCAGCTTTTGGATTCATTGATATTTTGTATTGTTTTCTTAGTTTCTATTCCATTGATTTCTGCTCTAATTTTTGTTATATCTTCCTGTCTGTTGGGTTTAGGGTCCATTTGTTTTTGTCTCTTAAGTGTTATTAGCTGTAGTGTTAGATCATGAATTTGCTACCTGTCTGTGTTTTTAATGTGGGCACTTAGGGCTAAAAATTTCCCTCTTAGGACTGCTTTTAAAGTATCCCATATGTTTTGTTCTGTTGTATTGTCTTTTATTGTTTAGTTCCATGAATTTTTTTAAATTCTTTATTTCCTCCCTGACCCATTCATTATTCAGGACTGTGTTGTTTAGTGTCCACATGTTCATGTAGCTAGCTGGTCTTATTCTGGTTTTAATACTGAGCTATATTGCACTGTAGTCTGACAGAATGCATGCAATAATTTCAATCATTTTATATTTGTTGAGGTTTTTGTGTCCCAGTATGTGGTTGATTTTGGAGAATGTTCCCTAGGGTGCTGAGTCGAAAGTATAATCTCTTGTGTTTGGATGGAATATTCTGTAGATGTCTGTGAGGTCCATTTGTTGTATTGTATTGTTCAGTTCCAATGTCTCTCTGTTTATTTTTTTTTCAGTTGCTCTATCTAAGTGGTGCAGTGGGTTATTGAAGTTCCTCACTATTAGTGTGTTAGGATTAAGCTGTGTCTTGAGGCCCTGCACAATTGTGTTTATATAGGTCCGCGCACCTGGGTTTGGTTCATAAACATTTAGAATTGTCAAGTCTTCCTGGTTAATTCTTCCTTTGATCAGGATGTAGTGGCTCTCTCTGTCTCTTCTGATATACTTTACTCTGATGTCTGTTTTGTCTGATATTAGAATAGCAACTCCTGCTTGTGTCGTCGTTGCTCAGTGTCTTTGAGTCATGCATGATCACATTCCACATGCTGTTCTTCCCTTCGTGGCTCAGCTCCAAGGGCTGACAGTCTCTAGGTTTTGCTCTCACGAGAAGGGGGGAGGGAAAACTGCAGGAGATCACCTGTGTAAAATGAGTAGACTCACACACAGAGAGCCAGGAAGATAGTAACTTCATTTATTTTCTGTCAGTGAGTTCTATATATTGAAGACTACTGTGCTCTGGGCAAGGAAGTGGGGGGCAGGTGGAAGGAAGGGGCGAGCTACCTTGGCTCTAATTAGGGGGCTGCAGAGCTCCTGTTTGTGCAACAGGTAACTAGAGGTACGACATTTTGCTCAATGCCTCAAGGGAAGGGGACATCCAGTTCTGGAACTTTGCAGAGATAGGACAAAGCGGGAATCATTGTAATATTCCGAATCTTCCTGCTACAGTTAACTCACAGAGGTAACTGAATTCCCACAGAGATATCAGATAACGGGAGATCTTCTGGGACAGGTCTTCCAAGTTCTTGCTTCAAGCTACACACAAAGTTTCATTCCTACAACCCCTCCTTTGTTTTTTAATTAAAATGGAGCAGTAATGTCAAAGTCCTCCAGGGAGCCCCCTGGGACGTCCTGGTATTGGACTAAAACAGTCTTGAGTGAGACCTCAGTGAATGTATTGATTCAGTTTTTGATAAACTGGAGGAAACAAGGTGTGATAGGAGGACTCTTAGGGTGAAAATGGGTCCAGATAGTCAGGGGGTTGGAAAACCATGGGACAGACACTTGTGGGGAGTACTTTGTGCAGAGTTCTTTCCTGAGCTCTTTTAGGGTTTTAACATTTTGCTCGACAATATCAGACTCATTTAAATAAAAACATTATTCCTCCCCCAGGAACACACAGTTTCCCCCATTTTCTGCAGTTAACAAGTCCAGGGCTTGCCCATTCTGCTTCACCACCTCGGCTGGAAAAGTTATCTGTCTCTGGAGTGATTCAAGGTTATTTCTTGTGGATGCAATTGCCTCATCAAGCTTATTTTGGAAGTCTGCTTCCATGATGTAAACCTGGCTAGGGTTCTGCCCACAGTTCCCTTTACTGCCATAGAGAGAATGATGCCTAGGCTGACCAGAAGCAGAATGAATATTTCTCCCTTTTGATGGTCAGGGTCCTGTCACAGCATCCAAGTGACTTCCTCCTTCTCATAAAGGAAGAGCTGGGGAGTGATAATTATGGGCAAACAAATTCCAGAACCAGTAGCATTTGCACAGAGGGATGGGGTGCCATCACACAAGAGAAAGAATGGGGATTTGTTGCACAGGGTCCTGTTGAGAGGAACACTTTGGAGGCACCTGGGGTCTGGGGCTGCTGCAGCTCTCACTAAATAAATAGGCAGGGTAGTGAGTTGGTCGAAGAGAGAAATGCTGTGAAACACCAGCTCTGTCTCCACGGGGGCAGATTCCTGTAAAGAAGCTTTACAAGGAATGGCACTGAAAAGAGGACGTGTAAGGAATGCACAGAAAAAAACATTGGGAGACATTAGGGTGTAATTGTGGAGATCTCTGGCATATGCAATGTACTGGGGCCATGTTACAGTGAACTGCAGCTTTCCTTCCATTTTGGATTCCTGTAACAGAATGTGGGATTGAGGGAGGAGGGGTTGAGGAGCTAGAACAAGCTGGTGAGAGATGTGGATATCTGCCGCAGGGTACCAGGCATTGCTGTAAGGGTAGAGTTTTCCCTGCACTCCAGCTCTCCAGCTCTCTAGGAGTCACTCCAGGGGTCCTGTATATTAATTTTAAACTGGTAATTTTGGATTTGGAATAGGCTTCTTGCACTGCAAACACTCTCCAACCAGCAAGACCAGAATCTGCAACCACCATAAGTATCAGCTTCCTGTAAACCCTGTCTTTTGTTAAAATGGGCGAAGCAGATAAAGGGTGCCTGAGAGGTAGTGGTAGAATTGGGAAATACAGTGATTGTGATTGCCTTGCTACACCCTGCAAAGGACAGTCACTGGTTCCAATTCCCTGATTCATTCCTTCTCAAGTTTCTCTGACAAAGAATCGCCAGACATGGGTCCAAGTTGGTTGTCTGCCTGCAGACTGGGAAGAGGCAGAGTTAGCTTGTACTATTATGAGAGCAGCGAAAAGGATGGCAGACAGGGACGCTGAGGGGGGACAAATGGACTTGGCAGAAGCGAGGAGTTGGTCAAGTTTCTTCCATGTTATGTCATTTGGGTTCTGAGAGTGTCATCTTCTCTTTCTTCTCTTCTTTCCATCCACAAGTGACAGGCTTGGCATCTTTTTGGTCGGTGGGGATAAATCTGACATTTCTGGCCAGAATCCAAATGGATATCATACAATCCTGTAGGAAGATGCAAGCAAAGCCCCTCCCAATTGTTTACAGTGGATCAGATCCTTTCCACTGATTTTCTAGGGGGTCTTTCCATCTGATCAGTATTTGAAGAATCGTGCTTGGTGTCTGCCAATGTCTGACTATGGCTGGACACTTTGAATCCCCATAAATGTTAAAGAGGTTTAGAGTTGCCAATGCCATGGCCAGCTGGATGTTAGGAGGGAATTTCCCTGCCTTTTGTTTTAATAACTGATTTTTTTAGGACCTGATGTGTCTGTTCTATGATGCCTTGTCCCTGTGGGTTATGAGGAATAGCTGTATGATGTGCAATATTCCATAAATGACAAAAAGATTTAAAATGAGAGCTAGCAAACACTGGCCCATTGTCCATTTTAATCTGCTTGGGAATGCCCATGGTAGTAAAGGTAGAAAGGAGGTGGGCAGTGAGATCCTTGTCTCTCACTCCCATGTGGGCAGTAGCCCAAATAAATTTGGAATAAGTGTTCATGGTGACAAAGACATACTTTTGTTTTCCAAAGGAAGCTATGTGTGTAATGTCAGTTTGCCAGAGTGCATTGGCTCTCTATCCCCTGGGGTTAATTCCCAAAACCTATAGTGAAGGTGTTTTAAATAGAGCAGAACAGGAGGAACAAGTTATAAGGATTCACTGAAGTTGGGCAGAGGGAATGTCAGGAAAGTGAGCTCGAAGGCCCTTTAAGTTAACATGGGTGATAGAGTGGAATTTTTCTGCTTCAGAGAGGGTCAGGACATAAATCCCTGTAGAGGAGACTTGGTCTGCAAGAGGGTTGCCTTCAGAGAGAGGTCCTGGTTGGAGGCTATGGGCACGGATGTCCTGTATAAAGAGAGGGTGGCTCCTATTTTGTAAGAGGGATGAAATGGCAATGAGAAGCAGGGAGAGGGGATTTTTGTCTATTTGGGCAAATGATCTGGATAGCCAGGGCAGCAGATTGATCACACAGATAGTCTGAGAAGAGATTAAGAGGCCTGTTGGTTTCTTTGATAGGTAGATAAACAGCATATAGTTCTTTGCACTGTCAAGAATGGTCAGGGAGTGGGTGAAACAGGATCTGAGGGGCTTGATCCAGGTTGTCATAAATGATGGCTGCAGCCCCTCACTTCCCTCCATCTGTGAAAACAGACACAGCCTGACTTATAGGCAGGTGCATCTTGGAAAAGATTAGGAGGAAACCAGTTTAGCAATGGGAGAGTGGAGACCCACCTGTCCTTAGGGTAGTGATTTTCTATCTGTCCTGGAAATCCCATGAGTCTTATGGCTATATGAACATTATTTCACACCAGCCACTGGATATCCAGGAGGGAGAAGGGTGTCACTAAGACATCAGGCTCCTTCCCCAATGTTTGCAGGGAACACTCCCTCCCATTTCTTATTATAGTGGCTAAAGAATCCATTTCAGTGTACAGTTGGGGAGTTCCCCCTATGGGTGTGTGCAGCCACTCTAGTACTTCTGTGGATTGGTGAAGAGCTCCTACGAGTGTGAGGGTGGTGTTAAAAATAAGCAACTTTACAGGAAGGGGGGGTGTAAAACATGCTAAAGCGGTGATCTGAAGAACTCAGTTGACTTCAGCTAGAGCTTCTGAGGCTTCTGCTATGAGCTTTTACTTGGAAGCTGGGTTCCTATCACCTCAAATATTAAAGAGAGGCTGTAGCTTTGTCATGGCGATTGACAGCCATGGGCAGAACCAGTTAAGATTCCCTAGGAAGAACTGAAGGAATGCTAGTGTGAGCGTGGGAGGAAGGAAGAGTACAGGTTTGAGGGGCCTCACTGCTGTGAGAAAAATTTCAGTGCCTAGGAAATGAATTAGGGGAATCATTTGAAACTTAGCATGGGCTATTTTAAATCCAAAAGCTTCTAAGTATGGCATAAGTCTCTCCTTTATAGTTGCCGGGTCAGTGGATAATTTGCCCCAAACTAAAAAGTCATCCATATAATGGAAGACTTGCAGACCTTGTTCCATGTGGGGTTTAAGGGCAGAGCATTGGGCTATTGGCCATGCCTTGTGGCAGGACAGTCCAGTCATAACTAGTTGCCAGACCTGAGTTGTTAATCCTCAGCATGTAGAAGAATTGAAAAGAAACAGTCTTTGATTTCTAAGGCTAGTAGAGGGGTGTTAGCTGGGATAGCAAAGGCAAAGGGGAGACCCCTTTGTGGAGACCCCCATATATGTATAGTTATGTTAATGGCTCGCAGGTCTTGTAAGAGACACCAACCTCCTATTGCCTTTTTTTTATTTTTTTTTTATTTTTGTATGTGTATAAATGTACTGTCTGCATGCAAGTTTGTGCGCCTGTGTCGTGTAATGCCGCGGAGGTCAGAAGAGGGTGTCGGATTCCTCTGGAACTGGAGTTCTCCTGGAATTGGAGTTTCAGATGCTTCTTGGCCGCCATGTGGGTGCTGGGGATCGAACCCGGGTCCTCTGTAAGAGCGGTCGGTGCTCTTAACCACTAGGCCATCTCTCCAGCCCCTCCTGTTGCCTTTTTTATGACAAACACAGGGGTGTTCCAGGGACTGTGAGATGGACAGATGTATCCCAATGAAAATTGCTCCTTGACTAAGTCTTGGAGAGTTCGTAATATATCCCCTGGTAAGATCCACTGCTCAATCCAGAATGGATCATCTGACTTCCAGTCCAGACAAGGGGGAGAATACTCTGCAGTGACCCTCAGGATTGGGGGTGCTTCTTGCTGAGATGATGAACACATTTTCCCCCAGTTAAATGGTCTGTCTGGGCAATGTTGTTCTCATTTAGAGTGCTAATAACCACATCCAAGGCCTCAAAAATATCTCACCCTAACAGATTGATATTAGTGGGTGCTATTAATGGGCAAATCTGATCTGACTGGTGTTTCCATCAGGGTCCTCCCAGGTGTAAACATTTTTAATTATGTAAGACTGTGAGGGCCCTCCTTTTCCTAGAAGTTTAGGTCCTGGAAGCAAGGGGCAGTCAGGGGGTATTTCTTGCTGTTTTATAATAGTTCAGTCTGCCCCTGTATCTATCAAACATTTAAAAGGCCTCCCCCCAATTTTAATCATCAATGCAGGATGTGAGCCTTCTGAAATAGGCACTGCCCAGAGGATGCATACTGACTCTTTTCCCCCCTTTTTTCCCTGGGCTAGGGGCTGCCTGTCTAGGAGTTTAAAAGTGGCAATTTTTGCCAACATTATCATAGTTTGAGTGGCAATCTCTCCTCCAATGTTATCCGTTTTTACACAGGGGGCAGAGAATGTGTGGAGGCCATTCAGATGACCCTCCAGGAGAGACTGGTGCTTTCAGGCACTGTCTTTTCCAATGAACTCTGTCTCCACAGTTAAAACATTTATCATTTGGGGTGACAGCAGCTGCAAAGGCTTGAGCTAGATAATTAGCTTTGTGGGAGGCTGTGCCCATGTCCTGAGTTGCCACTATCCATCTGTCATATTTGTCATCTTTTAAGCCCTGGCATGCTTGCTTGCATTCCAAATTCATTCCTTCCCAAACAATATTTTTTTCCAAACAATATTTTTAAGGAGCATCTTTCTGGCTGCAGAATTGGGGATCTTTCTCTCTAGACTTCTTTTAGTTCTTGAGATAAAGTCAGACAGGGGTTCCTCAGGATTTTGCCTAGGAAATAATAAGGAGGAACTTTCCTGGGATTCAGTGGGTGGTGTAATTTGATCCCAAGCCTGTAGGGTGCGAAGGTGGACCTGGTCAAAGTACCCTGGAGCCAGTCCACCCTGCTGTGTCCCTGTGCTAAAATCTCCTTCCCCAAAGAGCTGTTCGTAACCCCAGTCTATATTAGGTTACCCTTGATTTATCCGAACTTGTTGGAGACATTTTTCTCTGTACAGTGCTTCCCATTGTAAGAATAGCAGACCTGGAAGTGAAGATCTACATATATCTCTCCAGTCCTGGGGAGTGTTAAGAGAAGCAAAGAAGCTCTGGAGAATGGAATTTGTCCATGGTGCTTGGACAACATCCTCTCTGACTGCTTGCTTGAGTTCTTTCAATGCACTTACCTGGTACAGGTACCAGTTTAGAGGATGACACTGAGTTGGAGCTACATTAATGGGGAGTGCCTGTTATTGAAGATCTGGAATATCCCAAATGCACAGTTTTCCTGTAGCAGAGAGGGAAGAAGTTGAAGGAGAAAGTATTCCCAGCCCCTTCAGAGGGAGTGGTTGATAATTAGGGGAAAGGTTAAGGCTAGCCACTTGATTGTTTTGTTTATCCTGTTCTATTATTACTGGGTCTGGAGCTTGGGGGTTTTCTGAAGGAATTTTATTGGGGCTTTCGAGGGGAGTTTTAGCAGGTTCTTGGGAGGAGGTGGTCTGCTATTTAATTTTGTTGTTTTCTTTTCCTGGCATGGTTTGCTGAGAAGGCCCTAAGCATTGTCTCACTTTGGCTAATAGTGGCAAGAACGTGAGAGATCCCAGAGCATTTTCTCGCTGTCTAGCATTCGTGCCACACACATCCAGGATTCTGAATTCCATAAGTCTGCATAGGACATCCATGGGGCAATATTAAGAGTCTCACTCCAAAAGGAGGCAGCTTCCCATGTAGAAATTTTAACTCCTCAACTCTTTAGGAGTGTTTTTATTTTCTTAGCCTATGGGTATTTTTGGCATGTCTGTTTGTTACCCATGATAAAGACAGATGGGAAATGCTAGTGGTTAGGGAAAGAAACAGTTCAAAAACCTAACCTCATGGGAATAGAGAATTCCATGGAGATGTGCCAAGTTGGCCGTATAGAGGACAGAGACTTAAAGCAGATTCAAAGGTTAATCTCTCATGGGAAAAGAATTAAATTCCACAGAGATATACCACAGCTGGTCGTGACTACCCTGATTGGGGTGGTAACCCCCTGTCTCTATGGTAAAACCCTCCAAGACTTACCTTGCATGGGTGAAATCAAGGACTAAGAGATAGCCCAAGGAATACCTTGTTTCCTTCTTCCTTTGGTGAAAAGTTGAGCCCCGTATTGTCAGTGCCAGTTGTCATCGTTGTTCAATGTCTTTGAATCATGTGTGATCACATTCCACATGCTGTTCTTCTCTTCATGGCTCAGCTCCAAGACTTGTCTCCTGCCTTCAGTCGACAGTCTATAGGCTTTGCTCTAGCAAGAAGGGGGGAGGGAAAACTGCAGGAGATCACCTGTGGAAAATGAGCATACTTACACGTAGAGAGCCTGGGAAATAGTAACTCCGTTTATTTTCTGTCAGTGAGGTCTTTATATTGAAAGCTACTGTGCTCTGGGCAAGGAAGTGGGGAGCAGGGGGAAGGGAGGAGTGAGCCACCTTGGCTCTAATTAGGGGGCTGCAGAGCTCCTGTTTGTGCAACAGGTAACTAGAAGTGCGACATTTTGCTCAACGCCTCAAGGGAAGGTGCCATCTGGTTCTGGAACTTTGCAGAGATAGGGCAAAGCAAGACTCATTATTATATCCTGAATCTTCCTGCTACAGATAACTCACAGAGGCAACTGAATGCCCACAGAGATATCAAAGACAGGTCTTTCAAGTTCTTGCTTCAAGCCACACAGAAAGTTTTATTCCTACATGCTTGCTTTATGGTAAAATTTGCTTGGAATATTTTTTTTCCATCCTTTCACATTGAACTGGTGTCTGTCCTTGATTGTGAGATGGGTTTCTTGTAGACAACATATAAATGGATTCTTTTTCCAATCCCTTGTCCCAGTCTATGTCTTTTTATTGGGGAGCTTAGACCATGAATATTTAAGATTATTATTAAGAGATGTGTGTTGCTTCCTTTCAACTTATTATTTGTTTGCATTTTTGGTCTAGGTTTGTATTTATTCTATTTGTGCTTTTATTAGTTTCTCCCTTTAGTTGCTTGGGGTGGTTGCTCCTTTCCACTGTTCTTTGGATTGCTTTGAGTATTTTCTGAAGTGTTGGTTTTTCGGACATGTAATTTTTTTTTCATTTTGTTTATGTCATGAAATATTTTTCTTTCTCCTTCAACTATAATTTACATTTTCGCTGGGTATAGTAATCTGAGTTGGCATCTAAAGTCATTTATCACTGGGAATACTTTGCTCCACATTCTTTTGGTCTTCATAGCTTGCACTGAGAAGTCACCTATAATTATGATGGGTTTCCATTTAAATGTAATTTTTGTGGCTTTCAGTATTTTGTCTTTCTTTTGAGCATCTAGCATTTTTACTTTGATATGGCTTGGGATATTTTTTTCTGGTATTATCTATTTGGTGTTCTATGTGCTTCTTGTATTTGTATAGGTTTATCTTTTTTCAATTTGGGAAAATTTTCTTCTATTATCCTGTTGAAGATCTGATCCATACTGCTGTCTTGGGATTCTTCTCCTTCCTCTATTCTTATGATATGGAGATTTGGTCTTTTCATAGTATCCCACATTTCCTGATTATTACATTCTTGTTTTTTTTTAATTTTTCATAATCTTCACATGAGCATTTTAGTTGTTCTGTGTTATCCTGTAGGTCAGATACTCTATTTTCTGCTTCATCCATTCTGCTTCTGAGGCTTTCTCCTATCCTTTCCTGTTGATTGGATGAATGTTCCATTTCCTTTTTCACTTGTTCCTGTGATTTCTTTAGTATTTCCACTTCCTTTTGGAGCTTATTATTCCCTACTTGTAGCTCCTTGCTTTGGTGGTCTGTTTCTTTTTTCATTTCAGCCTGGGATCATTTCAGTGTTTCCACTTCCTTCCAGAGTTTGTCATTCTCTCTCAAGTTAATTTCAAAATTTGTGTTTCTCTTCCTGTAGTACTTTTCAGAGTTTGTCATTCTCTCCCTCTGGTTGTTTCCAGAGTTTATCATTCTTTCCTTCTAGATCTTTCCTGATTTTTTTCATTTTCTCTCCTTAGATATCTGCGGCATCCACCTCCGCGTCTGCCACACCAACTTCAGTAACGCCTGTGTAAACAATATGAGAAATCATATCCAAGACAGGCTGGGGAGCAGTGTCCTAAGGGGCTACGACCCCCTGGAGGTCCCTGGCAGAATGCCCGGCTAAGATAACTCCCGAGATTGAGATGCTTTCCTAGGATCTTACGTTTTCTGGTGTTGGACTTAGCATAACACTGAGCATAAAAAGATCTTTTCTTAAAGCCAGCTTATAGATACAAAATAAACTTTTTGAATGTGTCAAGAACTGGCAATTAAAATGTCTCTCGGGCACAGGGCTTTTTCCTGGCAGCAAGAATTTTCTACAGATCCAAAGTAAAAAACAGACCTTTCTCCTTAACAAACAATGTAATGCAAGCTGTTAATATATATGGCAAGGTTAAAATTTGCTTCAGATCAAGAAAACAAAATAATTACATGACAGTAATGTTCTTGCCTTACATGAGTATCCTTAAAGAAAACAGATTCCAGTGGTAAAAATGTATGATGAAAAGACATCTCTTCATTAAGGTTAAAACAAAAATTCCCCTTAAACCTAAAAATAAAAGAATTCCTTTTTCCTCTGGTCCTAGACAAAGAGGTAGATAAGACATTCCTTTTGTTAAAGCCTGGATTCTAACACTCCCAGTAAAGCAAGATAGAGACTAAGTCTCCTTACACCAGCCACTTATCTGACAAAAACAAAGCTGTTAGCTGGAGCAAACAGTGGGACAGCTCTTGGTTCTCAGTAAAAATTTAAACCTTAGATTAGCAGTCAGAGTTAGAAAACTAATAGCTAACTTAGGACATTATAGGAATAAGGTTTTTACTTCAATAGAAACTTAAAAGCAACTATTAACTTTAGGATGTATTTACTCTAGCCTCAGAATGGAGACATAAGACCAATATCTGCTGCTAAAGAACTTTGTAGTTACTACTCTGTGAGCTATGACTTTTCAATTATGACTTGTAAACTATTGATGTTCCTTTTTCTTCTTAGATGTTATTTCCTCAGTAAAGGTTGTCTTAAGATTTCTACATTTTACTTCAAAGAAAGTTTATTTCCTAACCAAACTTTGTGATGTTTTAGTTTCCTGCTCTGAGTGCTCTGAGCTTTTCAGTTAATGTGTAAATCTTGACTTTTTTATCTACCTATGTAATTGTAAAGCTTTGCCAAATCCTTTGTTCTGCCCTCTCCCCAAAACCACTATATAATCACTGCCTCTGTTCAATAAAGTTGCTGTAGATCTGGGAAACTTCTCTTAGTTTTTCATTTCTACACGCCGTTCAATCTTCCCTGTGTTTTTCCTGCCAAGAGGACTCTGCAGAAATCCACAACCCCCCAAGGAGAGCTAGCCGGTAGCAGGCAGCCGGGAACAGTCGGCAACAGTTATCTGATATGTTCTTTATATTCTTTGATTTCTTTGAATATATCTAGAGTCCTCTTCTGTGGTCCATGTCTTGGTTTACTTCCAGGGGATCTCATTGTGGGGATCTTCTATAGGACTGGTCACGTTCTCTGTGGGTGTGGATTCATTATGAGCTTTACCTATGTTGTTATCTTTTCGTTATGGCTTCGGCAGGTGAGTTTATTTTTTGTTTGGATTCTGGTGCTAGTCTCAAATGTTAATATGGAGGATTGGTTGGTCACTCACTCTGCTTCTTACTGTTCAGTTCCTATACTTGGCTGTGAAACCTAGAATCACTGACACTGTGACCCATGGATCATCAGCACCACAACTCCACCAGCTTACTACATGGCCTGCACCAGTGTTTGGAAGGGTGTGGGGTGTTTGCTCCCTTGGCTCATGCACTGGCCACCTGACTTTTCCTTTCCCACCTGAAGGTGTGCTGGGCTCCTGGACATCTGGCTTAGCTTGTCTCCTACCAGCCATTTTTAAGCTTGACAATTTTGTTGAAGGAAATTCTTACATAATCTATTTTTTCCTGCTGAGCACTCAAAATATACTAAAATAATAATGTAATCTTAAACAGATATAAAATAACTTCCTTTCTTTTCATTAGTGGTGGAAGTGAAATTATGAAGTTGCTAAAATTTATATCATTATTGCTTGCCTGTTCCCTGCAAAGTGCCATACCTATACCCTCTGGTGACTCATAGATTTACTTCTATCTTTATCATATAACCATCCAGTATCCACATGTTTTGCCATTAAACTGATATTATTCTCAGCAAAATCAGGTATCTACTAGTGAGATTTTACAAAGATTTTAAGTATGGGTTTTACTGGTGGTGCTTATTTTTGAATAAGGCTCATTTAGTGTGAGTGCTGTGTTACCCATATGTATCATCAAATCCTGATTTTGTTTACTTTCACTCTGTGAAATGAGTCAACTAATCTTTCTTTCTTTATTTTTTTTTTTTGGTCTTTTTGAGACAGGGTCTCCCTGTAGCCCCAGCTGTCCTGGAACTCACTCTGTAGACCTGGCTGGCCTTGAACTCACAAAGATCCGTCTGCCTCTGCCTCCCAAGTGCTAGGATTAAAGGCGTGCGCCACCACGCCCGGCTTAATCTTTCTTTAGTTTTAGTCTTTATACTACAAGACTTGCAGAGGTTTATAAATCGCTTAGCAACAAATGTGACAAAATATAAATTACAGTTACCAGTGGTTTCTTTGTCTCTTGTAAAGCCAAAGAAAACTTAATAGCATTCCCACTAAATCATGTCCTGTCCACATTCTCTAACCATTGTGAACTGTTTTGTCTGTGGATGACACAGGTAAGATTTATCTATACTTTTTCTAGTTTCTTTTTGTTTGTTTATTTGAATAGTAGCTTAATATTTAACTCCTAGATTCCAGTTTGGAGAATCCTGAATGATAGAAGCTTCAATTGGACTATAAGCTTTGTGATCATAGTTCTATGGCCTAAACTTTGTGAAGTTAGAATTTCTATTTATCTGTTACTCTTAGACCAAATATATTGCCACATAATTAAAGACTTTGGTATTGTTCCAAGTGTATATGGTTTTTAATTTATCTTCAGCTAACCTGTACTGGTGCTCTAAGAAGCCATGATGAGGCATCTGTTTACAATGACCACACCTTACACATATACCACAGAATTCCATACAGTTTTATGAAATGGTTACTTAATCCATAAATGACATCTATTTTTATCTTATCTTCAAAGTAGACTTATTCAAATGTAGCTCTCTAAAGACAGGAAATGAACAGTGAATATATTTCATTCAAAGCAATTATCAACCCATTCAAGATATAGCAACAATAAAAATATGGTTTTAAAACTTTTTCTTCTAAAGATACAGAATGTAAATTCTTGGTGTTAAACAAAAAGTAGGTTGTTTTCTGGGTTAAGATGAAAAGAAAATGAAAGTAAATGGGAGAAATGTAAAATCTGAATCAAGAAATCTCAAAGTCTTGATATGCAAAGGAGAATTTCAGTTTAGAATTCATTCTGCAGAAACATTAGTGTAAATAAAAATATCAACAGTTGCAGAGATCAGAATTATGAAATGTGAGGTGCACAAGTGGATTCACTTATTTTTCAGTAGGGGTTTACTTTTTCTTAAGATTAAATAAAAGAGGTCTAAACAAAAGCTTCATAGCTCTTTTTACAAATAAGATACCCAGCCGTATCTGCAGCACTGGACATGAGATAATATTTTCTTACCCCATGAACTGTAATGGATTATGCTAGGCACAAAGTGGAATATCTTCTTTGATATTCTGGAAGACATAGCCAAAACCAATGGGACAACTCACAGGGATGAAGTTATGGTCTGCAAAGAAAGAAAAGTTTTCTTGTCACTGAGGCTGGCTAGCAGATCTATAAGATTCATTACTCACTGTTGAGAGGAATGTGAAAAAATATAGTCACTGGGTTTCAATTATGATCAAAATTATAATAAATTACCTCTAGGTACCTTTGTATGACAAACTTACATTCTAAGCAAAGCACTGACTTCTTTGGTCTATATTTGAGAACAATAAAGAAAATGTCAAGTTAGGTGAAGTTTAACAGTTGATTTTTGCATTATCTATACACTAGATTATGAGAGGGTAGAGTCCTTTCAGTCTATTTCCTCATGCATTTTTTATAGATGGTTTCTGATACAATGGTGTTACAATGGTGACATAATGTGAGATAATTTAGAAAGGGAGAGGGAACAGAAAAGTGGTGTGGAAAGAGGAAAGCCACTGTAAATTGTAGGGATAGGCGGTCTTCTTTGAGTCCATTGTTACATATCTAATAACCGGTTAGTGAATACTATTAGGAGCATATTGTTGCTGGATAAAGTTAACATAAAATGTGAGAAAAAGCACAGATTATGTTTTCACAAAGATATATTTTAATAATATAAATTCTATGAATATAATAGAAAGTGCTATCTGTTGTGGGGGTTTTTGGTTAATGTTATTACTGTTATTTGTTTGTTTCCAAACTGTATATTATGAAAGATTGTATGATTTGTAGCATTTGGGACAGAAATTAACCAATGCTAGGTTTACTAGTAAATAACTGTTCAGACATCAGGCTATTGAACCAGGATGAGTTAAAACACCGTGATGCCACAAAGTCTTGGTTTTCATATCTGATTTATGGATTGGGGTGAGGGAAGTATATGGGATGCCACAGCAATTATTACCTAAATCACAGTGTGAGTTTCTGATGAGGAACCAAGTGATAAAATGATGGATCTGTAAGGAGCCAAGGAAGCAGGGAATTTCAATATATATGTGTGTCCTGTGTGTGTTTGTATTTGTCTGTGTGTGTGCGCACACACCTGTGTATTCTCTGTACATCCAAACTAGTATCCTTAAGCATATTTGGTTACTGAGGGTCTTTGATTTTCTCACTAAACTGAGGATCAGTCAATGTAAATAGGTAAATGTTTGCAAATTCAATTGATTTTGCTCCCTCTAGTTCTCTTGTTTTTCTTTTGAAGCAAGATCATTCCTTTTCTGAGAAAGAACATTCATTCATTGCTGAGATAATGCCTGTCTGTGCATTCCACTGACACTGGGTAGAATGCTGCCATGCCTGAAGCATTCTCCTTCTTAATGAGAGGCAGCATCACCTACTTTGCTGGAAGAATGGAGTTGAGAAGCCCTCACTGACCACTTCTTTATCAGTGATGTGTGCCTGAATTCACGCAAAATTCTTCAAGGCATGTCAAGTGTTCTCCCATCACATTCTTCAATATGGGGTCAGTAAATTTGGATAGTATGCCAATATATCTGCAACCCAGTCTGGTTTTCTTCATTATTAGCACAGAGAATATAGCAAGCCAGCCATCATTACTACACAAAGCAATTCCAAAACTAATATGGGATATATGGGGTCAATTTGTGAGACAAAATTTTGTTGATTATAGAACAAATGTGGATGAAACCCATTCTTGTATTATAACTTGAGGGTTCAGGCTGCTTTAATGACTTTTTAAAGAAATACTTAAATTACCCAATCTCCCTTAAAAAATGCAAAAGTGACTTTAGCAAAGAATATTGAATGTCCACAGGCTTAGCCACCACAGGATTCTTATGAGATGAAATCTGATGGCATAAGCATTTCAATATTCCTATTGCTAAAGCTTCTTATCATGGCTTTAAAAACATGAGAAAGAAATTTTAGCCTAATTGCACAAGTAGACTACCCTAATGACCAGATGACCATTTTTAAGGAAATGAAATAGGAGAAAATGAGCAGCTTGACAGGAAAATTGGACTCCATCAGCATCAGCTGTAAAATCTTGGCAAGATGTGTGATTATAGGTTTCTAAACTGAGGAAATTGTGCTAAATAACCTCTAAATCCTTTATTGACATTTACTTATTGATCACAAATTTTGGGATCCACAAAAAAAAATCACAATAACATACAAGTGGGATGGCATGACCCTTTTAATTCTGGTTCAAATTAAAGTAATGTAAATCCAATTATAATACTACTTCCCCCCAAATCTAACTTCTAACTTATTGTGGGTACATAGCTACACTGATTAAGGAAAAGAGGATTTTCTTTCTTGTCTGCCTTTATCATTTCTGGCCACATGTTTTTAAAGAGAGATCAGAAGATAAATCCTGTCTCTGAATGGTTTAAAGCAGGAAGGAAAAGGAGCCTCATGCTGAGCCATTTAAAAAGCCTGAAATCTTAAGGCTGGCAAAACCTTAATAATAGATGAAATAAAAATATTTGAGATGTCCTCGTGTAAAAGAGGCATTAAACATAATTTATGGGATTCTAAAAACAGACATTGAGGATATCAGGAAGAGAGAAGCAAGAAGATTTTGGCTTTGTCTGTTGTCAGTAAATTGAAGGATCAACCAAAAATTAACTTCAGGTTTCTTTAGAGGACACTTAAGTTATCAGAGCAGGAAGCCAAATGAGATTAGAAGTTATGGCCGAATACCTTATATAGATTTAATGAAAACAGAGAAAAAACACAATATATATGGTGTTTAATTTCTTATATTCTTTTAAAATATTGCTATGTCAATATAATTCTCAGGAATGTTTTTCTCCCAACTAACTGTTATGGAGAGGGAAGGATTTTACTTTAATCTTTAATATAATTTTTGTTCTTACTGTTGGGTTTGTCTCCCATCAATATTTAATGTGCATGATGCAATGAAACTATTATCTTTGAGAGTATCTCTTGTATCTTTTAACTATAATGTTGTATCTTTCTAACTATAATGCTTTATTATGTTATCCATCGATACGAATATATCTATAACTTTACACAGACCACAAAAATGTAGCAAATTAAATTTCCAAAAACTATTTGGTAATGATCAAATATAGATTCCAAAGATTGAGGGTAAAATTATAATATGAAATTTTAATGTTCCCAGGGAAATGTCTTATCCATAAAATTGGGAGATGCGGGGGCTGGAGAGATGGCTGAATGGTTAAGAGCACCAACTACTCTTGCAGAGGACTCAGGTTCAATCCCCAGCACTCACATGGCAGCTAAGGGCTGTCTTTGGCTCCAGTTCCAGGGGGAATCCGACACCCTCTTCTGACCTCCTCGGCATTGCACAACATGGGTGCACAAACCTACATGCAGACAGTACATTCATACACATAAAAAATAAATAAAATTTTAAAAATTGAGAGATGCTAGCTGCTGGAAAACTATTTGATAGCATCATCTATTTGGCAGAAGCTTAGCACCATTCTTAGTAAAGATAGTGAGGAGCAGACAAAGTATGATGATGTTGGACATCAATTTGCATTCCCACTCTGGAGAGCAGAAAAACTCAGGCTATCCAAAAGACTGTGGCACAAAGTCCATTCATCTTCATCAGACAAAATCATGTCTGAACAATATCACTGAAGGAAGTCCTATACTTTATTATTATTTTTTCTTTTTAAAAATGTTTCATTTAAGCAGGTGTGGTGGCACAAGCTTTTAATCCCATCACTTGGGAGGCAGAGGCAGGCAGATCTCTGTGAGTTCAAGGCTAGTCTGGTCTACAGATCGATGTCCAGGGCAGCTGGGGCTACAGGGAGACCCTGTCTCAAAAAGACCAAAAATATTTTATTTATTTTTTACTTTATGTGTAGGAATGTATTGCTTGCATGCATGTAAATGCCTCCATGTCCTGAAATGCTTAGGTCAGAAGAGAATGTCGGATCCACTGGAACTGGAGTTACAGATGGTTGTTAGCTGCCACATGGATTCAAGGAATCAAAACCTGGATCCTCTGCAAAAGAATCCAGTGCTCTTAACTGCTGAGCCATCTCTTCTTCAGACCCTGAATTTTACTATTTTAAACAGTGTCTTACTATGTAACTGAAGCTGGGTGCAAACTTGCATTATAGCCAAAGCCAGCTTCAAATTTGGGATCTTCCTACCTCCACCTCCCAACTGCTGGGATTATAGGCAAGCACAATAGAGACCATCACAAGTTTATATTTTTAATTTGCATAAAGTTGGAAGACAAATTCCTTTATATTTTTTAAGTCTGATATAAACAGAAGGGAGTAGACTCAGTCTAGATTGAATTACATTCATGAGAAGGTAAGATTTCTTCTGCAATATTCCCTGAGCACCGGGTGGGTGAAGCTGAATAATAGGCATATATTGCCCATTCAGATCCTTTTGATTTCTTCATTTCCTATTACATGGAGGGGATTCCATAATGAGAATTAAGAGCTAGTCAATAACTTCTTGGGCCCTTGTTCTATGTTGTTTGGGACTTATGTGTAGAGGTTGCATTGTATACCTGTCACCTAGGGATGAGCAATTCACAGACCCTATCTGTGTGTATCTAGTCATAGGACTCTGTACTATTCTCAACTATTGCAAAAGAAGAGTAGATATTTTATAATGTGCCATTTTTCTTATCCAACATTTAAAACCTTTGCATTTAGACAAGGCTGTGCTTGTGCCTTCCAGAAGTTTTTAAAAGCTACCTCATGCAAACTTATAATATTTGTTGTTAAGACACAAGGTGTGGTGAGAAATCCCTTTAATTCCATCACTCAGGATTCAGAGACAGGTGAATCTCTGTGAGATCAAGGTCAGCATGACTTCTAGGCTAGCTTGGGTTAGAGGAAGACCTCAAAATCAATAACAAAAATCCTTTTTAGGCATACTATTTGATAGCATCATCTATTTGGCAGAAGCTTAGCACAGTTCTTGGTAAAGATAGTGAGGAGCAGACAAAGTATGATGATGTTGGACATCAATATGCATTCCCACTCTGGAGAGCAGAAAAACTCAGGCTATCCAAAAGACTGTGGCACAAAGTCCATTCATCTTCATCAAAGTATTATTTCGCTATTATAGAGGCATCTCCTTTTACATAGTCAACTAGTAATTGTTTGATATACACAGATATTGATTTATAAACATATACATTTTATTGTCTTCCAATGACAAAATTTTCTTTCCAATTGAATTTATTTAAATGCTAGACATCTTGGCTTTTTAGTTATAAATTCATATCTCCCTCCATGAGGTACTTTAAATAAATCCTATCTCTTCCAGTTTCCTTCCAATTTCTGTGACAAGCAGTCTGAATACCAACTTGGGAAGGAAAGGATTTATTTCTCTTACATCTCCCAGGTCATAGTTCATCACTGATGGAGCCCAAGGTAGTAACTCAGGGCAGGAATCTGGAGGTAGGAGCTGAAGCAAAGGCCATGGAGGAACACTGCTTACTGGCTTGCTCCCCTGGCCCATGCTCAGCCTGCTTTTTTATATGATACAGAACAATTTGCCCAAGGGTGGCACTACCCAAAGTGGGCTGGGGACTCCCATACCACTCAACAATCAAGGAAGTACCCCACAAACATGGCCACAGACCAGTCTAATGGAGGCAGTTCCCCATCTGAGATTCCTTCAACCCAAGTGTGCCAAGTTAACCATCCAACTTCAATATCTGATACTTCCAAAGTTTTGTGCTTTAGCATAGTAGAGACAGGAAGATTCATGTCCAGTTTCAGATCTTAGCAGACTGGTGACTAGCATATTTCTAGATAGGATTCTGGCTTTTGTAATGAGGTGTGAATATCTCACTTTTAAGGCAATATAAAGCAATAATGATTAAATACTAACTTTTAATCAAATCAAAGTATAACATGCTTCTCAACATTCTTTTCTGCATACAGAGAGGCAACCAGATGCTTTCTTTATCCCTTTATGCTCATTAGTATGTATAATATCAACATTAAATTTCTTAAATCAAATTATCCTTATAATCATAAAATAAGTCCTATTTGGCCATGATGTGTTCTTTGTTTCTTTGTAAAATTGTTAATGTTTGAAGTCTTAGAGATTCTTGTCAAGAGTTTTTGAAAATTTTCTTCTATTTACTTTCCTATAAAAATTCTCTGTTTTATATATTCTACATACAGTAGGAATAGTTCTGGTAAATTAAATGTATAAGAAGAATTATCTATTCTATATATTCAGACATTCTGTACTGAGTTTTACTAATTGTTCACTGATGATTTTATAAATTCTGCTTCATCTTTGTTTTGTTCTCTTTTGCATTCCCTCCATCATTTTCAAAATTAGGTTTGAGATATATTTGTTAACATTTTCTTCCTAGTTTTCTGAATATTTTCTTGCTTTCTCCTGTTTATAATATAGTTAAAATTTTCAAGTAATTCAAAGCACATTTACAATTTATTTTCATTTCCATTCATGGTGGAGTTTCCTTCTTATCCCCGATTTTGATTCTTACAAACTTTTTTGATATGTAGTATTCCTATGTTGTTAAAGTAATGTTCTAGAGATATTCTGATGTTTTGTCATATGATTGCTTTTTAATCTAATATTACATTTATAGTTACAAAGTGGAAACACTTTAAATATTTTATTCTGATTCATGTACTTTGAAAATGTAGATTATATTTTAAATTTGAAATTGACTTTACTGTAATGATATTTATTTTGAAAATTTCCTTTTACATCTTGTGTTCGATTTGTATTTTACTTTTTATTAAGGTTTTGCAGTTTCCTAGCAAGTTTAGAGTCCCTCCTCCAGCTGTGGCCCTCCAACACCTGACCAGACCTCGTGCATTCTATTATCATAGTAAGACCTATCTAGTCAAGCATTTGCACTCAGATCCCCTTAAATGAAAATTTATCCACTGAAATCTAATCAGCTGATCTAGAGATAGTAAACACCATATACTCTACCATACCCAGTAACAACCATTCTTCAATATTTCTCAATCTAGGCTTGACCCAATAACAATTTTCCTACTCCCCTCTGGATCTTGTGTAATTGAGTTGGCATGGGTCCTGTACTTGATGCCACCATTGCTCAAAGTTGACAAGTGCACAATTCTGGTTGCCTGAAATCCTTTGTTATGCTCTCCTGTGCTCATGAACCAGCCCTGGCTCTTACTATCTTTCAGTCTTCTCTTCCTCAGTTGTCCCTCAGGCATAAATGGGTGAAGTTCAATAGAGGAGTCCTACCCAAGGGCACACACTCTGCAGTCCCTTATTTTCGAAAACTGGGCCAGTTGTGTGACCTTTTGTGTTCATCGCACTTTGTTGAATAAGGAAGTTTCACCAGTGAGGTTGAGGGATGCTCTAATTTTCTCACTACCCCTGGCTCCATTTTGTGCCATGAACCTTAGGTGTAGATATTCATCTGTACATGTGTGACCCAGGAATAGACACCTCTAAGTTGTGTAATCCCTGTCCGTGAGGAAATCTGGAGGAATTCTGCAGTAGCCTCCATCTGTTGCAATAAGAAGTTTCCTTGATGAGGAGTGTACGGCATGCTTGTCTATAATTACAAGGATATATGTTCAGCTCATAATAAGAAATATTCTTTGTCTGGATATATGAGCATTCTAAGGTTTTCTCTAGGATCTGTATCCCCTCTAGCCATGTGTATTTGGCTAAAATTATAGTACCACTCATGAATTTACTCTCATTAGGTAGGGTTTAAGTCCAATTACGTAGTTGTTGATTACCTCCCAGGTAAAAATGCCACCATTGGACCAGTAGCAGTAGCTTGCTGTGTCAGTTGTTATGGTCTCCAGAATTTATGGCTGAGTTGGAATGTTGATTGATCTCCCTTAGCCGTTTGCATATTATCATCTAGGTTTATAAGAGCTAAAGTTCAGTTGGAACACTTCCAGGTCAGTTCCTGCTCCATTGCACCAAGTCCTGTGTATGAAATATGTTGTGTCTTCAGAAGTTGGGTATTATCTATTAATTCTCAAAGATAACCAAGAGCTTTGCCAATAGCCTGTGCTGCTTTGGATATCCAGAGCCACTCTTAGCTACCACCCCAAAGGGAGTTCACTTCTGCTGGCACTGTGTTCCTTCTCACACAGGATATATATATATATATATATATATAATCTATATTATATATATCTGAGTCCTTTGTTTTGATCTTAGCCAGTCTGACTGGGGTAGGATGGAATCTTAAAGTGATTTCTATCTGCATTTCTTTAATTAGTAAGTACGTTTAGCACTTTTTTTTATTTATATATTTTCTTTTTTTGTAAAAAAGTTAGAAAAAGTAATTTTATTTTTTTTTTGAGCTTCTCTCTCTTTTTTTTTTAATTTAATTTTTTGTTGATGCTTTGTGTATTTCGTACATCATTTTCCAATTCAGATCAGGCATTTTCCCCTTCCCTTCCCCCCCACCCCCACCCCATCCCAGATTATGTTTTTTTTTTTTTCTTTTTTTTTTTTTTTTTTTCCATTTTTGTTTTACTATAAGTGATAATCCATGAGTACAAGCATCTTCGTGCAAAACCATCTGCAGACTGTTGTGCCCAAATCCCCACCAGTCCCACCATCCATGGGGGGTGACAGGTTGTTGTTTCAATCAAGTTGATCAAATGAGTGTCCAGACTACATCGCTGTAGTTTCACCATTACCCCAATCGCCAGCCTTTACATTCTACACCGCCACCCCTCCTTCCGCAGATTGTTCCTAGGCTTAGAAAGGGCACAGGTGGATGAGAGAGTAAAACAGTCCACTCTCTCTGGAGCTGTGACTTGGACTCTGGTCAATTCTGGCTGTTTCCTTTCATGGGCTGACAGTTATGTTCAGGAGTAACCTTTGATCTACTCCACAAAGGTTTTGATATGACTTTCTTGCCTTCCCCCCCATAGAACAAGGAGAATATTATGATGATGAGGTCGTTCTCCAACCTGTAAATTGGAGACAACTATTTCATAGAGGTATCTCTATAAAACGTAAAAATGCTTCTTTTAATTGAACTAATAGACAAAGAACTGTTGAAAAGGTTATAATCTGTTCAGAACCAAATATATACTAAAGTTCCTTGGGCTATGCACTTAGGCAAAGTATATTAATGTAGGAGCTCTGACATCGCAGCAATGGATGTTCTACCAGGGGATGTTGGCCAGGGTATCCAAGCCCCACAAAAGGTAAGGTCCTTGCCCCTAAGTTGGGAACCTACAGGAGGAGAGAAGATAAGACCTGCTGCCCAAGACCTGACGTTAACAGGAGGGATTAGAATTAGTAATATATATATATATATATTATATTATTGTATTTATATATATATATATATAATATAATATTAACATGGGAGGGATATCTTTATATATATATAATATATATATATCTCTTATATCGTTAAGACCCTGCCTGTATGTATATTCTCATGGGATTACAGGAGGATCACAATTTCCTCTGGGTTCCTTAGCCTTCTGAGATTCCTTGATTCTATTCTACTCTTTCCTCCCATCTGACCTCCTTCCTTCCTTCCTTCCCACTCCCAGTACCCCCATTTTCCTCACTCTCCTCCAATAAAACCGATCTCCCACATTCCTCCCTCTCCTGACTTCCTTTCTCCCACAGCACACACAATGGCCCCTTGCATGTCCCTCCCACCTCTCTTCCAAGCCTAGCTCTCCCATTTTCCTCACCTCCCTCCTGGTAAAATCTGTTCCAAACAATTACCCTCATTCCAGTTCCTTCTTTTCCTCTACCTCCCAGTATCCCTTCCATGTTCTGGCTCCTGGTGTTACATCAGTATACATACTCACATGTAAGGAATTGGTGCTACAATCCGGAAATGAAGAAGAGCAAACACCACTTGCTTTTCTGCATTTGTGTTACTTCACTTAGCATAAGTCTCTAGTTCCATGCATTTAATTGCAAATTTCATACTTCTCAGTAAAACTCCTTTGTGTAAATGTAACACAATTTCATTATCCATTCCTCTGTTGTGGTACACTTAGGTTGTTTCCAATTTTTAGCTATTGTGAAAAGTTCACCAGTAAACATGGATGTACAGATATCTCTATAGTATGGTAAGTCCTTTGGGTATATGCCAAGGAGTGGTATAACTGGATCATATGGTAGATTCATTTCTTGTTTTTCTGAGAGTTCTCCTCACTGCTATCCATAGTTGTTGTACCAGTTTGCATTCCCACCAGCAGTGAATGAGAATTTTCCTTTCTCTGCATCCTTACCAGCATCTGAGTCCTTTGTTTTCTTGATCTTAGCCAGTCTGACTGGGGTAGGATGGAATCTTAAAGTGATTTCTATCTGCATTTCTTTAATTAGTAAGTACGTTTAGTACTTTTTTTTATTTATATATTTCTTTTTTTTTTTTTTTTTTTTTTTTTTTTTTTTTTTTAATAATTTTCTTTATTTTTTTTGAGCTTCTCTCTCTTTTTTTTAATTTAATTTTTATTGATGCTTTGTGTATTTCGTACATCATTTTCCAATTAGTCAGGCATATTTCCCTTTCCCTTCCCTCCCCCCCCCCCCACCCCATCCGTCTGATTATGCTTTCTGCCATACTGTCCTGTATCTTTAGGTTTTTTTTTTTTCCATTTTTTAGCTATAATGTGAAATCCATGAGTACAAGCATCCTTCGGCCAAAACCAATCTGTAGGACTGTTGTGCCAAATCCCCACAGTCCCACCATCCAGTGGGGGGTACAGGTTGTTTGTTCAATCAAGTTGATCAAATGAGTGTCCAGACATCATTGCTGTAGTTTCACCATTTCACCCCAATCGCAGCCTTTACAGTTCTACCATCCCCCTTTCTCGCAGATTGTTCCCTAGGCTTAGAAAAGGGGCACAGGTGGATGTAGAAGTAAAACAGTCCCCTCTCTCTGGAGCTGTTGACTTGGCACTCTGGTCAATTCTGGCTGTTTCCTTTCATGGGCTGACAGTGTTTGTTCAGGAGTAACTTTCTGATCCTACTCCAAAGGTTTTGATATGACTTTCTTGCCTTCCCCCCCCCCATAGAACAAGGAAAATATGACAATGAAGGTCTTCTCCAATTGTAAATTGGAGACAACTATAGAGGTAATCTCTTATAAAACCGGTAAAAATGCTGCTTCTTAATTGACACTAATAGACATAAGAACTGTGAAAAGGATTATACTCTGTTCAGAACCACAAATATAATACTAAAGTCCTTGGGCTATGCATTAGGCAAAGTATATTAATGCAGGAGCTCTGACATCAGCAATGGATTGTTCTACCAGGGGGATGTTGGCCAGGGTATCCAGGCCCCAAAAGGTAAGGGTCCTGCCCTAAGTTGGCGATCCTGCCAGGAGGAGTGGAAGATAAGACCCTGCTGCAAAGACCTGACGTTAACATAGGAGCGGATGTGTATTGAGACCGCACATGCAAGTGTACAGGTGGCCTTGGAATGCCAGAGAGTGTAAGCCAAAGCCACTAAATCCAGTAAAGCAATAGCCGGGTTCCCCTAAGGTCAAGCAAGGAACTACCGTCAGTCAGCACCAGCTACACCTCACTGCCTGGAAATACTGTGCAGCAGAGCGCATGCCATGTGCCTGTATAATCCCATATCTAATTGGCTTTGGCCTCTCTCTTGGAGGAATAGACCATGAGCTTGATGCAACAAGCTTACGTTTAGCATTTTAAGCGTGTTTCTTAGCCATTTTATTTCTTTGTTTGAGAAATTCTTTGTTCAGCTCTACTAGCTCATCTATTTATTTGGTCTTTTATGTTTTCTTATTCTTTGCATCTTGTATGCTTGTATATTCTTTTTTTTATTGAGCTTTTTATCATTCATACAACATATTCCCAATAATTTAGAAACCGTTTCTCCCCACTCCAATGCCCCCCGCCACCAGAACACATGCATTCTGCCATCATGACTTCTCTTCTCTCACCTTTAAAACTTTTTCTGTTATTTTTTTTTTTTGTGTTTTCTTTTTTTAGAAATTTTTTATTGAATGTTTGCTATGCAGTTCATTAAAAACACATTTCTCAGTCCAATTAGGCACATCCCTTTGCATATCCCCTACCCCCACCCAAGTTCGTACTTTTCTGCCAGTAGATATATTGCAACTCTTTTTCAGTCTTTTTACAAAGTTTTTCTATGGAGCTGGCTCATTGGTGGCACAGGACTTTGAATCCTAAGCCACTTGGGAGGCAGATGGCGGCAAGATCCTTTGTGAGTTCCAGGCCAGCCTGCGTCTACACCAGTGAGTTCCAGGAAAAGTGGGGCATACAGGGAGACCCTGTCTCGAAAAGACCTAAAAAAAAAAAAAAAGTTTTTCTATGGAGAGTTTTATTGTTTTGGGCTGAAGTTTACTGTTTTAGTCAGTTCTTTGACCCAGTCCTTTTGTTGATCCCTCCTCTTTGTATTGCTCCAAAATATGCATATATGCTTTCCACATGCATATCACAATTATGATGTCTGAAACTAAACTGTATATTAATTCCAAAACATGTTTACGAACTCACATTTTCCCCTTTAATTTTATATTACTCTAAAGTATGCATACATACCCTCCACCCATATACCAAAATTAAAGTCTGAAAATAAGTGGAAAGTTAATTCTAAATCCCATTAAAGTATTCACATTATAATGGTACAGTTGTTTTTAGGTAAAAAAAAATACACACATATACACACACACACACACATTGTTCAGTTTGCTTTACTACTAGGTATTCGGCATTAGCACCCACAGATGAAGGATAGCATTTGTCGTTTGCAATAAACATAGATGTGCACGCATGTTTGAGGTAAGATGAGTCTTGTGGGTATATACCCAGGAGTGGTATGACTGGGTCAAGTGGTATACTCATTTTTGAGTCTTTTAAGAGTTCTCCACACTGCTTTCCATAGTGGTTGTATAAGTTTACATTCCCATTAGCAGTGAATGAGTGTTCCCTTTTCCCCACATCCTCTCCAGAATTTGGTGTCTTTTGTTTTCTTGATCTTAGCCAGTATTATTGGAGTGAGATGATATCTGAGAGTGGTTTCAATTTGCATTTCCTTAATTATTAATCATGTTGAACATTTTTCAAGATGTTTCTCAGCCATCTTTATTTTTTCACTGGTGAAGTCTCTGTTCACCTCTTTACTCCATCTCTTGAATGGATCATTTGTTTCCTTTTTATATATTCCGGGTGTTACTGCTCTGTCAGATGCATCACTGGTGAAAGTTTCCTCCAACTCTGTGGGTTTTCTCTTCACTTCATTGATTATTTCTTTCCCTACAGAGAAGCTTTTGAGTTTAATGAGATCCCACTTGTCAATTGTTGACCTTATTTCATGGTAGCTGTTGTTTGATTTAGAAAGTCTTTTCCTACTTGTATGTGTTGTAGGTTGCTGCCAACGTTTTCTTGTATCACCTTCAGAGTTTTGGGTTTCACAAGTTTCAAGCACTATATTGGAGAGGGGTGGTAATATGGGACAGCCTTGCCATGTTCCTGCCTTTAAGGGGAATGCTTCTACCTCTGAACTCCCCAATCAAAAGACATAGATTGGAAGACTGGATTAGGAAACAGAACTCATCTATATGCTGTCTAAAAGAAACCCATTTTATACTCAAAGATAGGCATCAACTTAAAGTAAAAAGATGGGAAAATAAAAGAAAAGATGGGAAAATATATTCTAAGAAAATGGTACCAAATGCAAGCAGGAGTATCTATTCTAATACCAGACAAAATAGATTTCAAAGTAAAACTAATCAGAAGAGACAAAGAGAGCCACTACATCCTTATCAAAGGTACAGAAGCTTTGAGTTTAATGAGGTCCCACAGGTCAATATTCTGTTATTTCCTGTGGAGCTGTTGTCTGATTTATCAAGACTTTTCCTACACCTATATCTTTTAGGTTACTCCCAATGTTTTCTTCTATCATTTTTAGAGTTTTGGGTTTAATAATGAGGTGTTTAATCCATTTGGAGTCGAGATTTGTACAGGGTGAAAGGTTGGGTTTTAGTTGTATTTTTCTGCAAGAGATGATCCAGTTTTGTCTGCATCACTTGCTGAAGATGCTATCTTTTCTCCATTGAGTCTTATTGGCCCTTTCATCAAAATATGAGGAGGCTGAAATTGCAGGAGTACATGAAGACCTTCCCATTCACAATAGCTCAAAAAATAAGATATCTCTGAAGAAACATTACCAAAGACATTAAAGATCTCTACAATGAAAATTTTAAGTCCTTGAAGTGAGAGGTTGAAGAGAGTGGAAGATGGAAGGACCTCCCATGCTCATGGATTGGAAGAATTAATATAGTAAAAATGACCATCCTATCCAAAGTAATATATGGAATCAATTCAATGTAGTCACAATTAAGATCCCCATGACTTTTTTCACAGATTTATGGGGAAAAAGTCCTAAAATTCACATGGGAGAATAAAAGATCCCAGAAACTCATAACAAACATGGAAAAAGAGCAATGCTGTCTGGATTACTATACCAGATGTCAAACTATTACAGGCATACAGTCATAAAAACAGCTTGGTACAGACAGAAAACAGACCTGTAAATCAATGGAACAAAACTGAAGATCCAAACTTGAGCACATGCGAGTTCTTTGTATATTTTTAATTCAAATCCACTGTGGGATTCATTGCTGGAAAATATTTTCTTCCACTCAGTGGGATTCTTCTTCTTTTTCTTGGCTGCATTTTTGCTACACAGTAGCTTTGTAGCTTAATGAGATTCCACATATTGATTGTTTACATTAATGCCTGAGCAGGTGATATCTGATTTAGAAACTCTTTTCCTATGCCTATAACTTGGAGGGTACAACCTATGTATTTTTCTTAGGACTTTCAGGGTTTCAGGTTTTAAGTTGAGTTCTTTGATTCATTTGCTGTTGACTTTTGCATGGTCAAACACAAGGATCAAATTTCATTGTTGTACAGGTGGAGAACCATTTTTTTTTCTAGCACCATTTGTTGAAGATGCTTTCTTTTCTACATTCTGTGTTCTTGGCCCCTTAGTCAAATATAAGGCGGCTGAAATTTCAGGTATGCATGTTTGGGTCTTCTATTAGTTTTGTTTTCCTATATTTCTATTTTGTGCCAATATCCTGTGTATTTTATGACTACAGTTTGTAATATAATCTGAGATCTGGTTTGATGATCACTCACCATTGTTCTTTATGGACAAGATTGATCTACCTATCCACAGTCTTTTGTGATTCCATATGAATTTTAGGATAATTTTTTCCAGGTCTGTGAAGAATGCCATGGATATTTTGATTGCCATTGCATTGAATTTTTAGCTTGCTTTGGTAACATGGTAATATTCACAATACTGATTCTTCCAGTCCATGACCATCACAGGCCTTTGCATTTCCTATTGTTTGCCAATATCTTTTTCTTTAAAGATTTGAAATTTTCATTGGAAAGTTCTTTAATGTCTTTGGTTAGTTTTATTTGTAAATATTTTTTTTTATTGTGATTGGGAGGTTTTCCTTGACTTTTTTTTTCTGCTTCTTTGTTATTAGCATATAGAAAGGCTATTGCTTTTTGTAAGTTGATTTTGTAACCTGCCAGTTTATTTAAAGTATTAGTCATTTATAACAATTTTCTAGTGGAGATTTTTGGATTTCATATGTATAAGGTCATTCTGTATACAAATAGACATTATTTGACCTCTTATTTTCCAATTAGTACTCCATTAACTTCCTTCTATTGGCTTACTACTCTTTCAAGAGTTTCTAGTGCTATATCGAAAAGGAGTGGAAATAGAGGACACCCTTGCCAGGTTCCTGATAAAGGAAATGCTTCCAGTTATTTTCCATTTATAAAAATTTTGGCTCTGGATTTGTTATAATTATGTTAAGGTATGTTCCCTCCAGTGATATTTATCTAGAACTTTTAGCATGAATGTATGTTTGTCTAAGAACTTTTCTGCATTTATTGATATCTCCATGGGGTTTTTGTCTTTATTTTAATTTATGTATTTTATTATAATTTGCATATATTGACACTGGATCTCTAAAATAAGCTGAAGTTGATCATGGTGGATGACCTTTTTGATGTGTATCTGTATGCATTTTTCAAGTATATTGTTGAGTATCTTTGCATCTATATCTTCATTAAGGATATGGTTTTATAGTTTCCTTTTTGTTGTATCTTTTCCTGGTTTGGATATTAGAGTGATACTGGCTTCATAGAAGGAATTTGGGAGTTTTCTCTTAGTTTCTGTCCTTTTGAATAATTTAAGCAGTACTGGTTGTAGATCTTCTTTAATGTATGGTAGAATTCTGTTGTGAACCCATTTGGGCCTGGCCCTTCTTCTTTTCAGGAGATTTTTATATTACTGTTTCAATTTCCTTATTTGTTATGGATCTGTTTATCTGTTCATCTTTTTTATTTACACTTTGGTTATTGGCTTGTTTTTAGAAATTCATCCTTTTTTTTTAGATTTTCAAATTTAATGGAGTATAGGTATTTTTTACTATTTAGATTTAATTTTTATTGAGCTTTTGTACATTTCATACAAAAATTTTTAATCAAATTAAGAACCATTCCCCCTTCTTTGTCTAACACCCCACCAGAGCTCATGCATTCTACCATACATGTCTTTCATCTTTTTCTCAGTCTTTTTTGAATTTTTGGGTGCAGAAGTTTACTCTTTCAGTCAGTTCTTTGACCCAGTCTTTTTGTTGTTGTTGTTCTTCCTTCTAATTTGTACCACTCTAAAATATGCTTACATATATGACACACATATACCAAAATTATGATGTTTGAAAATAAACTATAGGTCAATTCCAAAACATATCCAGGGATTCATATTTTGACAGTAGAGTTATATGCAGGTAAAGAAAAAAACTACTTTACATCATTCCTACATTACATAGCAAGCTGATGAGTAAGATAAAGTGTTATATTTACTAAAAGAAGAAAGGTAACCCAGTCATACAACTCCACAAGACTCATCCTACTGCAGACACATGAACATCTATGTTTATTGCAGCTCTCCTCACAATACGGAAGAGCTGGAAGCAACCCAAGTGTCCTTCAGCCAAGGAGTGGATAAGGAAAATGTGGTACAACTACACAATGGAATTCTATGGAGCAGTATAAAGAAAGATGACATCATGAACTTTGCATGTAAATGGATGTTTCTAGAGGTTATTATGCTAAAAGAAGTATAGATTTTTAAAGTATTTCCTTTCAACGTTCGGGAATTTTTTTGTTGTTGTTGGAGGGGTGTCTGTCTTTCATCTCTGATTTTTTTATGTGTATGAATGTACTGTCTACATTTAGGTTGGTGCGCCCATGTCAGCGTCGGATTCCCCTGGAACTGGAGTTAAATACGGTTCTCAGCCACCATGTGGGTGCTGGTGATCAAACCCGGGTCCTCTGCAAGAGCAGTAGGTGCTCTTAACCACTAGGCCATCTCTCCAGCCCTCATCTCTGATTTTTGTTGAGTTGGATTTGCTTTCTTTGTTTTTTTTTTTTTTCCTTTCTTTTAATTAACTGGAGAAAGGGTCTGTTTAAACTTTTTTCTTGTAAACTTTACAAAAACAAAAAAACAAAACAGCTTTTAGATTCATTGGGGTTTTATTGCTTTCTTTGCATTTCATTGATTTCTGCTCCAATTTTTGTTATTTCTTCTTGTCTATCAGATTTGGGGTTGGATTGTTCTTACCTTTCCAGAGTCTTCAGTTGCACTAAGTCATTTGCATATGATCTCTCGGTTTCTTTCATGTATAAACTTCCATCAGAGAATTACTTTTAAGTTGTCCCATAGGTTTTGTTGTGTTATATTCACATTTACATAAAATTTCAGTAATATTTTTCATTCTTTCGTAATTTCTTCTTTGACCAATTCATCACTCAGGAATGTGTTGATAAGGTGTGATGAGTTCATGTAATTATTTGAGATTCTATTGCTGTTGATTATAACCTTTATTGAACTATTTCAATTTTTTGCATTTGTTGAGGTTCATTTTGTGTCCCAAAAGGTGGTCAATTTTATATAATTGCATGGGGGGCTCCAGACAGGCACACGGACTCAGTGAGATGTGAGTAAGGCAAGGTGGGACTACTATATCCACCAAAAAATTGTCAGTTACAGTTGAAGGAGAAAGAAAAATATTTCACAACATGAACAAGATGAAAGGATATATTTGTAAGAAACCAACACTTCAGAAAATCCTTGAAACAATCCAAAGAACAGAGGAAAGGAACAACTATCCCTAAGTAATTAAAGAGACAAATCAACAAAAGCATAACAGAGTAAATACAAACCTAGACGAAGAATGCAAACAAAAAATAAGATGAAAGGAAGCAACTCACATCTCTCAATAATAACCTTAGAAAGGCCCTGGAAGCTAGGAGCTGAGGCTGGACAACAGCAAGTAGTTGCTGGCAGATTACCTGCTGCTCTTGCTGCACCTGGGGGAGGAGTCTGAGTGGGTAAGGTGTCCCAGAAGGCCCTGAGAGTAGGAGCTGAGGCTTGAATACAGAGGGTACCAGTGAGTGGGCTAAGAAAGCAACACAACCCCCTCCCTCCACGGCCAACTGGAACACCCAACTGGAACTCAGGAGAGAGTGGCTGGCAGCAGAGGGAGTACAGTGTTCCGAAGGTGTCGTCTGGGTTGCTACCCCCCAGCTCCTGCAGAACAGAAAGGCAAAAGTGAACTATACCTTCCAATATATAACCAAAATTGAAAGCCTAAAACAAGTCAACACTCTATTCATAAGGATAATACAACAAAGACACCCAAAGGAATCAAGGAAAGCAATCCTTCAACAAGGTGAAGAGGCATTCAATGTTCACGTCAGAATACAGGCAAAAGTCGAACCACATGCCAAGAGGACAAGGACAGAACAATATGGGAAAAGCACAGAACAACCCCACACCAAACTGTATGGAGCCAGTGGAGGACTCCTACAATGGGATCTCCCTAGAGGCAACCCAGGACACGGATCCCAAAATAACATCACAGATATATTCAAAGAAATCATAAAACTAGGGGAGAGAATGAAAAACTCAGAAAGGACCTAGAGGAAGGCAAGGACAAACTTTAGAAAAAAAACTAAAATGAGAAAATGACAGATTCTGGAAAGAGCTAGAGGGACAAAATGACAAACTCCAGAAGGATGTGGAAACACTGAAAAGATCCCATGCTGAAATGAAAAAGGAAAACAATGAGCTATAAGAAAACTTTGAGAAGCTCCAAAAGGAAATGGAAATAGCAAGGAAAACACAGGAAGAAAAAAAAAGGAAATTGAACAGTCATCCAATCAAGAGCAAAGAATGGGAAAAAGCCTCAGAAGCAGAATTGAGGAAGCAGAAAAAAGAATACCAGACCTAGAAGACAATACTGAACAACTAAAAAGCTCAAGTAAAGAGTATGAAAAATTCAAAAATACACAAGAGTGGAACAACCAGGAAATGTGGGACACTATGAAAAGATCAAGCCTCTGCATCATAGGGATAGAAGAAGGAGAAGAATCCCAAGAGAATGGTATTGACCATATTGTCAACAAAATAATAGAGGAAAATTTCTCCAAACTAAAAAAAGACAAACCCATGCAAATACAAGTAGCAAGTAGAACACCAAATAGACTAGACCAGAAAAGAAACTCCCTCTGCCATATTATATTTTAAATTCTAGATACCCAAAACAAAGACAAAATTCTGAAAGCAACAAGAGATAAACAACAAGTTACACACAAGGGAAAACCTATCAGAATTACAGCTGACTTTTCAGAACAAACTATGAAAGATAGAAGAACGTGGACTAAAGCATTCCCAGTGCTAAAGGATTATGGATGCCAGCCCAGGTTACCATACCCAGCAAAAATGTCTATTGTAGTTGAAGGAAAGAGAAAAATATCCCATGATATAAACAAGATGAAGGAATGCATGTGTGGAAAATCAACCCTTCAGAGAATGCTTGAAACAATTCAAAGGACAGAGGAGAGGAGCAATTGCCCCCAGGCACCTTGAAAGAAAAATTTTAATAAAAATAGAAATGCAGAAGTAGAAACCTACATAAAAATGCAAACGTATAATAAGAAGAAAGGAAGCACATATACCTCTCAATTATAACCTTAAATATCAGTGGGCTAAATTCCCCAATCAAAAGGCATAGACTAGGAGAATGGATTAGGAAACAGAACCCAACAATATGCTGTCTACAGAAACCCATCTCAAACTTAAATATAGGCATCAACTTAAAGTGAAAGGATGGAAAAAAATATTCCAAGCAAATGGTACTAAAAATAAATCAGGAGTTGCTATCTTAATATCAGAAAATAGACTTCAAAGTAGAAGCAATTAGAAGAGACAAAGAAACCCATTATATACTTATCAAAGGGAAAATTAACCATGAAGACTTCACAATCATGAATATGTATGCATCAAACTCCAGTGCAGCAACCTTCGTAAATACAACTCTACTGGACCTCAAGGCATAGATTAACCCCAGAACACTCATAGTAAGGGACTTCAATACCCCACTAAGACCTTTGGGCAGATCAACCAGACAAAGAATAAAAAGAGAGACATCTGAACTGAACAATACAATAAAGGAAATGAACCTCACAGACATCTTCTGAATATTCCACCCAAGCACCAGAGAATATACTTTCTACTCAGCACCCCATGGAACAATCTCCAAAATTGACCACATACTTGGACAGAGAAATAAACCTCACCAAGTACAAAAAACTTGAAATAACTTCATGCATTCTATCAGACCATAGTGCAATAAAGCTCAATATCAACAGGATAAGCCCTGCTACCTACATGAACACATGGAGAGTAAACAACACATTCCTGAATAATGAATGGGTCAAGGAGGAAATAAAGAAATAAAAGCATTCCTGGAACTAAATGACAATGACAATACAACACAACAAAACCTATGGGACACTTTAAAAGCAGTCCTAAGATGAAAGTTTATAGCCCTGGGTGCCTATAATAAAAAACAAAAACAAACTAACAAACAAAACAGAAAGAGCACAGATAAATGAGCTAACACTGCAGTTAAAAAAAACTGCAAAGACAAAAACAAAGAAACTCTAAGCGCAACAGACAGGAAGAAATAACAAAAATCAGAGCAGAAATCACTGAAATAGAAACAAAGAAAACAATACCAAAAATCAATTAGTCCAAAAGTTGATTCTTTGATAGAATAAACAAGATAGACAGAACCCTAGCCCAGTTAACCAAAAGAAAGAAAGAACAATTCCAAATCAATAGAATTCAGGATGAAAGGGGAAATATCACTACAGACAGTGAAAAGATCCAGACAATCATACAGGAATACTTCAAAAACCTATACTCTACTAAATTTGAAAACCTAAGAGAACTGGATGAATATCTACAATCTGAGGAATCATCAAAGCTAAACCAAGAAGTGATTGACAGCTTAAACAGACCCATAATTTATGAAGAAATTGAAAATGTAATAAGAGACCTCCCACCTACAAAAGCCCAAGTCTAGATAGTTTCACAGCAGAATTCTTTAAAACATTTAGAGGACTTCTTACAAACATTACTACTAAAACTGTTCAGAAGGATACAAGCAGAGGGAAATCTCCCAAATTCCTTCTATGAAGCCACCATCCCTCTAATACTAAAACTATGCAAGGATGCAATCTAAAAAGAGCACTACAGACCCATCTCATTAATGAACTCAGGTGTAAAAATTCTCAATGAAATACTCTTAATCTGTATACAGAACCACATCAAAAAGATCATTCACCATGGTCAAGTTGGATTCATACCAGAGATGCAAGGTTGACTCAACATACAAAAATCAATAAACACCATAAAACACATAAATGGACTGAAGGACAAAAAAAAACCACTATCATCTCAATTGATGGAGAAAAGGCTTTTGACAAAATCCAGCATCCCTTCATGACTAAAGTATTAGAGGGAATTAGACTGGAAGGATCTTTCCTCAACATAATCAAAACCATATATAAGAAACCTACAGCCAGCATCATCCTAAATGGAGAAAAGTTAGAAGGATTTCCCATAAAGTTAGGACAAGGCTGCCCCTGATCACCACTCTTCTTCAATATAGTGCTTGAAACACTGGCTAGGGCAATAAGACAAGAAAAGGCAATTAAAGGAATACTAATTGTAAAAGAGGAAGTAAAACTATCCCTTTTTGCAGATGATATGATAGTTTACCTAACGGATGCTAAAACTCCACCAGAAAACTCCTAGAAATGATTATGCTTCAGTAAAGTGGTGGGTTACAAAATTAACATAATAAAAACAGTAGCCTTTCTCTACAACAACAACAAGCAACTGAGAAGGAATACAAGGAGTCCTTCCCACTCACAAAAGCCTCAAAACCAATAAAATGCCTAGGAATAAACCTAACCAAAACCACCAAAGATCTCTACTATAAAAATTATAAGCTTCTGAAGAAGGAGATTGAAGAAGACATCAGAAGATGGAATACCTCCCATGCTCATGGATTGGAAAAATCAATAAATTAAAAATGTCCATTCTTCCCAAATTAATATACAGATTCAACGCAATCCCAATTAAAATCCTAAGGTCATTCTTCACCAGCTTGGAAAAAAAATCTTAAATTCATATGGAACAACAAAAGACCCCAAGTAGCCAAGCAATCCTGAGTGAAAAGAGCAGTATATGGGGAATTTCTATACCAGACATCAAACTATACTACAGGGCCATAGTCATAAAACCAGCCTGGTACTGGCACAAAAGCAGATCTATAGACCAATGGAGCAAAACTGAAGATCCAAACTTGAGCACATACAATTTCAGCCACCTCATATTTGACAAGGGTGCCAAAAAGACTCAATGGAAGAAAGACAGCATCTTCGCAAATGGTATTGGCAAAACTGGATCACAACTTGTATAAAAATAAAATTAAAACCCTACCTCTCACCCTGTACAAAAAATCAACTCCAAATGGATCAAAGACCTCAACATGAAACCCAAAACTCTAAAGGTAATAGAAGAAAAAGTTGGCAGCAACTTACAAGACATAGGTATAAGAAAAGACTTTCTAAATCAGACAGCAGCTGCTCAGGAAATAAGGTCGACAATTTACAAGTGGGAACTTATTAAACTCAAAAGTTTCTGTACAGCAAAAGAAACAGTCAGGGAAGTGAAGAGAAAATCCACAAAGTGGGAGGAAACCTTCACTGCTGGTACATCAGACAGAACATTAACTTCCAGAATATATAAACTATTAAAAAAAAAAAGAAGTTCTATCACAACACAAAAGGAAACAAGAAAAAAAAAGAAGAAAACAAATGACTCACCCTAAAGATGGAGTAAAGAGCTGAGCAGAGAGTTCACAAGTGAAGAAATAGACATGGCTGAGAAACATCTTAAAAAGTGTTCAGCATCATCAATAATTAAGGAAATGCAAATTAAAACCACTTTAACATACCATCTCACCCCAATAAGGCTGGGAAGTATCAAGAAAACAAATGATATTAAATGCTGGAGAGGGTGTGGGGAAAGGGGAACACTCATCCATGGCTGGTGAGAATGCAATCTTGTACAACCACTATGGAAAGCAGTATGGAGAACACTTAAGAGACTCCAAATGAGCCTACCACCTGACCCAGCCCTACCACTTCTGGGAATATATCCATCAGACCCTTCCTATCACAGAGATACATGTACAGCCATGTTCATTGCATCTCTCTTCACAATAGCAAAGATCTGGAACCAACTCAAATGCCCCTCAACCAACAAGTGGATAGAGAAAATATGGTACATCTACTCAATGGAGTTCTATAAAGCAGAAAAGAAAGATGAACTAGAAGAAATTATGTTAAGTGAAGTAACACAGTCCCAGAAAAACAAAGGATGAATGGTTTACCTCATCTGTGGATGCTAGCACCAATAACCCAGTGGTAAATATTTCTTCTGGGGAGTGATACATATTGGAAGGAACAACAACAGCAACAACACAATAACAGAAAAGACTGCATCAAAGAACTGACTGAAACGGTGAATCTGGTGGGGTGGGAGGGTTGGGAGGGGGACTCGTGTCTACATTAGTTTAATGTATAGTTAATTGATGTGAGTTTAACAGGTATCCAAATTTTCCCAAACTTTGTCTACATATTGTATGGTATTCTAGGAATTAGTAAAAGTAAAAATGTACATATTAAACAACATTAGTCATAAGGTTTTAATAAAATTGGTAATATATTTAAGCTAACTGATAATATAAATTGTAGTCCACATTTGCTTCACTTATAATTTGTATAACAGCAAATTTGGGGTTAATGTATACAAATATTCTTTATAGTTTTTGTGTTGTACAGTATCAACCTGTAACATTTTCTTCTACCTAAAAATAATTTAACTAAAGGAATTAAGTTTGCTTCCCAAATTAACATACAGTAAATGATAAACAGCTTGGGTAAATTTAATGCAGAAAAGTTGGCCCAGCTAAACATTAAAAGGAAGAAAAGCCTCAGACTGCTACAGGCATCAAACATCTNGAGGAAGCAGAAAAAAGAATACCAGACCTAGAAGACAATACTGAACAACTAAAAAGCTCAAGTAAAGAGTATGAAAAATTCAAAAATACACAAGAGTGGAACAACCAGGAAATGTGGGACACTATGAAAAGATCAAACCTCTGCATCATAGGGATAGAAGAAGGAGAAAAATCCCAAGAGAATGGTATTGACCATATTGTCAACAAAATAATAGAGGAAAATTTCTCCAAACTAAAAAAAGACAAACCCATGCAAATACAAGTAGCAAGTAGAACACCAAATAGACTAGACCAGAAAAGAAACTCCCTCTGCCATATTATATTTTAAATTCTAGATACCCAAAACAAAGACAAAATTCTGAAAGCAACAAGAGATAAACAACAAGTTACACACAAGGGAAAACCTATCAGAATTACAGCTGACTTTTCAGAACAAACTATGAAAGATAGAAGAACGTGGACTAAAGCATTCCCAGTGCTAAAGGATTATGGATGCCAGCCCAGGTTACCATACCCAGCAAAAATGTCTATTGTAGTTGAAGGAAAGAGAAAAATATCCCATGATATAAACAAGATGAAGGAATGCATGTGTGGAAAATCAACCCTTCAGAGAATGCTTGAAACAATTCAAAGGACAGAGGAGAGGAGCAACTACCCCCAGGCACCTTGAAAGAAAAATTTTAATAAAAATAGAAATGCAGAAGTAGAAACCTACATAAAAATGCAAACGTATAATAAGAAGAAAGGAAGCACATATACCTCTCAATTATAACCTTAAATATCAGTGGGCTAAATTCCCCAATCAAAAGGCATAGACTAGGAGAATGGATTAGGAAACAGAAACCAACAATATGCTGTCTACAGAAACCCATCTCAAACTTAAATATAGGCATCAACTTAAAGTGAAAGGATGGAAAAAAATATTCCAAGCAAATGGTACTAAAAATAAATCAGGAGTTGCTATCTTAATATCAGAAAATAGACTTCAAAGTAGAAGCAATTAGAAGAGACAAAGAAACCCATTATATCCTTATCAAAGGGAAAATTAACCATGAAGACTTCACAATCATGAATATATATGCATCAAACTCCAGTGCAGCAACCTTCGTAAATACAACTCTACTGGACCTCAAGGCATAGATTAACCCCAGAACACTCATAGTAAGGGACTTCAATACCCCACTAAGACCTTTGGGCAGATCAACCAGACAAAGAATAAAAAGAGAGACATCTGAACTGAACAATACAATAAAGGAAATGAACCTCACAGACATCTTCTGAATATTCCACCCAAGCACCAGAGAATATACTTTCTACTCAGCACCCCATGGAACAATCTCCAAAATTGACCACATACTTGGACAGAGAAATAAACCTCACCAAGTACAAAAAACTTGAAATAACTTCATGCATTCTATCAGACCATAGTGCAATAAAGCTCAATATCAACAGGATAAGCCCTGCTACCTACATGAACACATGGAGAGTAAACAACACATTCCTGAATAATGAATGGGTCAAGGAGGAAATAAAGAAATAAAAGCATTCCTGGAACTAAATGACAATGACAATACAACACAACAAAACCTATGGGACACTTTAAAAGCAGTCCTAAGATGAAAGTTTATAGCCCTGGGTGCCTATAATAAAAAACAAAAACAAACTAACAAACAAAACAGAAAGAGCACAGATAAATGAGCTAACACTGCAGTTAAAAAAAACTGCAAAGACAAAAACAAAGAAACTCTAAGCGCAACAGACAGGAAGAAATAACAAAAATCAGAGCAGAAATCACTGAAATAGAAACAAAGAAAACAATACCAAAAATCAATTAGTCCAAAAGTTGATTCTTTGATAGAATAAACAAGATAGACAGAACCCTAGCCCAGTTAACCAAAAGAAAGAAAGAACAATTCCAAATCAATAGAATTCAGGATGAAAGGGGAAATATCACTACAGACAGTGAAAAGATCCAGACAATCATACAGGAATACTTCAAAAACCTATACTCTACTAAATTTGAAAACCTAAGAGAACTGGATGAATATCTACAATCTGAGGAATCATCAAAGCTAAACCAAGAAGTGATTGACAGCTTAAACAGACCCATAATTTATGAAGAAATTGAAAATGTAATAAGAGACCTCCCACCTACAAAAGCCCAAGTCTAGATAGTTTCACAGCAGAATTCTTTAAAACATTTAGAGGACTTCTNGGAAAGAAAAGGTTTAATAAAAATAGAAATGCAGAAGTAGAAACCTACATAAAAATGCAAACGTATAATAAAATGAAAGTGTGAGCAACATAAACCTATCATTTATAACCTTAGTTATTAATGGGCTAAATTCCCCCAATCAAAACAAAAGGCATAGACTAGAGAATGGATTAGGAAACAGAATCCAACAATATGCTGTCTACAGAAACCCATCTCAAACTTAAATATAGGCATCAACTTAAAGTGAAAGGATGGGAAAAAATATTCAATCAAATGGTACTAAAAATAAATCAGGAGTTGCTATCTTAATATCAGAAAATAGACTTCAAAGTAGAAGCAATAGAAGAGACAAAGAAACCCAGTAAGATAGTATCAAAGGGAAATTGTTAAACCAGGAAGACTTACACAATCATGAATATGTATCATCAAACTCCAGGGAAAAACCTTCGTAAATCAACTCGACTGGACCTCAAGCATAATTAACCCAGAACACCTCATATAAGGACGTCAATACCCCACAAGACCGTTGGGCAGATCACCACCAGACAATAAATAAAAAGAAGACATCTGAACTGAACAAGAAAATAAGGAAATGAACCTCACAGACATCTTCTGAATAGTCCACCCAAGCACCAGAGAATAATACTTTCTACTCAGCAACCCCATGGAACAATCTCAAAAATGAACCACATACTTGGACAGAGAAATAAACCTCACCAAGTACAAAAAACTTGAAATAATTTCATGCAATTCTATCAGACCATAGTGCAATAAAGCTCAATATCAACAGGATAAGCCCTGCTACCTACATGGACACATGGAGACTAAACAAAAAACAAAACATTCCTAATAATGAATGGGTCAAGGAGAAATAAGAAATAAAAGCATTCCTGGAACGAAATACAAGGACAATACACACAACAAACGCTATGGGACACTTTAAAAAAAAAAGCAGTCCTAAGATGAAAGTTTATAGCCCCCGGTGCCTATAATAAAAAACCAAAAACAACTAAACAAACAAAACAGAAAAGCACAGATAAATGACTTAACACTGCAGTTGTAAAAAAAAACTGCAAAAGACAAAAACAAAGAAACTCTAAACTAAGCGCAACGGACAGGAAGAATAACAAAAATCAGAAGCAGAAAATCACTGAAATAGAGACAAGAAACAATACCAAAAATCAATTAGTCCAAAAGGGGATTCGTTGATAGAATAAACCAAGATATACAGACCCCAACCCAAGTTAACCAAAGAAAGAAAGAACATTCCAAATCAATAAAATTCAAGGATGAAAGGGGAAATATCACTACAAGCAGTGAAAAGATCCAGAACATCATACAGGAATACTTCAAACCTATACTCTACTAAAATTGGAAAAAACCTAAGAAAACTGGATGAATATCTGAAAACATGAAAATCACCAAAGCTTAACAAAGAAGTATTGACAGCTTAAAAATAAAAGACCCATAATTTATGAAGAAATTGAAAATGTAATAAGAGAAACCTCCACCGACAAAAAGCCCAGTCTAGGATAGTTTCAACCAGCAGAATTCTTTAAAACATTTAGAGGACTTCTTACAAACCATTACTACTAAACTGTTCAGAAGATAAGCAGAGGGAAATCTCCCAATTACTTCTATGAAGCCAAAAATCACTCTAATACCAAACTTAAATGCAAGGAGCATCAATCTAAAGAAGAAGAAAACTAAAGACACATCTCATTAATGAACTCAGTGCAAAAATTCTCATAAAGACTCTTAATCTGTAATACAACCACAACACAATCAAAAAGATCATTCAACCATGGTCAAGGTTGGATTACAATACCAGAGATGCAAGGGTTGACTCAACATACACAAAATCAATAAATCAATAAAACACATAAATGGACTTAAAGGACAAAAAAAAAAAAAACATATCAGCTCATTGAATGGCGAAAGGGCTTTGACAAAATCCAGCATCCCCTTCATGCTACAGTATTAGAGGAATTAGACTGGAAAGGAGGATCTTTCCTCAACAAATCACAAACATATAATAGGGCAGGAGTGCGGGGCGGCCGGTCGAGGACGGTGGGGGGGGACGGGCGGGGGGGGAGGAGAGTGGCAATCATGCCGAGAGGGGCAGAGGGGGAGCGAGGAGAAAGTTAGAAGGATTTCCCATAAAGTTAGGACAAGGCTGCCCCTATCACCACGCTTCTTCAATATAGTGCTGAAACACTGGTAGGGCAATAAGACAGAAAAGGCAATTAAAGAATACTAATTGTAAAAGAGAAGTAAAACTATCCTGATGTTTACAGATGATATGATAGGTTACCCCTAACGATGCTAAAACTGAACCCACCAGAAAACTCCTAGGAAATGATTATGCGTCAGTAAAGGGGTGGTTTACAAAATTAACCTATAAAAAACAGTAGCCTTTCTCTACAACAAACAACAAATCAACTTAGAAGGAAGTACAAGTATATCCTTCACACACCACAAAACCTCAAAAAACCAATAAAAGGCCTAGGAATAAACCTAAAACCAAACCACCAAAATCTATACGATAAAAATTATAGCTGATCTGAAGAAGGGAGATTGAAGAAGACATCAAGAAGATGGAATACCTCCCATGCGCAGTGGATTGGAAAATCAATAAATTAAAAATGTCCATTCTGTCCAAATAATAATATATACAGATTCAACGCAATCCAATCAAAAAAATCTAGGTCATGTCGCTCCAGCTTGGAAAAAATCTTAATTCATAGGGGAACAACAACAGACCCCAAAGTAAGCCAAGCATCCTGAGTGAAAAGAGCAGTATATGGGGAATTTCTATACCAGACATCAAACTTTAATACAGGGCTATAGTCATAAAAAAAAACCATCGGGTACTGGCACGAAAGAAAGCAGACTATAGACCAAGGAGCAAAACTGAAGATCCAAACGTGAGCACATACAATTTCAGCCACTCATAGTGACAAGGGTGCCAAAAAGACTCATGGAAGAAGACAGCATCTTTGCAAATGGTAAAATTGGCAGAACTGGATCACAACTTGTAAATAAAATAAAATGAAAACCCTACCTCTCACCCTGTAACAAAAATCAACTCCAAATGGGAGTTGATTTTTCAAAGACCTCAACATGAAGACCCAACTTTAAAGGTAATAGAAGAAAAAGTTTGGCAGCAACCTACAGAAATAGGTTAAATAAGAAAAGACTTTCTAAATCGACAGCAGCTGCTCAGGAAATAAGGTTCGACAATTTTCAGAAGTGGGGAACTTATTAAACTCAAAGTTATCTGTAGGGCGCAAAAGAAACAGTTCAGGTGAATGTAAAGAAGAAAATCCACAAAAGCAGGCCGTGGGAGAAAACCCTTCCACTAGCTGGTATCATCAGACGAGATACATTAACTTCCAAATAATAAACTATTAAAAAAAAAAAAGAAGTCCTAATCAAAACACAAAAGGAAACAAGAAAAAAAAAAGAAGAAAACAAATGACTCACCCTAAAGATGGAGTAAAGAGCTGAGCAGAGAGTTCACAAGTGAAGAAATAGACATGGCTGAGAAACATCTTAAAAAGTGTTCAGCATCATCAATAATTAAGGAAATGCAAATTAAAACCACTTTAACATACCATCTCACCCCAATAAGGCTGGGAAGTATCAAGAAAACAAATGATATCAAGTGCTGGAGAGGGTGTGGGGAAAGGGGAACACTCATCCATGGCTGGTGAGAATGCAATCTTGTACAACCACTATGGAAAGCAGTATGGAGAACACTTAAGAGTCTCCAAATGAGCCTACCACCTGACCCAGCCCTACCACTTCTGGGAATATATCCATCAGACCCTTCCTATCACAGAGATACATGTACAGCCATGTTCATTGCACCTCTCTTCACAATAGCAAAGATCTGGAACCAACTCAAATGCCCCTCAACCAACAAGTGGATAGAGAAAATATGGTACATCTACTCAATGGAGTTCTATACAGCAGAAAAGAAAGATGAACTAGAAGAAATTATGTTAAGTGAAGTAACACAGTCCCAGAAAAACAAAGGACGAATGGTTTACCTCATCTGTGGATGCTAGCACCAATAACCCAGTGGTAAATATTTCTTCTGGGGAGTGATACATATTGGAAGGAACAACAACAGCAACAACACAATAACAGAAAAGACTGCATCAAAGAACTGACTGAAACGGTGAATCTGGTGGGGTGGGAGGGTTGGGAGGGGGACTCGTGTCTACATTAGTTTAATGTATAGTTAATTGATGTGAGTTTAACAGGTATCCAAATTTTCCCAAACTTTGTCTACATATTGTATGGTATTCTAGGAATTAGTAAAAGTAAAAATGTACATATTAAACAACATTAGTCATAAGGTTTTAATAAAATTGGTAATATATTTAAGCTAACTGATAATATAAATTGTAGTCCACATTTGCTTCACTTATAATTTGTATAACAGCAAATTTGGGGTTAATGTATACAAATATTCTTTATAGTTTTTGTGTTGTACAGTATCAACCTGTAACATTTTCTTCTACCTAAAAATAATTTAACTAAAGGAATTAAGTTTGCTTCCCAAATTAACATACAGTAAATGATAAACAGCTTGGGTAAATTTAATGCAGAAAAGTTGGCCCAGCTAAACATTAAAAGGAAGAAAAGCCTCAGACTGCTACAGGCATCAAACATCTCTGTGGATCCTATTTGTAACAACTATTTATAATGTATCCTAAGGAACTTTGCCTTTCAGGTGCCTCAAAGTTTTAATATAAGAGACTTTCTTACCACCTTTTCATAGAACAAAGAAAAACATGAAGGTAATGAAGTCATTCCTGAACTGTAAATTAGAGCCAACTGTTATAGAGATAATCTCTTATAAAAGTGGTATAGCTGCCTTCTTTATTCGACTGATAGACATAGTTACTGTGAAAGGATAATTTGCTATTCAGAGCCAAATACAATACTAAAAACATTATAAGCTGTGTAATTAAGCAAAATATATTAATACAGGAGAGCTCTGATATCAGAAATGGATTATTCTGCCAAAGAGATTTTGGCAAGGGGATCCAAGCCCCCCCAAAAAGTAAAGGCTTTTTGCCAGCAAACTGGGATATCTGCAAGAAGAGAGGTGGTAAGACTCTGCTGTTGAAGACTTGGTGTAAGCATGGGAAAGATGAATTGAGACCACACTTGCAAGTGTACAGTTGGTCTCTGGAATGCCATAAAGCATTACCAAAGGCCATTAAATCAACAAAGCAAATATTGGTCTCCTTGAGTCAAGCAAGACTCCTTTGTCAGCATCAGCTACACCTCACCTGCGTGGAAATACTGTGCAGCAGTGGCAGCCATATGCCTGTATATCCCAAATCTAATTGGAATCATTCCTCCTTGGAGGAATAATTCATGGCTAATGCCACAAGCTTACATCATCTAGTGGTTAGGAGATGTTATAAGCCACAGTAAGACCTTGTCATCTTTTACAGAAAAGCTATAGTTCATGGATTAGCATACCATCCAAACATCTGGGTGTATACCAACATAATCTACCATAATAATTAGTATTGTTTAAATGCCTGTATATCTAATTGCTTGTGCTTCATCAGTAGGAGTAAGGCTATTCCTGGATAAACTGCCAACTGATGAAAGGAAACAGCCTGAAGTGATCAGAGTTCAAAATGACATCTCCAGAGAAAGTAGATTGCTTTGTGTCTGGCCACTTTTGTCCCTTTTCTAAAACCTAGGGAACAATCTGCGGAAGAGGGGGTGTGGTAGAATGTAAGGGCTGCAACTGGGGTGAATTATGAAACTACAGAAATATAGCTGGACAATGGGTGCCTTGAGCTGTATAAGTTTGTGCATAGCTACTTGCAAATTGGTTTTACATGAAGGATACTTGTATTCATTACTTATTACTTATTATTAAAAAAATAAATAAATAAACATAAATCACCTAAGATAAAGGATGTTAAAATAAATATTAATATTATATTAAAAAATTATAAAGAATGGGGCTAGAGAGATGGCCTAGCAGTTAAGAGCACTGACTGCTCTTGCCAAGGACCCAGGTTCAATCCCCAGTGCCTACATGGTGGATGAGAGTCGTCTGTAACTCCAATTGCAGGAGAACTCCAGTTCCAAGGGAATCCAATGCCCTCTTCTGACCTCCACGGCATTGCATGACACAGGTGCACAAACCTACATGCAGACAGTACATTCATACACATAAATAAATAAATTTTTTAAGTTATAAAGAAAGTTGAAGTGGCAGAATCGTGTGTAATAAATAATTGAGATTAAAAAAAATAATAGTAATAACCTTAAATACTAATGGTCCAAAACTCCCCCATCAAAGACAAGATGGGGAGAATGGATAGGAAACAGAATCCTTCTAATATGTTGTCTACTAGAAACACATCTCAACTCATCGCACCCTCAAAGAAAGACGACACCACCTGAGAGTGAAGATGGAAAAATACAACATACAAGCTGCAGTGGCCCTATTTAAATAACAGACAAAATAGATCTCAAGTAAAACTAATCAAAAGACAAAGAGGGCCATTACATCCTTGTCAAAGGAACAATTAACTATGAGGACTTCACAATCCTCAATGTCTATTCACCAAACTCCGGGTGAACTAACTTTATAAACATTATTCTGCAGGACCTCAAGAACAGATTAATCCTAACACACTAAAGTGGGAGACTTCAACACCCACTGAGCCCCTTTGATAGATCAACAGGACAAAAAATAAAAAGGGTTAGCCGAGTTTTCTCTTCCATCTCTTCCATTGCTGAGACAAAACACTCTGAACCGACACCAACTTGGGGAAAAAGGGTTTATTCAGCTCACAGCGCCTGTTGTAGTTCATCACTCAGGGAACCAAGGCAGGACCTCGGGGCAGGAACTCAGGGTAGAAAACTGAAGGCAGGAGCTGAAGCAAAAACCATGGAGGAATGCTGCCTACTGGCTTGCTCGCCTGGCTCATGCCCAGCCTGAACCTCTTATAACATACACAACAACCTGCCCAGGGGGGAAACCATCCATAGTGGACTGGGCCCTCCCAAATTGCTCAACAATCAATACAATACTATACTCCACAATATGGCCACAGGCCAATCTAAGCGAGGACATGCCCCCAATGAGGATCCCTCAACTGAGGTGTGGCAAGTTGACACTAAAGCTATCCCGCACAGAGGGCATCAGAAACTGGAGAATATCAAACACCAAATGGACCTCACAGACAGCGACAGATGTTTCACCCAAACAACCGAGAATATACTTTCTAACGTTCAGCCCTCAATAATGGGAACATTTCTCTAAAATAGACCATATACGGGGGCACAAAAGAAATCTAACAAATACATAGGAATGAAATTATTCCATGCATTCTAATCAGATCACGGTTTAGTAAAGCTCAATATGAACACCAGATAAGCCCAACTAGCTAAAGAACACATGGAGCTGTGCTGGATGCTTTAGTGTCCAACTTGACACACTTGAGTTGAGGGAGCCTCAAGTTTGGGAATTGGCTCATTGGATTGGCACGGTGGCCACATCTGTGGAGTACTGTCTTTATGGTTGAGCAGGGTGGGAGGGCCCCGCCCACAAGAGTGGTGCCACACTGGACAGATTGTTGTGTACAGTATAAGAAGGCGCTGGGAGGAGCCAGGAGAGCAAGCAGTTAAACCAGTCCTCCATGGCCAGTGTGCTCATTCCTGCCTCCGGGTCCTGCCCGGAGGTCCTGCCTTGGGCTCCCTAATGATGAACTGGGGACCTGGAGATGTTAAGCTGAATAAACCCTTTCCCCCCAAGTTGGTGTTGTTCAGAGGGCCTTTTGTTAGAAATGGAAGACAAACGAGAACAAGTCGAACCACACACTCATGAATAATGAAGGGGTCAGGAAGAATAAAGAGTGAAATAAAAGTAGTCATAGAACAGAATGAAGAACAACAAGCCAACACACAAAACGTGGTCTTCTTCAAAATCAAGTCGCTGCGGTGTGTGATATAAATAAAATACATATAGCCAACTGCAGGCACAAAAAGAAAATAGAAACACAAGAAGTACTACACAAATGAGTTACACAACATAGAGCAAATAATCACAGTAGGACAATTACGAGACTGATCTGAAACCCGCAGCTAAAAACAACTTGAGAGACAGAGAAAGGAACCCTAAAATCCAAAAAGACAGAAGAATCACAAAAGTCAGAAGCAGAGAATCAATAAATAGAAACAAAGAAAACAAACAATAAGGCCATCGAGAAACGAACTATTATCAGAAAGCGGTTCTTTTTTGAAAAGATAAAGTCATACAAACACAGCACCTCTAGCCGTGTTAAACCAAAAAAAAAAAAAACAGAAAAAAAACAAAACAAAGAAACAACTCCAAAACAATAGTATTAGTGATAAAGTGGAAGAACATCACAACAAAGTAAAGATTCAGATAATCATATGGAATCACTTTTCAATCATGATTTGTTGTTTTTATATTCATTAAGCCCAATTCCTTTGTATATTCTTTTGCTTCAATTTACAAATTTATGCCTTACTTCTGAGTTTTTGAAGTAGGTAGTGTTTTAGTTCTTTAAGGTTTTGTGGTTCAACTGTTATATTGGTTCTTTTTATTAAGGAAATTCTACAAACATCGGCCATTCTGGAGTTCCTTCATTGTGGTTTTTTTAGTTGCATTTACTTTCTTAGGATTAAGTGGAGTTTGTACTTGGGCATATTTCATGGGTTATTTAATTTGTTTGCGTTTTCCTGACAGGCCCAGTTGGTAATATTGGGTTCCTTTGTTTGGGTTTTGTGTCCAGTAAGTGACTTTCTCTTTCATATTTGTATAATTTAATTTGGATTCTGTTCATGTTGCTTGTGTAGCTTGGTTATTTTTGATGAAGATTAGAAACTAAATTGTGACTTAGTTTCTTTCAGAAGGAGAGTGTGATTCAGGTTCTTTCAGAGTAGTAGAATGGTTTGGGGGTATGGGGCAGTAGAGAGCAGGGTGATAGGTAGGCTGGACAGGTTAGTAGGAGGGATCCTCTTTGTCAGGTGGATAAAGATGTAAGGAGTTTAGCTAGTCTGCATTAGTAGTCTAATCCAGAGATCTGAGGTAGACAGTTTGGTGCCTGCCTGGTGAAAAGATGGGAGTGAGTAAGAGGAATGGATGCTGACATGGTGTGAGAGATTATGTAGGGCAGATTGGTCTGGATGGTCGGGAACCAGGGGAGATAGAGGTTGGGCTATCTCCTCAAGGGTAACCTAGCTATCTGTGCTAGAGTGTTTAGCTAGTCTTGATAAGAAGGCTGGTCCTGGGATCTAAGGGACAGGAATTGTAGGCTACCTAGGTCCAAGGCTGGCAGGGGATAGGATGGGGTAATGAGGAAAGAGGAGGGAATGAATGTAGTTATTTGTTGCTCTTACACTCTCTTTCCTTCCTTTCCTTCCTCCTTCCTTTCCTTCCTCTCTTCCTCTTCCCTCTTTCTTCATCCCTCCTTTCATGTCTCTCCTCTCTCTCTCCTCTCTCTCTCTCTCTCTCTCTCCTCTCCCTTCTGCTCCCACTCCCCTCCTCTCTCCTCTCCTCTCCTCCTTTTTTTTTTTTTTTTTTTTTTTCTCTCTCTCTTTTGCTCTCTCTTGAGACATAGTCTCCTTGTAGCCCCAAGCAAGATGTCTTGGAGCATGCTATGTAGACTAGGTCGGCATCAAAATCACAGAGACTGGCCTGCATCTGTTTCCTGGTTGCTGAGATTAAAATAGCTGGAATTCTCAGGTTTTCTTTATGACCAAACTTATAGTGTATTTGAACATGATCTTGTGTTTGTATAGAAGATATACACTGAGTCACCTGTATATATTCAGTGTCTACATTTGAATTCTTAAACCATCTTAAACAAAATTTCATATATGAAAGACTCCCATGATTAGTGTGGATGTCAATTTCTTCTGGTATGTCCTGTAAGTTACTTTTTAAGGTGCTTTCTTTGATATTTGCTGTAAAGACATTCATACTGTATTTGTCAGTTTTCTGTTCTTGTGATACAAACACGATGACCAAAGCAGCTTGTAAAAGTAAGTCTTTGTTTGAGCTTATGGTTCTAGGGGAATTAGTGTCCCTCATGGTTGGAAGGCATGGTAGCATGTGATGCCAGAACAGGAGCAGAAAACTAGAGGTTCACATCTCCAAGCAGACACAGGAAGCATACAGCAAATGGAGATCAGCAAGGCTTAAGCACTCTCTGCCCCTGTCCCCAATGCCATGCTTCCTCTAGCAAGCCCACATCTTCTAAGACCTCCAAAATAGTGCTACCGACTACTTGGACCCTATGGGGGCATTCTCATTCACACCACCACACACACCTTTTACAGTGTTATTGTAAGGATGCATTGCAGCATTAAGAAATTGCTCTTTGTTGGGCTGGAGAGATAGCCTACCAGTTAAGAGTGCCGACTGCTCTTGCAGAGGACCTGGATTCAATCCCCATCACCCACATGGCGGCTGAGAACTGTCTGAAACTCCAATTCCAGGAGAACTCCAGTTCCAGGGGAATCAACACCCTCTTCTGACCTCCGTGGCATCGCACAACATGGGTGCGCAGAACTGCTTGCAGACAATACATTCATACACATAGAGAACAATAAATTAAAAATTAAAAAAAAAGAAATTGCTCTTTGTTCTCTAGCTTCCTAAACATGAGGCTGGGCTGAATTTGCTACATTGTCAACATTGCAGTCTTTTTATGTTTGCATTCACTGCCTCAACTTTCTATTTCATTGTTAATGGTTCTAAATCATGATTTTTTTATTATATTTCCCCTGCTCTGCCTTAATATTTTTATAACTATACTATTAAACATAATTCAGATTCATTAATACAACTGATCCTTTACTTTTTTCCATTTTTCATTTCATCTTATTGTATATATTGTACTCTGTTTTTGCTCTAGTCTTTGCTTTGCTTTCTTTGGACATTTATTGAATCCCTTACATTACTATCGCAGTTCCTCATTTTTACATTGGGTTTTCACTTTAAAGTTAGCCTTTGAGCCAGTTATATGTTGGTTCAGGTTGTCATTCTTGCAATTTGAATGCTGAGGGAGAATTGCTGGGTCACCCAATCCCACCTCTACTATATACTAGGCAATCCTGAGGAGAAGAGTAAGACCTTGTCTCAAACAAACAAAGGACAATAAAAGTGAGCTTCAGCTCATGCCCATTGCATGTCCAGCGTCAGTACATTTCTTAACAATTCTTATTTCATTTCTGATTTTAAAGAGCAGTGTTAGTGACTTTCCCCCTTAGAATATCTGAGGATTTTTTTAAAATAAAATGTATTTGCTTGACATGTTCTGAAATTAATTTCTCTTAGATCACTAAGAAGGTATCTGTGCCTTACATTCAATGTTTTCCCTTGTGCTATGAGTGAAATTAAACCTACTAAGAATTCTTTAATGACTTCTGTAAACATATATTTTACCTTTACTTATGTTTTCTCCCTATATATTTTTCTTTTTTTTCTTTCATCAATCTTTTTGTGTCTTTTTACCTCTTCCCAATCATTCCTTTCTCCGATGCACTTTGCAGGATTTGAAGGTGCAGTGTTTTTTTTTTTTTTTTTTTTTCTCGAAGTTTTGTCATCTTTGGAGTTGTTTTTCTCTTTCACTTTAGTTGCTTCCCCATCTTGGATTCTTGGGTCTATTGATATCACCATATCACCTTGTGGTTTTTAAGTTTCTGATTTATCTGGGGCTTTTGTATCATACTTTTTCAAAGTTATTTAATTAATGTTAGTTTGTTTTGTGAGTTTTAGCAATCATTGCATCCTCTCTGTGTTAGCAGCTTTGCAGATGCTGTGTCTTCTTCCCTTCCCTGATAATGTATGTAGAACAGTTTCTGCATAGATGTCTTGTCATTTTAATCACCATCAGCAGCAATTCCAAAGTGAAATGTGTTTTCTTCAATTGGTATAGTGAAGTGTACTTAATTTAATAAATGACAACTTTGCAAGACTGTACTATTCTAACTATGAATTATTAATAATTATTTTGCCTCATCTTAATCAATCACTTTATATGGGTAACTTCTTTCTTCCTCTTACCAAGTCTCCAAGAAAGGTTTAGGCAACTTACTTTCCCTGAGAAGGGGAGCTTTACTCACCTTATTAGATTAAACTTCCTATTTCTGTAGCAGGATGTGCTCTATCAAGGTGCTACTTCCACTTTCGGGGTACAATTCAGATACAATTCAGATGATCTTTTCTGTATTACTCCAATGTCAAGACACCGTCTTATGATCTACTGTTTTTTGGGCTCCAGAAATGACTTTACATAGCTTGTGCATTTGCTCCTAAACTGAATTACAAATGAGAAATTGTTAGGATTTGCTTTCGGTAGAAGGCAATTAGGCAGCTTTATCTAATTTGCTTACTTATTACAAATTTTACAAGTTATAAAGAGAACATTTTATTATGGAACCACGAATTGACAAGTTCATATGTTCTGATAAATACCTAGTATAGAAAATATAGTGAAACTACTTATCTGTAAACTTAAGGGAAATTCAGTTTTATTTTTTTTTGTATTCATATTTTATTTTTCTCATATATATTTTGTACAAGATTATCAAATCTAGACCCATGTTCCCCACCCTATGCCCCCACCCCACCAGAGCTCATGTATTCTGCCAAATGTGCTTTTCATCTCTTCCTCAGTCTTTCTCAATATTCTCTATGTGGAAGTTGACTGTTTTGAACAGAAGTTCACTGTTTCAGTCAGCTCTTTGATGCAGTCCTTTCTGTTGTTGTTGTTTCTAATATGCATCATTCCGAACTGCTTTGGACAAAAGCTCAAGGGGCCATGCACAAGAAATACAACTATGTGTTACTTCATTCAGCATGATGTCCTCTAGCTCCAGCCATTTTCCTGCAAAGCTCATGATGCCGTCTTTCTTTACTGCTGCATAGAACTCCATTATGTAGATGTACCACATTTTCTCTATCCACTCGTCAGTTGAGGGGCATTTGGGGTGGTTCCAGCTCCTTGCTATTGTGAAGAGAGCTGTGCTTCAGGAGGTCTTGGGAGATCTCTAATGGGAAATTCAGGTTTAAAGAGAAAATTTCATAATACAATGTGTGTTAAAATATATTCCTTATAAGAGGGAAGGAATTCAATGCAATACAACAAATAAAAACTGTTTTTTTTTAAAATGAGTAGACACAGAACTAACGATAAAGAATGTTCAAGTAATTCCATAGAACCTTAATAAAATTTCACAGAAAAAAATGGGAAAAAGGAAATTTATACACTATTTGTCATTACCTCTGATAATGGATCCATAACTAGAACACAAAAAATTAAAAGCAAGCTCATGTGCTAAAAAATAAAAGGAAATCTCAACTTAGCTAATGATAATGTGCAACATTTAGGAACAGATGTTTTGCTGAAAAGGAATTGCAGGTAACAAAACACCTTATGAAGAATGTTCAATAGCATTAGGGAAAATCAAATAAGACACAATGCAATATTATAACCCATCCATGAAAACAGATAAAAGTCAAAGTACTGGTGATAGCATATGTTGGTGAGAATGCAGTGAAACTGAATCTTTCAAGAACCCCTGGGAGGAAATCATACATTGCATAGTCTGCAATCCTTGAAATAACATTTTCACTTGTTAAAAAATAATACTTAGGTCAGATGTAAATGGCAATAGTTAGGAGTAGCAATCTGTTATGGAAAAATTATTGGGGTAGACTACAGTTACATCCAGGAAGAAGATATGAGGCAAAGGAATAGCTTCCACCATGCTTAACATGGTTTCATGAATGTACAGCTGTAACAAAATTACACAGAGTTATGAACATACGCATACATTTACATAGTGAAGTAAGTGCAGGTAAACGTGCAAAAGGACAGGCAGGCTTGGTGGCACAGGCCATTAATCTCAGTGCTCTGGAGGCAGAGACAGCCTCTTTGGGTTTGAGGACAGCATGATGTACTTAGTTTCAGGCTAGACAGAACTACATAGTGCTACCATGTAGAAAGAGATGAATGAGAAGGAGGAGAGGAGAAGGAAAAGGAGAAGGAGATAAAGGAGAAGAGGATGAGGAAGATTAGGAGAAGGAAGAACGCACAAAAGAATACAGTTAAAAGCATACAGTCAGCCATAAATTTCAATGTATTTCCTACTATCTCCTCTGTCTGACTCAGGGTAGTGGGTCTTATGTTGAGATCCTCAGTTCTTTTGAATTTCAGCTTTATGCCTGGTGGGAGATAGGAATCTAGTTCTACATGTCTCTACCAGTTTGACTAGCACCATTTGTTGAAAATGTTGTCTTTTCTCCAGTGTGTACTTTTAGTTCCTTTGTCAAAATATTGGGTGTCTGTAATGTTAAGAGTTAATTCTGGGTTTTCAGTTTTATTTCAATGATCAGTATGTCATTTCTATTTAAGTAGCATGTTATTTTTATTACTGTACAGTTTGAGATTGGGGATGGTAATACTTGTAGCAATTCTTTTATTCTTAAGAATTAATTTGGATATATAAGTGTTTTTGTGTTTCCACATGCTATTTGAGAATACTTTTTAAATGTCTATGAAAAGTTGTGCTGGAAATTTAATTGGTATTCCACTTAATTTATAGACTGGTTTTAGTAGGATTTCAATTTTCAAAATATTAATTCCTTCCATCTTCTGTTATCTTTCTCAATTTCTTTCTTCATGTCTTAAAGTTTTTTTTTAATCAAGCAAGTCTTTCACTTAATACAAGACATTATTATTTTAGAGGCTATTGTAAATGTGATCATTCCTCTGATTTCTTTTGTTGTATGTTTGTTTTTATTATACATAAAGGCTTCTGATTTGGAGGTGTTAATTTTATATCCTGATACTTTTCTGAATATATTTATTAGATCTCTAAGAGTTTTCTGATGGAGTCTTTAGGGACTTTTTTTTTAATTTATTTATTGTTTTTGGTCTTTTCAAGATAGGGTCTCCCTGTAGCCTCAGCTGTCCTGGAACTCGCCCTGTAGACCAGGCTGGCCTTGAACTCATAAAGACCCGCCTGCCTCTGCCTCCCAAGTGCTAGGATTAAGGGTCTTTTATGTATAGAATAATATAATCTACAAATAAATACCTAGAATTGTCCTTTCAAACTGCATTTCCTTATCTCCTTCATTATTTTCTTCTTTTTAAAAAAATTTTTTATTTATTTTTTATGTGTATCAATGTACTGTCTGCATGTAGGTTTGTGCACCCATGTCATGCAATGCAGTGGAGGTCAGAAGAGGGAGTCGGATTCCCCTGGAACTGGACTGGAGTTAAAGACGGTTCTCAGATGCCATGTGGGTGCTGGGGATCGAAGCCGGGTCTTCTGCAAGAGCAGTCAGTGTTCTTGACCACTAGGCTATCTCTCCAGCCCCCTCCTTCATTAATTTTATTGCTCTATCTAAGACTTCAAGTTCTGTATTACTCATGAATATTCCTAACTTTAATAGGTATTTTTTTGAGTTTTCGGCAATTAGTTGGCTGTAGCCTTATGGTATATTGCCTTTCTTATGTTGATATTTGGGCCCTGTACCTATAGATTCTCCATGAGTTTTATCATGGATGAAATTTGGATCTTCTCAGAGTCTTTTGCTGCATCTAATGATATGACCACAGGATTTTTGATCATGAGTTTGTTTATGTGGTCAATTACATTTATTTATTTATTTATTTATTTATTTATTTATTTATTTATTTATTTATTTATGTGTCTTTGAACATTCTTACATCACTGAGATGAAGCCAAACTGGTTATGGTGAATAATCTTTTTGATATGTTCTTCCATCGTTTGTAAGTACTTTTAGTTAGTACTTTTTGCTTCTATCTTCACATAAATTGGTTTATAATTTTTTGTTTGATCTTGGTGTGATTTTGATATTAAAGTAATACTGGCTTCATAGAAACTATGAGAATTTTTCTTCATTATTTTCTGTTTTATGAAGTGATTTAAGGAGTATTGGCATTAGTTTTTTTCAAAGTTTGGTGGAATTCAGTGCTGTTTCCATTTAGTCATGGTCTCTTTTCACTTGGGAGATTTTTAATTGCTACATGTATCTCAATAGTTATTAAGGGTATGTTTAAACTAGCTATGTGATTTTGGTTTAATTTTGGTAAGCTGCACATGCCTCAAATTTTATCCACAAGTTTAAATTTTCCAATTTGGTAGAATATAGATTTTTTTAAATTTTTATTTATTTTTATGTGTATGAGTGTACTATCCACATGTAGGTTGGTACACCCATGTCGTGCAATGTAATGAGGAGGTCAGAAGAAGGCATTGGATTCCCCTGGAACTGGAGTAAAAGATGGCTCTTAGCCACCATGTGGGTGTCAGGTCCTCTGCAAGAGCAGTCAGTGCTCTTAACCACTGAGGCATCTCTCCGGCCCCAGAATATAGATTTTTAAAAACGTCTTTATGACAACTGAATTTCTTCAGGGTCCGTTGAAATATTTCCCCTTTCATCTTTAAGTTTTTTTATTATTATTTTGTTCCTCTCTTTTGGTTAATTTGTCTAAAGTGTTGTTAATTTTGTTAATATTTTTTAAGAACCACGTCTTCATTTCATTGATTCTTTATAGTGTTTTATTTATTTCTAGTTCATTAATTTCAGTCTTGATCTTATTTATCACTTCCAATTTCCTCTTTTTAGATGTTGTTTAGATGTTGTTTGTTTTTGATTTTCCAAGGCCTTCAGGTATATCAAAAATGTGCTTATATAAGATGTTTCTAATTGTCTAGCATAGACAATATTATAAAATTCCCTTTTAGTACTGCCTTCATTGTGACCCATAGGTTTTTTTTAATATTATGTATATTCTCTATCATAAAATATACTGACATTTGAATGAAGAGATAAACTCTGAAATTTCATTTTACACAGTCAGAATGGCTAAGATGAAAATAATCAATGGCACATGCTGGGAAGGAGGTTGAGAAAAGGAAGCCATTTTCTATCCATTGATGGAAGGAGTACAAACTAGTGCCAGCATTATGGAAATTAGCGTGGTGGTTCCTCAAAAAGCTAGAAATTGGTCTTCCACTTGTTTCAACCATAAAACTCTGGGGCATAAATCCAAAAGACTATGCCCTAATACAGAAGTACCTATTCATCCATGTCCATTGCTACATTTTACATAAGATCCACGAATTGAAAACAACCCAATATCCATCAACTGATGAATGGTTAATGCAGGTGTGGAACATAAACATAATGGTATATTATCAGTTCTTTAAAAAGGAAATTATGAAACTCTTAGATAAATGGGAGGAACTGTAATCAATCATCCTGAGTGAGATAAGCCAGACCTAGAAAACAAACATCACATGTTCTCTGTCATAGCTGGATGCTACTTTTGAAATCTTAGATATAACTTTTTTTTTTTTTTAATTTATTTTCGGTATGTGTATCAATGTACTGTCTGCATGCAGGTTTGTGCACCCGTGTCGTGCAATGCCGCGGAGGTCAGAGGAGGGTCTCGGATTCCCCCGGAACTGGAGTTCTCCTGGAATTGGAGTTTCAGACGGCTCTCGGCCGCCATGTGGGTGCTGGGGATCGAACCCGGGTCCTCTGCAAGAGCGGTCGGCGCTCTTAACCGCTAGGCCATCTCTCCAGCCCCGAAATCTTAGATATAACTTTTAACAAAAGTTAAATTTATGTATAAATTATTTATAAATAAAGCTTATGTATAACTTTATTTCTCTGTGGGGGGTCCCTAGACCATGTCAGGTATCTGGCTTCTTCTACTCAGCCAAAGTAATAATTTTCCATTGGGCCCCCTCTCAAGGTCAGTTGGTCAGCCATAGGGAAGTCAGTTTAACTTTAACCATGAAATGTTCCGTAAACAGGATGTCCCTTGAACACTAGTGTTGACTAATCCCAATGATTTGCATCAGCATGTTTGTTCCTTTATGCAACATTGTGGCTTAACAGTTGCAAACACTTCCTCTCACGCCTACCCTTTATATTCTGTGTATGAACCTGCAGTAAACGAGACTTGATCAGAACCTGTATTGTCTCAATTCCTTGTGTCTCTTGTCCCTTCTCCTCACTCCTTCTCTTCCAGACCCCTATTGACTGACCCATTGGATGGGTCATTTCTCTAGGGTCATATATTGATCAAATAATTTAAAAAGACAACGTATGTCTAGTGAAGGTTTATCTAATTAATGTTTAATATTTATTCACACTTTATTTACAGTATGATATTAAAATTAAAATAACTATATTAAGTAAAATTGGTCAAATACTATTAACACAAAAGATTAGCAACACACTCAAATTACTTGGAAATACAAGTTGTTATTAATATTTTTTACTCTTAATTCATACTAGATCTCTAGTTACAGCATTGGGATTAGAGTATGCAAGTGTTCCCTGTGTGTTTCTGTGTTGTATAATGTTACCTGTAACATTTCCTTTTGTCTACAAAATAGCTTGCCACTAAAAGACTGGGTTTCACATCTTTAATCAGCAATGGATCACTAAAACGGTTCCTATATGGGTATGTAGTACAACTGTCTTTTAAATAATAAATTAAAATGTAAAAATCTTATCCATTCTCCTAATACAAAAAGAAAAAAAATTAATATGACTTCCTCCAGGATACAGTCAAGTAAAAAACTCTCTATTCAGCATCTCTCTGGGGTATGAGTCAATTATTATAACACGAACTCCTTACTGGACATGCTTAACTTCTTCCTTTGACTAACAGACATGAAATCTCTTGGAGGGATATCTTTTATTCCCTCCAAAAACATCAATTAAAAAGTGTCAAAGCCAGGTACAATGCTAAAACCTCAGAAAGGGCTTTAAAACAATTCAGATAAGCTATACTAATAACAAGATCTGTTCAAAATTGGATAAAAACTACCCAAATTAAACAAAATAACTTTCTTTACTGACAAATCTGCATTCAGCTGGTATCAGTAATGAAAAAATAAACCAGGTGTTCATAATCACAGCCAAAAGTCAGGCCCAATAAATCCATCAAGGATACAAAAGTATAGAAGGGCCATGGGTAAAAACCTCCAAATACCAAATGAGCCTCTAAACCAATGCTTTTCATACTTTGGTGCATTATTTTAACTTGAGATTTGATATTAAAGAACTAAAATATTTTATTCTTAAAAGAAGCTTAATATGCCTTCATCCATTTATCTTCTAAATGTATTTATGATAGAAGGTGTTATTTCTTGGAAAAAGACTGTAATTTAAAGGATAATGGTATTTCTAACCGTCTGTGCCTGTGCTCACAACACAACCTGTTATAACAATTAATGCTCGTTTAACTGTGTTTTTACTATTTATATTTCATCTGTAGAATTACAAAAGACACCCCTGGATAAGTTGCCAAACTGTTGGAAGGAAAGCTGGAATGGACCTGAAAGTCCACTTCAAGAAAAGAATGGACTGTTCTACTTTTCATGTACTCTTCCCCTTTCCTTTCCAAAACCTAAGGGCTACTTGCTAAAGAGGAAATGTGTCAGAAACCAAGGAAATAGTTGTGAAATCACAGCTATCACAAACTTGACTTTATTCCATCAACATAGTTATATGTACAGACCTTTCCAGGGAAACTTCAGACTTTGGGGTACAACTGAAATCACCATCTGTGTTAAATTGGACACAAATGATACCTGTATGTTTTGGGGAAGGGGAAATGTTGCCTTTATGTCTATGAGTCTGGATTTATGGTGATGCCCCCCATTATCTGTCTCTTGGTTCCCCAACCCTCTGACTACCTGGATGCCTCCTTTTACTGGGACTGATATTCACCCTAGCAGTGCTCTAGTTTGAGAAAAAAAATAATAATTTCACAGAGCTTACAACCCAAAATGTCCCGGTTCAGTTCTCACCACCCCGTTTTAATAAAAACAAAGGGGGAGCTGTGGGACTGATATTCTATTTGGTTAAAGCATTAAGGTGGCCTGGATTTTTATCATGATTATCTGAAAGGTCGGGGATCTTACCCAACCCCCTGCTCACCAAACTGATAAGCCAGCCCTGCAGCCTTGGTTTGAGGAACCAGACAAAAAGCCATCACATTTCTACCTTATTTTAGAGCACATCTTTGTTTCACGAAATACCTGGAGCCTCTGCTGGTTTGTGCCTTTTGCAACAAGCACATTGTGAATTTCCTGTGCATCTTTCCACCCCCATTCTTGCCCCAGAAGCCTGCCAAATGTTGGCATATAAGAACCCAAACTCTGCAAATAAATGAGTTGTTCCCTCTCTTGGAATTATTCCCAGTCAATCCTTGATCCATCTCCGACTCATCCCAAATTCCTGTCCTCCTCCTCCCTGCCTCCAAGTGACAGGCCGAGTGAAAACTGAGAAACTAGTGGCCCATGCCTGGAGAACTCAGAGGAAGTGACAGATATACACATATTTCAATTTGAAAATCAAATCCAGAGAGGTCAAGACACTAATAAATGGAGGTCCAGGAAAGATAAAGACTTCCTGGGAGGGTAAGTACCATGCAGTGATATGAAAGAGTTAAGGGGAATAATAGAGTAGGAAGGGATAAAGGGTTAGGGAAAATAGAGTAGAGAAGGGAATATGGGGAGGGATAATTAAAACAATGAATTTAGCAAAGGCCAAATAGCAACCAACCACTATAGAAGCTTCTTAAAGTGCATACATATACATTATAGAAAGAGATTTTTAAAAGTCACCTTATAATAGGGGATATTGACCCTAATAGAAAATGTGGGCTTGCGAAGTAAAATCACAATTAGTTTGAACTCTCTCATTTGAAGCTCTAGACCAAGGAAAACATAAACCTCAAACAATACTTGTCATTGGCCCCTGCCCTTGGTTACCCCCAACAACTTGAAGGTAAGATCCTATGCTGAAGACACTACATACATGTACTCTAGAACAAAGAAGAACCCAAGCTGGTGCTGACTTCAAAGCCTCATCTCTACTGATGCTCAAAAGTCTACAGAAGCTATTGAAGAAAAAAAATTAGCACAATCTTACCCAGCTGTGAGTCCTAGAAGCTACAACAACAACTGGATATTGGTGCAATAGTGTCATGATTGTTGAGCACTGACCAACTAATATCTAACTGGATTTATGGTCTGCTTCATAGGATGGAACCCATAAGTGGCAATGATGTCAGGCCTTGAAGCCTGAGACTAGATTGCCCACAGGTCATGGAAGAAAGCCTACTGCAACTATTCTGCTAAGTAGATAGAGTGTCATATTAATTTCTCATGACTTATTTTTATACTCATAGATTAATTATTTTCTCAACTTTCCACAGAGGATTTTATGCAGCAGATGGTGAATAAGACAGAAAATCACAACTGGCCAACATACATAAAATAGGAAAATGCTGAGGGCAGATGCCTGACAGGACACGTATATTTGCATGTCTGCTGGGAAGTGGAGATTCAATTTAATTAATGGTATGTTTACTAATTGGCTGTCCATGCACCAGTGGATGAATCTGAACCGAAGGTCATTTGGGCACTCAAACTTGACTCTATAGGCCTGTGTGTTTGTGTGTGTGTGTGTGTGTGTGTGTGTGTGTGTGTGTGTGTGTAAAATAGTACAGAAGTATTTAGTGGATAGAAAGTAAGAATGAAGATATGAGAGATATGAAATTTACAATAATTAAACTAAAGTTATTTACTTTAAAAAACTTATTTGGATCCACTTCCATAATAAAATTATCCTGTGGTAAACACATGCAGATTTTTTTACCTTGTCATCATATCCTAAACAATATATCATAATTTTTATTCAGCTATTGAATGAAATAGGGCATTACAAGTATTTAGAGATGATATAAGTAAGTGGCAGTATGCCCATGGGAATCATTCCTTTACTTGTAAAGACTTAGAGCATTCTAGGACCAAAGAACAGCTACACTATATATAAAATTGAACAAGGACTACAGATTATATCATTGTCAGTTCCAGGCTTGAAATTAAAAACATACTTTTTAGGAAGGCTTTAAAAGCACTCAAAACAAAGGCCATTTTCCTATAAAATTGGGTGCACACAAGAAATGGACAATAAATCCCTATTGCTGAAGATATGGTGGGAAATGAGCATGAAAAAAAATATGAATCAATAGCTGACCTCCATGGTGTCAGAAAGCATGGTGCAAACTGTTGGAAAGTGATAGTTTCTGAAGCTTTTCTACAGATTTCTCATGCTACATTTTTGCATGCAAAAGAAGATATAGTGCAATAGTGGTAGCCTCGTAAATGTACACACAGAAAGAAAAAAATCCCAATTCAATCTATGGCTGCTCCCCGGCTGACACTGAAGATTTGGTACCCCACAATGTCAGGAGACTTTATTGACCACAACTTAAAGATATTGACATTCCTTTGTCAAAGAGTTAAAAATGCCCCATGGAAGATATCATCCAAGCATATGTGTCTGTGCCCATAGAGTAACCTGCTATAATTTTTAATATTTGTTACTATGTGTACTTTATTACTAGAATTAAAAGGAAACTGCTAAATGCCCACCACTCCATTGTAAACAGCAATTGGACCATGCCAAGAGTTTGATGCATTACCTCAGAGAAAAAAATGAATCTTCTATTTCTCACTCTGTAAAACCTTCCCCTCCAAAGCCCGGGTACTCTTTTGGGATAGGTGGGTGCATCATATTGCAAGGGCCAAGGAGGGAGGGGGAATTATGAGATTACAGCAAGAAACAATTGGATTATTTTTCTTGATCAAAACATTTGTATAAACAAACCACTTCAACTGGACTTGGGGAGACCGTGGATTGCACAAAAACTGGCCTCAGATGTTAACTAATTGGTTATATATGGACATTTCTTATGTTTATTTCTATGCTTACTAGAAGAGAAAGTATTTTTAAGGAAAAAAAGAAAATCATATTTTCAGTATAACCACTAGAATCATGGATAATTAATTACAAAAGACCATGTCCCGTTGCTTTACACATTTTTTATTTCTAAATCAAATTAAGTACTCATGACTAACAAACTTTTTTTTCAAGTTGGTGAATGAGTATTTACTGTGTCAATAATTGGAGTATGTATGAGGAGTTACTAACAGGGCCGAGGATGAACCCAAAGGAGGTACAACACCAAATAGATCACCATAAATAACACAGGTGGCCACTGAACAAAGTGGCACACCTGGAGCCTTCAGGACAGCTTACTGGCAACCTCAAAGACCAAGAATTCTCTTCTGGATGTCAGCTGGCCAGAATCTTCTGCCCCAGGAGCTCTTTACCCTTCTTGTATGGCTGAGGAGGGGCTGGAGAATTTTTCAAGGCTCTGTTCCCCCAGAAAAGTTAACTTTTGTTTGCCTACATCCTCTAGGGAATGTTTCTTTTTTATGAGAATGTTTCATTTTGTTATTTTATTATTTATTTACATATTTATTGATGTTTTGTGCATTTCATGCATTGTTTCTCATTTTAATCTAGACTCATCACCCCTTCCATGTCCCACACCCCACCCAAGTTCATGCACCTTGCCATTCCTGCCCTGTATCCTTTTCTGATTAAGGATTATTCTCTACTTAGAACCAAGTATAATGCTAAAGTCTCCTTAAGCTATGCACTTAAGCAAAATATATTAATACAGGAGCTCTGACATCAACAATGGATTATTTTACCAAGGAGATGTTGGCCAGGGGTTTCCAAGCCCCCACAAAAGGTAAAGGCTCCTTGCCTCCAAACTGGGATATCTGCAGGAAGAGAGGTGATAAGGCCCTGCTGTTGAAGACCTGATGTAAACATGGGAAAGATGTATGGAGACCGCACTTGCAAGTATACAGATGGTCTCTGGAATGCCAGAGAGTGTTACCAAAGGCCACTAAACCAATAAAGCAAATGTAGGTCTCCTTGAGTCAAGCAAGACTCCTCCATCAGCACCAGCTACACCTCACCTGTCTGGAAATACTGTGCAGCAGTGGCAGCCATATGTCTGTATATCCCGATTCTTTTCAGAGTTTTTCAAAGCAGAGGATTATTGTTCTTGGGGGAACTTTACTGTTTCAGTCCACTTCCTCTGCTGTTGTAGTTCCCGCCAATCTGTATATATATATGTGTGTGTGTCTTATATTAAATTTATATCATCTGTACACAAACTGTAATTTGCATATTATATTACAGGATTCACTTTTTTTTATTTTGAAATTCATAGTATTCTAAAATATGCCTACATATCCTTCCATCCATATACCAAGATTACGAAGTCTAAAAATAAATAGCAGATTAATTCTAGAGCCTGTTAAAGGATTTACATTATAAGAACAGAGTTGCTTTCAATGAAGGGGGCATATAACAATGATGTTACTCAGTTTGCTTTACAACTCAGTGCCAGTTGGTAGCATCCACAAATGAGGGATACTATTTGTCATTTGCTTTTCTGGGACTGTGTTACTTCACTTAGCATATCTTCTAGTTCCATCCATTTACTTGCAAATTTCATGACACCATCTTTCTTTACTGCTGCATAGAACTCCATTGTCTAGATGAACCATATTTTCTCTATCCACTCATTGGCTGAAGACCATTTGGGTTGGTTCCAGCTCTTCACTATTGTGAAGAGAGCTTCAATGAACATGGCTGTGCATGTATGTCTGCAGTAAGGTGAGTCTTGTGGGTATATACCCAGGAGTGGTATGACTGGGTCAGGTGGCAAGCTCATTTTGAGTATTTTCAGGGTTCTCCATACTGCTTTCTGTAGTGATTATATGATTTTACATTCCCACCAGCAGTGGATGAGTGTTCCCCTTTCCCCACAACCTCTCCAGTGTTTGTTAGCATTTGTTTTCTTGATCCTAGCCAGTCTTATTAGAGTGAGATGATATCTATCTTAAGGTGGCTTTAATTTGCATTTCCTTAATTATTAGCGATGTTGGACATTTTTTAAGATGTTTCCCAGCCATCATTATTTCCTCATTTGTGAAGTCTATGTTCAGCTCTTTACTCCTTTTCTGTGAGTCATTTGATTTCTTCTTTGTTTTGTGAGAATGTTTCAAGTAAAAGGAGATGGTCAAGGCTGGAGAGATGATTCAGTGGTTAAGAGTAGTGTCTGCTTGTGGGAAAATTTAGTTACGATGGGTAGCCGACTAACCTCTGTGTTGAGGGGTCAGTTTTCCACAGTGTCTGCAAAGTGGATACTGTGTTCCCCTTCCCTTAGCAGGACCGCACTGTACCTGCTCATGACAAAGGAAGCTTCCTAGAAGCTCCCACAGAAAAACAAAAAAAAAATCAAGATGGTAATGGAATTGTTCCTTAACTACAGAATAACCAACTGCTATGGTAACAATTCCTCTTGGGGCATATATAGCCAGTCTTACTTAGCTAATCGGCAGCTGGGTGTGGTGGCACATGCCTTTAATCCTAGCACTTGGGAGGCAGAGGTAGGCGGATCTTTGTTAGTTCAAGGCCAGCCTTTTCTACAGAGTGAGTTCCAGGACAGCTGGTGCTACAGGGAGACTCTGTCTCAAAAAGACAAAACAAAACAAAACAAAACAAAACAAGAAAACACTGTAAAAGAAAATTTTATTAAGAGCTAGATATTGAAAAATCTTTCAAGCAGGTTTTCATGCCAGGCCTGGAGAAGGCATCTTCAAGAGCTTGGAGGAAGATAGTTATTAAAATCCACTCTGTAAGATTTGCAGTTTAAAATGGTATGTTTAAAAATAACATATATTTATATAGAGAGAGATTTTAGTAGAGATTTATACAGAAATACAAAATAAACAATATAAGTTAATATACTTGATTTCTCTGAAGTCATAGTCTAGTCATATAGTTTTAAAGAACAAAGTGTATATTTGGTTAAAATTTATTTGGCAGGTATTCAACTTTGCCCAAGCTTTGTCTACATATCATAGGATATTTTAAGACTTAGTAAAAATGTTTATATTAGTTAAATTTGGTTGAAGGCTTTGGTAGAAATGGTAATACATTTGAACCAATTGGGAATATGAAATGTTAATTGTTTTATTTAGAATTTGTATTGAATTTCCAACAATAACTATGGGTTTAAGGTACACAAATGGTCTCCATATATTTGTGTTTTATACCGTATCACCTTGTAACATTTTCCTTTACCTGTAGGATAATTTAAATAAAGGAATTAAGTTTAAGTTTACTTCCCAAATAAGTAGCATACAGTCAATGATAAACTGTTTGGGTGAATTCAATGAAAACTTATACCTTGGTTTCTGTTTATCGGTATGTGTAATACAACTTAGGCATCTATAGGTCAAAATATAAAAATTAAAAAAAAAAAAAGAGGGAGGTGGCAGACTACTCCCTCTGGGACACAAATGGAAAACACTGTATTCCAAACCTTTTGATATATTTTCAATTTTGAGATCTTGAAGCTAACAATGGGAGGAGATTTGTATAAAAACGCCAACCTAAATGCCTGAAAATGTATGACTTTTGGCTGTGCAGGATGGGCCGGGAAATGCCAGCAGAGAGGCTGGCCTGTCCGAACATTAAAAGGAAGAGGAAACTAAGACTGCATGAGTTGCAGACATGGAACAACTCTCTGAATTCTATTTGGGATAACTTCATAATGTGTCCTAATGAAGTTTACCTTCCAGATGCTGAGATATCTTCCTACCTCTCCCCCTTTATAGGAAAAAGAAAAACATGATGGTAATGAAGCCATTCCCGAACTGCAAATTAGAGCCAACTGTTATAGCGGTAATTTCTTTTTTTTTTTTTGTTTTTTTCCTTTGATGTCTGTGACCAAATTTATCCCCTGAGCCCAGGCAAGGAAGGGATACAGGGCCCATGAGTCACAGTTTTCTATTGCAGCCTTTTGCGCGCCAGTGCCTGCCACTCAGAAAAGTGGTAATTTCTTATAAAAACAGGTGCTATAACTACTTTTATATATGTGTACGAGTAGTGCGCATAGGACTGTGAAAGGATAATTCTTAATCTAGAGGCCAAATATTAGAAATTCTTTATAAGCCGTGTAATTAAGGCAAACTATATTAATACAGCGAAACTCTGAATCTCAATAGCAATGACTTAATGTCTGCCGGAAGTAGATGTTGGCAGGGTCCAACCCCCAAAAATAAAGGCATTTGCGTTAACTATAACGTGGTCTCGATACATGCAAGAAGATGCGTGGTTCAGCCCTGCTGCTGAAGACTGGTGTAAGTGATGAAGGAAAAGATGTATCTGAGACCACCACTCAAGTAGTACAGTATTGGTTCTGGAATGCAGAGAGTTGTAACCAAAGGCCACTAATGAAGCATATGAGAGCGTGCCAAAAAACAGTATGGTCTCGCGCTGTATCAAGTGCAAAACTCCTTTTGTCAGTATTCATAGCTGCAACATATCAACTGCTACTGGCAGCACATGTGAACGTCACATCCAGTGTGTTGCAACCATATCTTTGATATTCTCTAAGTGATTAGCTCTGATTCCTTGGAGAGAATATTCATGGCTTTGATGTCCCAATAAGCTTTACGTTCTCTTCTAGGTTTGCTGATAGGAATGTTATAAGCCAACAAAAGAACTTGTCAACCTTTCACAGAAAAGCCACAGTTCATGGAATAGCATTACCATCCAAAATATCGTTTGTTCTTATGGCCCAAGCTTAGCTTGGCCATAATATTAGTTACTGTTTAAATGCCTTGCATAACCTAATTGCTTGGCTTTGTTTAGTAGTATTAAAAAAAGGCTTACGCCGCAGGGGCTGGAGAGATTGGCCTACTGGTTAAGAGCACGTGACTGCTCTTGCAGAGGACTGGTTCGAATCCCCAGCACTCACATGGTGCTGAGAACCAAGTCTGTAACTCAATTCAGTAGAACTCCAGTTCAGAGGAAATCCTACACCCTCTTCTGACCTCCGCGGCATTGCATGACACGGGTGCACAAAACCTATATGCAGACAGTACATTCATACACATAAATAAGTAAATAAAAAATAAAAAAAAATAAAAATGTACCCCTGGATAACTGTCAACCCATGAAGGGAAAATATCTGACAGACTAGAGTCCAAAATGACATCTCCAGGAAATAGTAGACTGTTTTGCTTCTCACCCACTTGTGCCCCTTTCCCAAAGCCTAGGAACAACCTGCGGAAGAGGAGGTAGGATAGAATGTAAGGGTGGGAGATTTGGGGTGAATCATGAGACTACGCAATATAGCTGGACTTTCATTTGATGAAACATGCTTGTTGCCATACCAAGCTTCCCAATGGGACTATCGGGAACCTTTTGGGTTTGTTCAAAATTTGGACATAGATACTGCAATAATTGGTTTTACATGAAATTACTTACATTCATTGTTATGCTTGACAATGCGCTTCATCTCATGGTTGTGATTTTCGGTTATTAATGGCCTTAGGGTGGAAAATAATTTCAGAGTCTGACCTGCCACCCATGCCCTGGCACTTCAAAATGAGGCTTGAGCAGCTGGCGCTTTGTGTTTGTTAGCCTCACCCATTGGGCTCCACCTGGTTCTTCAGAAAATAAAAATAAATAAATAAAATAAATAAATAAATAAAGGTTTAAAAGGTAAGATGTGGACCGAAAAATTTAGTTAAGATGGGTAGCACTCTAAACTGATGGGACCTTCCTGCCACACCTATGGGGTGGGAGCTAGTGATGAAATGAGGTGTAGGGTTTGGCCCTGGGAGTTGAGTCATGCTGTCTATTTAACAGACATTTTGGAATAAAAGGTCTCTGTCATTCTTAAATGCGCCATGAGGTGTGCTTTCCTGCACATGTTTTTCACATGGATCATGCCTGGGAATAAATGGAACACCCACAGACTTGCTCTTGCAGGGACCAGGTTTAGTTCCCAGTCATCCACATATGGTCTAGGCAACCATTGTTTCTTCAAAGTTCTATATTGATGCTCTTCTTCTGGCCTCTGCATGAGGCATGAATTGTAGGTTTACTTACACATGCAGGCAATACACTCATACACATAAACATAAAATACAAATATTGTTAGTTTATTTCTATTATTTATTTTGTCTTTTCGAACACAGGTCTCCCTGTCCCCAGCTCTCCTGGAACTCACTCTGTAGACCGCAGGCTGGTGCTGAACTTACAAGATCCTCCTTGCCTCTGCCTCCAAGTTGCTATGATTAAAGGTGTTGCAGCAACCATTCCAGGCATTTTTTTTTTTTTTTTTTGTTTTTGGAAAAATGATATTTTTTAAATAAAGGAGATGTGTCAACAACAGTCTCTAGCATGTAAATCCTCAGTATTTCCTCTTTTCATTTTTCCCCTTAGGAAAATCTTATGGTTTATACTGATGATGTAACTCCATTGTTAGAATGTGTGCTTTACCATTAGATTACCTTGTGTATCCATTTCAGGCACTTGCAAATTGGTCATAGTTGTGGCCCATGCCTATAATCCCAGCACTTCAGAGTTCAGGGCAGGGAAATAATTTACTGTTAGCCACGCAATTTGGCCACTCTACAGATCCATGACGAGATGATTGCTGTGATGATCTAAATCATTCGACAAAGATTTTTATAATCAGTATTTTATATTGTTGAGTGGTCATCATGAGTCTGTAACGTGTCTGCAAGCCAGTGGCGGGTCAGGGACCTTGGATCTGCTCATTTTCAGACGTCTCGGCCTTGCGGACGGAACCCTGAAGGAGCGTTGTGGGCGCGCGTGAAAATATGTCGAAGTCAATAATCATGCCCTACCAAAGTATTTTGAGCACACGTTTTAGCTGGCAATATTTCAAAGGACTTGAAGTCTTTGGCAGTTGGCGTCCTGTTGGAGAATGTTGGTTTCAACACCACCGTCACTCCAACATGAGGTTGCATCCTGAAGTGAACTTTCGGGGAAAGCATTTACTTTATGCAAAGTGACTTGTATTATTTTCTGAGCTTATTGTGCTGGATAGCTTTAGTGTCAACTTGACACACCTGGGTTGAGGGAGCCTCAATTGGGGAATTGGCTCCATTGGATTGGCCTGTGGCCACATCTGTGGAGTATTGTCTTGATGGTCGAGCAGTGTGGGAGGGCCCAGCCCAGAATGAGTAGTGCCACCCTGGGCAGGTTGTTGTGTACCATATAAGAAGGCGGGGCATGAGCCAGGGGAGCAAGTCAGTGAACAGCACTCCTCCATGGCCTGTGCTTCAGCTCCTGCCTCCAGGTTCCTGCCCTAAGTTCCTGCCTTGGGCTCCCTAAGTGATGAACTGTGACCTGGGAGATGTAAGCTGAATAAACCCTTTCCTCCCCAAGTTGCTATCGGTCAGAGTGTTTTATCACAGCAATGGAAGACAAACTAGGACATCTAGTATGCAGTATCTAATCAGTACATGTTTGCTAAGTACATAAATGAGACCATGATTAGGCCATGTGCTCAATGCCTCATGTGCAATGATTTGAAAAGATTTAGACCAGGGCCTCTCATCAAGACTGGAATCTTAATTTCTATAACTTCACACCTCTGTTCTAACCAGCATCTGTGGCTCTGTTGGGAACAGAATGGATATAATTGAGTTTTGAAATTAGGTGGTTATTCAAGAAGAGGTGCAGCTTAAATTAAGTAGGGGATTTGGTCATAGCTGAACTGGCGACATTCATTAATTTTGGGCTGGATACACTTGGCTTGTTATGCCTTTTTAAATATGCATTTCTTTCCTTTCCTTTTTACTTTTTAAAAATTTTTATTGAAGTTTTGTGCATTTCATGCATAATATCTCACTCCAATTTAAACTCATTTCCCTTTCCATGCCTCCCATGCCACCCAAGTTCATGCATTCTGCCATACCTCCATTGTATCTTTTTCTGAGTCTTTTTAAAAGTCTTTCAAAGCAGAGGATTACTGTTTTTTGGGGGGGGAATCTTTACTGTTTCAGTCAGTTCTTTTTCCCGGTTCTTTGATTTATTGCCAGCTACAGCTTTCCTTTATAAGCAAAATGATGTCAGCTCCCAGAGCCAATCATAGATCCCCAATTCCATGGCCGTGTTGCATGTTCCTTCTTGTGGCAGAGTCAGAGAAGTCCCCTGACTCTCACCCACATTGTGCCCTGAGGGGTGCTAGCTGAGAACTAGCCCCCAATTCAAACTGGATCTTCCTACACCCTCCACCCATATACAAAGATTGCAAAGTCTGAAAATAAGTGGTATGCTAATTCTAGAGCCTGTTATAAGATTCACATAATAAGAGCACAGTTGTTTTATATTTGTTTGTTTGTTTGTTTATTGTCTTTTCGAGACAGGGTCTTCCTGTAGCCCCAGCTCTCCTGGAACTCGCTCTGTAGACCAGGCTGGCCTTGAACTCACAAAGATCCGCCTGCCTCTGCCTCCCAAGTGCTAGGATTAAAGGTGTGCGCCACCATGCCTGGCGAGCACAGTTGTTTTTAGAAAAAGAGGAATGTAACATTAACATTGCTCAGTTTGCCTTACAATTAGGTATTTGGTGCTAGCATCCACAAATGAGATATACCATTCCTCGGATGTTTATCTGGGACTGTGTTACTTCACTCACCATAATATCTTCTAGTTCCACCCATTTACCTGCAAAGTTCATGATGTCATCTTTCTTGACTGCTGCACAGAACTCCACTGTGTAGATGTACCACATTTTTCTTTATCCACTCATTGGTTGAGGAGCACTTGGGTTGGATCCAACTCTTTGCTATTGTGTAGAGTGCTGCAATAAACATGGCTGTGCATGTATCTCTGTGGTAGGATGAGTCTTGTGGGTATATACCCAGGAGTGGTATGAATGGGTCAAGTGGCAAGCTCATTTTGAGTCTTTTATGGATCCTCCATACTCCTTTCCATAGTGGTTGTAAGAGTTTACATTCCATGGGGGCTGGAGAGATGGCCTAGCTGTTAAGAACACTGACTGCTCTTGCAGAGGATCAGGGTTCGATCTCCAGCACCCACGTGGCAGCTAAGAACCGTCTTTAACTCCACTTCCAGGGCTATCTGACTCCCTTTTCTGACCTCTCCAGCATTGCACGACACGGGTGCACCAACCTACATGCAGACAGTACACTCATACACATAAAAATAAATAAAATTTAAAAAAGAGTTTACATTCCTACCCACAGTGGATGAGTGTTCCCTTTGTCCACAACCTCTCCAGCACTTGGTATCATTTGTTTTCTTATTGTAGACAGTCTTATTGGAGAGAGATGATAGCTTAAAGTGGTTTTAATTTGCATTTCCTGAATTATTAGCTATGTTGAACACTTTTTTTTTTTTTTTTCGGTATGTGTATCAATGTACTGTCTGCATGCAGGTTTGTGCACCCATGTCGTGCAATGCTGCGGAGGTCAGAAGAGGGTCTCGGATTCCCCTGGAACTGGAGTTCTCCTGGAATTGGAGTTTCAGACGGCTCTCGGCCGCCATGTGGGTGCTGGGGATCGAACCCGGGTCCTCTGTAAGAGTGGTTGGCGCTCTTAACCGCTAGGCCATCTCTCCAGCCCCTGTTGAACACTTTTTAAGATGTTTCTGTCATCTTTATTTCCTCACTTGTGAAGTCTCTGTTCTGCTCTTTACTCTGTCTTTTGAGTGAGTCATTTGTTTTCTTCTTTGTTTTTTGAGTAGTTTATACATTCTGGAAGTTAATGCTCTGTCAGATCTATCATTGGTGAAGGTTTCCTCCCACTCTTAGTTTTCTATTCACTTCACTGATTGTTCTTTTTGTTGTACAGAAGCTTTTGAATTTAATGAGGTCCTATTTGTCAATCTTTGACCTTATTTCCTCTGGAGCTGCTGTCTGATTTAGAAAGTCTCCTATCCTGGGCTGGAGAGGTGGCTTAGCATTTAAGAGCGCCTGCCGCTCTTACAGAGGACCCGGGTTCAATCCCCAGCACCCACATGGCGGCCAAGAACTGTCTGAAACTCCAATTCTAGGAGAACTCCAGTTCCAGGGGAATCCGACACCCTCTTCTGACTTCTGCGGCATTGCACGACACGACATGGGTGCACAAACTTGCATGCAGACAGTACATTCATACACATACAGAAATAAATAAAATTAAAAATAAAAAAAAGAAAGTCTCCTATTCTTTGTCGAGTAGGTTGCTGCCAAAGTTTTCTTCTATCACCTTCAGAGTTTCAGGTTTCACGTTGAGATCCTTGATCAATTTGGAGATGATTTTTGTACAGGGAAAGAAGGATTTACTTTTATTCTTCCACAAGTGGTGATCCAGTTTCGCCAACACCATTTACTGAAGTTGCTCTCTTTCCTCCATTGAATCGCTTTGGTCCCTTTGTGAGGTGGCTTAAATTGTGTGTGTTCAAGTTTGAATCTTTAATTTTGTTCCATTATTCTATGGGTCTCTTTCTGTACCAGTAGCAGGCTGTTTTTATGACTATAGCCCTTAATATATTTTGAAGTAATTCCCCTATATTGCTCTTTTCTCTCAAGGTTGCTTTGGCTATTTGGGGTCTTTTGTTTTTCAGTATGAGTTTAAGGATTTTTAAGGTGATGGTCAGAGTAGTCCAATAGACTTCCAAAATAACACAAGCTATTGTCACACCCCTTGATTGCCTCCCAGAACTTGAAGGTAAGTTCCTATTGATGAAGACAGGAAGTACTTCAGACACAGGACTTTGAGCAATGAATATGCAAATGACCTGGAAGCCACCTGTCCTGGAGGCTACCCCTCAAAATTCTGGAGGTTAATATGGAATCTGCTAATGGAGAACAATCTATCAATAGTCAATGTAGCTTTGAAGACTATTAACAACAGTAATGGTCTGCACAAAAACTATAGGGGCTCAGTCATGGCACTTTAATTTGGGGGATAATCAACAGCTATCTAATTGTACTGAAATCACTCTCAGTGGAAGGAAATTCATATGTTGCACTGTAAGCATAGCCAAATACACATGGATGGAGGGGTCATATCTCATAGACAAAACCCTACTTCTGTCCTATTTCTAAGTGCAATTTCTGACTGTATACTAAGTATGGGTCCTTATATTTACAGACAAATATATCATTTATCACTCATAAAAGAAGCTTTTTTTTTTTGCAACAAACTATCACAGAGTCTTACAACTGGTAACAGGCAGAGAGTATATTTCTGAGAGATGTCCAGCCTTAAGTGACACATCTACAAATCTACAACGGAACTTCTACACCTAAGGCTCATAGAACATAGAGGAACAGGGGTAGCGAGAACACTAATACATTTCTAAACTCTCACTAGTGAATGTTCCACATGCAACAGAGTACTATTCACACAGAAGGCCACTACTCCCCAAAACGTAGAGGATAAAAGACTGTGGAGAATAAGTAGAAAATAAGAGCATGTCCTTGGATAGGACTCCTGTATTAAACTTATCCACACATCGTTCAAGAACTATTGCAGAAGAGAGAGCAGAAATATTGTAAAAACCAAGACTGGTACATGATCTTAAGAAAATACTCTCGCAGGCTTCTGGGGACTTTCTCATTTGAACTCGCATCAGAGATGAATGTATGCACAAGATCTATGCAAACTCAAGATAGAACCCAAGTATAGAACTAGGGAAATGAGCAGATGGTCACAAAGTTAGCTGAAGAACTATTCACAGCTGAGTACTGCTGGGTTAGGGAGAGTTGATCTTCTTCAAGGGAGGGACTTATGGTCCCTTAACTTCACTTAATAGGCCTTAACATATATGACAGAATGGATAAAATCTAATGAGTGGGGGCTGGAGAGATGGCCTAGCGGTTAAGAGTGCAGACCGCTCTTACAGAGGACCCGGGTTTGATCCCCAGCACCCACATGGCGGCCGAGAACTGTCTGAAACTCCAATTCCAGGAGAACTCCAGTTCCAGGGGAATCTGAGACCCTCTTCTGACCTCCGCGGCATTGCAGGACACGGGTGCACAAGCTTGCATGCAGACAGTACATTCATACACATACAGAAATAAATAAAAAAATTTTTAAAAATCTAATGAGTGTGGATGGAGGGAGGTACAGATATGATTAAGATGGTTTTATAAGATGCACAACAGTTCAATAAAAATCATATATTGAAAAAAAGATCTACCAAATAAACTGTAGTTAAACAGTTAACTTTAAAGACAATAGCAAGAAGAATGTAACATGGGAAAGGAAGAAGTTTGGGGAAAGCATGAATCACAAAGAGTTTAGAAATCTGATTCTTATTGCTAGTGTCTAAATTATGAAACCACACGATCACTTGCAAACAATAAAAGGTAATTTAAGAACAGACATGTTTTCACTTACATGAAATACTGAAAGATAACAAGACTATCCAGTTTCTCTTTTTAATAAAAGGAAGAAAAGTTTTGAAACAGCTATGTTCATTTTTCTTTTGGATTTCTAATTTCTCCTTAAAATCAAAATTAAAAATTAATCATGGAATTAAAATAGAAACCAGCATGTTACAATATTTATATTCCATGGAGACTTACAGTCATTTTGACATAGATTTTATGTATATGTTCTAGTAAAATATTCCCTGGAGATGGAAAGTGGTGTTTTATCCAGGACAAAGATTAAATGTTCAAGGTCAATGTTTTTATATAGCTAATTTGTGTGCATATGCGTGTGTGTGTGTGTGTGTGAGAGAGAGAGAGAGAGAGAGACAGAGACAGAGACAGAGATTCATTTTCACTTTTTCAATAATTGTAAAACTTTGTTGAAGTAGTGTGGTGTGTTCTGAATTGCCTGGTGAAAGTGCTGCCTTATAAAAGAGGATCCCTGTTAACATAGATACTGTTGAATATGTGTTGGCACAATTAGCACATTTCTGAGTATAGTACAGGGAATTCAAAATTAACCTTTGGGAAGTTTGAAAATGGCAACTTTGTGCCAATTTCTGTGTTTGGCAAGGTGCACCAAGCTCCTGGAAATAATACCACATCCCACCCACACACTAAGAAGGAGAATTGGCACCAAAAGATGAGAAACATATTTTGTTAATTATATTTTACTTCCAGATCTTTTAAACCTATTCAGGAGAAAAACACAAGCACTTTACTTTTTTTTTTTAACCATGAACAGAAAATCCTGAACAAAAATTAATGAAAATGATGAAAGCATTCATTTGAATATCTGCATAATAAGTTGTGGTGCTTTCCTGTGAAGCCGATCCAGAGATTTACAGAGACATATATCTCTCTCAGAATCAAATCCCATCAGTGATGATGGGGAAAGTCTGCAGTATTACCTGAGGGTCCAACTGGACATCCCAGAGACACATGGCCAGTCACTGGTTTAACACTGAGGAAGTGCATAAACTTTTGGAGTTAAACATATGAACATTTCTCATTTAGGTATTTCAATTAATATCTTCTATCCCTTAGAAAAATACTGGAGAAATCAAGATGTAATGACTAGAAAAACAAGTAATTCTCTTAAAGGATGCTTTGAAAAAATTATGGCACTAGCTGATGTACATATTAAATATACATATTTTAATTACATATATACAACTATACATATATATGTGTCTGTAGATGAATAGATAAAAGATGGGTAGATTAAAGATAGATGAAGATAGATAGATAGATAGATAGATAGATAGATAACTGATAGATATGGGATAAAGATTCAAAAGTCTGAAAATTTAAACTGATGAATGCTACAAACTTTGAAGCATTTTCAGTATCCATGTGATGTCAAAAGTGGAAAATTACACAGCTGACCTCAAGTGGAAGACAACAATCAACATGCTCTCAATTATTTTGGAATATTTTATGAATAACTTCAGGCTATGTGAATACATGCACATAAAACATATATGAATCCAGTATTTAGACATAGGTCCCATCCCCAAGATATCTCATTATTTACAGGGAAGTATTCCAAAATCTGAAAAGTCCAAAATCTGAAAGATTCTTTACTCGAGCGTTCAGTTAAACTTCACTTCCAGGTGTTTACCTGTTCGTGTGTGTGTGTGTGTGTGTGTGTGTGTGTGTGTGTGAGAGTGAGAGAGAGAGAGAGAGAGAGAGAGAGAGAGAGAGAGATGATCCAGGTGGCTTCAGTTCTCCTGTGTTTTCAGTGGAAGAGAGAACAAGCACAGCTGGCTGCCTGGAGTCACCCCTCACCATCTACTAGTGAACCCTGAGCTCATATAAGTTCATCTATTGCTACATTCTACTTCCCCCAAAATGAGAGACTCTGTATTGAAACTTTACTAAAAAAAAAAAAAAAAAAAAACTCTTATGGAAAAAATGTACTTCCCACGTCCAGTTACAAGCACTGAATAAGAAAATGCTTTTTTTTTTACATTTCACCTGCCAAAACCCAAGTGACATAACATACTTAAATGCAATTATTATGGTCATATATTGTTTGTGGCAATATATTTGTATTTTTTTAATGTTTAATAATTTTTAATGTGTCCTTTCTGTGTTTGGGTGTTTGTGTTTCTGTCTGTCTGAATGTCTCTCTGTCTGCTTTTCTATATATCTCCAATATATCTACAAATGCAAAGGGCATGACCTATTTTTTGCACAAAGCTTGGTTTGGGAGAACCATAGTTGATGATGAGCTTAAATGCTCTCTGCTATAGATTGTTTTCTCAGTCACTGCTGGATGCTGAGTTGATTTCAGCCCAGAGTCATTTCCAGCTGTGTCAAGCTGTGAGCTGAATCTCTTAGTACCCAGGCCTAGCTTGTGATAGAACAGTTTGTCCAGAGTGAAAAATACCTTGGCTGTAGAATTTTAAAACCAGGAGTGAGTCAGACTAGTTTAAATTCATTTGGACACTTTTTCTGCAGTACAACCAGAAGAGTTTTTCCCCAGTTAATAAATCTGCTCACATACAGAAACTTTGTTTTCCAGACAAACAAGGTTTATAACTTCCCCCAAACTTTATGAATACCTCTGTGCTTTTTTTTTCACTCAAGATAATCCCTTTATCTGGAATATTCTCCCATGCATTTCCATTTCCATTCTACTAACAAACAGAAAGTTTCTAGAAGAATGAAGAATTGCATGCCAATGAATGCGTGTCTTTATCCTAAGACCCTACCAGTGTAGCTGTGGTTCTCTAATAAGTGACTGCAATAGATTTCATTTGCATCCCCATATATATTTTTTCAAGTAATTTTAAATGCATGCATCAAGTGGTAGAAAGGTTTATCCTCAGCTCAAGCCACAGCTCTACCTTAAACTGAGGTAGGTATCCTATCTACAAATATAATTTTATAATGTATGTTATATGGAGATAAATGTGAAAATTTTGTTTTCAATGTAAAGAAATAAAACAAAACTCATGGGTATTGCACGTGCTCTATGTTGTTAAGTGTAATAATATGCAGCAGCTGTTCCTTCACTCTGGTGCAGGATGTTATGGTTATGAAAAGGTGTTTCAAGCTGATGCTCTCTATCCGCAATAATGTTACTTGTATGGTACCATCTCAAATACTTACTATTTATCTTCTACAGAAATAGGAGTATTTATTTATAGCAGAAATTTTTATTATTTCCATGACTCTAAAAACATAGTAGACCAGGGGGATATTCTATGACATGCAGAAATAAATTTCTTTTCTTATTGTAATTTTGTGTATTTCATACAACCTTTCCTAGTCAACTTTAGGCCTCTATCCCTTTACATGACCCCCACCGGAGCACATGAATTCTGTCATACATGTGAAGTCCTGTCTTAAATATTTTTCTTAGTCTTTTTTTTAACTTTTCAATGTAGAGGTTTACTGTTTTGATCAGTTCCTTGAACAAGTCTTTTGTTGTTGTTCCCTTCAATTTTTTATTACTTCAAAGTATGCATATATACCCTCCACACTTAAAGCAAATTGACAGAGTCTGAAAATAAACTGCAGGTTAATTCCAAGATACATTTGGGATTTACATTTTAACAGTAATATTGCTTACAGGCAAAAATAAATATGTGGAACAAAGAGCTAAAAACAGACATCACAAGTGAAGAAGTAAAGTGTTCAGCGTCGCTAGTAATTAAGGAAATGTAAATTAAAACCACTTTCAGATTTCATCTTACCCCTGTAAGACTGGCTATGATCAAGAAAACAAATGACACCAAATGCTGGAGAGGATGTAGGGAAAAGGGAACACTCATTCATTGTTGGTGGGAGTGCAAACTCATGCAACTCCTATAGAAAGCAATGTGGAGAACTCTTAAAAGACTTGGAATACTTCTCTTTAGATTACATCATGACAAAGAGCACGGAATTGGTACATTTTTGAGGCATAACAGCAATAGTGTTCCTCTGCCTGTGTAGGGAGTAGAACAGATAAGAAGAGGAAAGTTAGCTCAATATCTGCTTCTGGTTGAAATGTGTTGTTAGCCATGATAAAGAGGCAACCAAAGGAACAGCATGCTAATCTGCTAGATCCCTGAGAAAATATGTGAAATCTGCTGTCCTCTTCAAATACCTCTAGATTGTATATATAATCCAAAAATCTGACCTGAGGAATAATTACAAGAATCAATTCCACCTTTCATGAGAACAATAATTAGGTGTCATGCCATAGAAATTATAATGGCCAAAATTCTACAAAATGACACCATCAAATGATGGCAAATTTGGGGAGAAGCGGGACCCCTCAACTATTTATTTCTGATGGGGCATAGAGTGGTTCAGTTCCTTTGATGAACATTCTGAAAGTTTTTTCCAAAGTTAAATATTATCTCTTTATACACAGAGATGAGCCACCCATGCCTTTTTATATTTATTGAAATAATTTGAGCCACGTATGGTCATGTAATCCAGGGAATCTCAGATGTATGGAGCCACTAGAAGTAAGATCACTGCAAATTTGAGAACATCTAGTCTATGTCATAAGTTATAGGCTAGCCTTGAATATAAATTGAGATTCCATTTATATATATATATATATATATATATATATATATACGTGTGTGTGTGTAATTAAATAATTGAAAATGAGTGTTCACAAGAACCTATATATATATTTGTTTATTACATTAAACATATATATATTTATTACAGATGTATTGATAAGATTTTCTTCAATAGATTAATGAAGGAAATGAACTGGTATATGAGTATACTGGAAGATTATTCAGTAGTGAATAAAAGCTATCAAGCATCAAGACAGAAGAAATTGTGATACAGATTATCATGGAAAAAGTCAGGGTGCAGAAGCTCTACATCATAGAATTCTACTCCCCTACTCCTCAGCAAAATACAAAATTAGATAGGGCTCAAAATGATAAGCTGCCAACAGCATCAAGGAGAGAGACATTACAAGTCTTTCATGGTGTTTAAGAATAGTGGTCATATGTTCACCAATATTCTCATACACTATTTAGCCAAGAGATGTTCTCTAGGTCCTTCAAAGGATGTACATATGGGCTAAACCTGTAGGTTATATAAGTACATATTCATTTCTTCTGCAAAACCTAGATTTCTTTTTTGTTTGTCACTAATTATTTGCCTTTAATTATTTTTGTGAACAAAATAGTTATCTGCTATGGGAGCCACAGATCCCAAAGTTAACTGTATTCTTTTTATATTTGTACCTAATGGATGGAGTCACCAAAATCGAATTTCCATTTCTCTTGGTCCCTTATGCGTAAACCTTGCTGTTTTTAATTATAGTGTCAACCAGGCTTTAGTTTTAGACAACTGGCTCTAACTAGTTTGAAAGATGTATATTTTCTCATAATTTGTTATATAAGACTAAGGAAACAGATTCTGGTTGAACGAAAGAAACCAAAGCATACTTCAGAGTCAATCAGAAATTCACTTAACTACCGACCCTATGAGGATACTTCAATTAACTATAAAGTGAACTGTTCATGAAGTAACTACCACTACAAAGCTCATTGGAAACTTCATGGACCAGGCTACACTTCTTATTAGTCAGATCTGCAGAAACTTCATATCTCTTCTAGAAATCCAAAAAGTTGTGACTAGATGCTACCAATATTTCTAGCAGAAATGCAGATAAACCTACCAGCTACTAGTAGAAATGCAGAAGCAGTACATGTGTCTACTCACATTTGTCCCCCAAAACTCATAAATACTACCAAATTGTCTGGTAATAAATCCTATTTAGAGAAAATTTGAAGAAGCTATTCACTTTCTCATTTTCTCCCTTTAAAGTTCAGGAGAGTAGAGGGTAAATGTGTCTCAAATCACTTTATGCAATTCCTGAATAATATATTAATTACCTTGATTTAATCATTTGACAAGTTAAGCTTATATCAAAACATTACATTTTTGTCCCATTAACGCATATTATTAGTAGTTAATTTTCAAATAAAATGTATAACAAAAAAGAACAGAATTAACATTTGGAACTTGGGCTTGTATTAATTCCTGGTACCAGACATTGAGATTGTAAGTACTCTATTTCTTCCTGTTTCACATGTATTATACATAATATTACTACAAAACATAAAAGACCAGATTCCTAAGGCTCTTGTGATAGATCAATGAGAGTATGCTAAGTTCTATGTTTGAGGTGGGGTGGGTGAGCAGAAATGGAATGAGCAGAGACATTGCTTCTGCTTACACAGTCCCTACTGGTCTCATCTCTTTCCACTCCGCAAAGACACCAAATGTGAAAGGTGCCAGGTATGTTCCTCTGACTATCATATTAGCTAGCATTCCAAACATCTTTGTTGAATAGTGGCTGCATTGCATAACGAATAAATGAGAACCCCAACCAGTCATTGGCCTTCCTTTCCTCCCATTTCCATTTACCATGTTCAGTCAGCATGGCCAATTGACAGATTTGTATAGATGCCATCAGTTCTGACTGACTGGTGCTTTTGCCCTGTACATTGACACATTTTTTAAAAATTTCTATCATCCATGGATTAAGGAATTAAGAGAGCAGTAGGGAATGAAGATAATCACTGAGAAAAAAGTAAGTCAGAAGGCAAAGCGAACACCCAGTCTCAGAACATCAAAAGGTGCCTCAATATAAAGAGCCATCATTCAGCCCCTGAATAAAATTTCTCCCTCACATGAAAGTTACTTTATTGCTAAATATAAATGTATTTTTTTCTAATGAAAAGTGAGTTCTTTATACTGCTTTATGGTTTACTAAGCACCTCCCTGTGCACTATTGTAGTCTACCATCAGAGCATCTCTGTGAACTGTAAAGTCTGTGTTCTTGTTAGGATAGCACCTTGGCCTCTGCATGCCTGGCTAAGGTAGACTTGTGATACTATCTGGATTTTCATGCAGTCTAAGGATTGGACCTGGGCCAGGAAAAGTTGACTATATATTGATAGAAGAACCATTTTTTAAAGAGGCCTTTTTTTGTCTTTTTGAGGTCTTTATATAATTAGTACTCTGTTCAGTTGTGATCTTAGAATTAACCAGCACTCTAGGAAGGAAGAAGACTAAGAAATAGTTCTTCTGCATGTACATAGCATGATGTCTAAGAAATAATTTTGGTGTTATAGAGACATTGATAGCTTATGAAACATGCAGAAAACCAAGGAACTAGCAATGAGAGAACATAAGTTGAATCTATTATTTAAGATGTGTGTACATGTGCTTTTATAGCACTCTTTACTGGCATCTAAAAATGTAGATTCCTACATCCCTGGGTATAATCCATGGTAAAAATCTATCAGAGAAATGTGCATATGATAAGTGCTATATATTTTATTATATCAGTATTTTCTGTTTATAGCATCATTGTTTTTACTTCCATACTTATAAAATAAATTTTAAAAGAAATTAGCTTCACATTTTTTCTTTTATTTTAAAGTTTATTTAATATTTTTTGTGTATGAGTGTACTGTCTGCATGTAAGTAGGTGCACCCGTGTCATTCAATGCTGTGGAGGTCAGAAGCAGGTGTTGGATTCCCCTGGAACTGCAGTTAAAAATGGTTCCTAGCTACCATGTGGGTGCTGTGAATCGAACTTGGGTCCTCTGCAAGAGCAGTCAGTGCTCTCAAATGCTGAGTCATCTCTCCAGCCCCTCTTTTTGTCTTTTTGAGACAGGGTGCCTCTGTAGCCCCAGCTGTCCTGGAACTCACTAAGTAGACCAGGCTAGCATTGAATTCACAGAGATACAGCTTCACATTTTTATATGAAGTATAAATATATCATTTGTACAAGTGTCTTATAGATAAAGAGCAAGAGAAGGATGCCAAGACAGTTTTCCACTGGAAAAAAAAAATGTAACTCGATGCAAAAGAATATCATTGATTCTCTACTCATAGTAACTAGGAAATGAACTCAGCTTACTTGTCCACAAACAAATGAAAAAAAAATATGACATAGGTGCACAATGAAATATTACTTAGCTGTGAAGAATAAGAATGAAATGAAATTTTCAGGTAAATGGAAAATGAAATACTGAGTAAGGAAACTCATGCCTAGAAAGACAAATCTCCTATGTTTTATCTCACATACAGATCCTAGCTTCAGGTCTTTTGCTTTGTGTATTTAACATGTCGCACATGTTGAAGCCAGAAAACAAGAAAAGAGTGTGAAGGCAGGCTAAGAGTGGAGGATAGTAGATTACAGATGAAACAAAAATAGGCGTGGAATGTTTGGGTCTCATAACTCAATTTAAAATTAATTGGAGGTATAGTAGGATACATGTGAAAGGAAAGAAAAGGCTCAAATGATTAAATGGGTAGGTGGAGATAAGGGGGAGTAGTGGGTAAGGTAAACAAAAATAAGTATCTATGGAAAATTCTTACGGACATCAACTAGTTAGTGTGTTACAAAACTCCAACTTACCAAAAAGAAACTGTTCAAATGGAATGACCCTGCTTGGATGCCGCTGCTCCCAGAAGACATGGGTTATTCAATAATACTCACATTTAGGAGCAGTTAATAGCACTGACTGCTCTTGCAGGGACTCTGGTTCAATTACCTGGCACTCACATGGCAGCTAACAGCTGCCAATAACTCCAGTTCCAGGGGATCCAACACACTCTTCTGACCTACACAGGTATTGTACAACATGAGTGTTCCTACCTACATGCAGGTGGTACTCTCACAAACATTAAATAAATAAATAAATAAATAAATAAATAAATAAATAAATAAATAAAACATAAAAAAAGAAAATCACAGTACAGGGCATAGGATTCCTCCCTGTAAGTTATTGATCTGGGATGCCCCAGAGGTCTCCAAGACAAAACAGTTTTGCCATTGACTTTGGCAACCCAACATAACCATTTGATAAGACCCTATTGTTAAAAACACTACACTTTTTTCCAATAGGTCATAGAGAAATCAATACCAGTACTTCCTTCTGGGTAACTTTCAGAGTCCCAGGAGGTGCTACACAGACTGGAGGAGAAAAGAGACCATTGGTCTTTTCTGTACAGGATCCTGCATGCTATAATACCAACAGCCAGGCATGATATGCCCACTGGTGTAACAGTAGCATGACTATCATGGGGTGACTAAGCCCCTTCCTTATTGATTTTGAGGCTTGTTCCAGAGAAGAGAATTTCATATCTAGTACTGTAATCCCAGTCAAAACTCATGGCTAGGGTGTTGATAAGTTTTTGGAGTACAACCAGCTATTTTTATTTTGATAAATGACCATGTTGTCCAATTGCCTCTGAAATATATACATTTATATCTACAGATATGGGCTACTCTCAACCGTGGTCAGAGAAGCTTATTTTTGACATGGGCAGCAGTCAAGGGAGGGATGCATAATTGGTCAAACGGCTGAGAATGTGAGACAGAATGCTCAGGCACAAACAGCTCACCTATATTATTCCTGTCCCCAACAAGGCGTAGGGAACATCAAGAAAGAGGAGACAGGGAAAAGGTAAGGTCCAGGAAATAGGGCAGAGTGCTGTGAAATGCTTTCTTCTGGTTTGTCATGGTTATTGCATTCATGAAATCACAGCATCTCTGGTTCCCTGTACAAGAACTAAGTAGCAAAAATTCCAGTCACACTGAGGGACGAGCATCAGGCCCTACCCCTACTGAAGAGAAGCACGGTTCATAGCTGCTAGTGAAGAGAGAATGGAAAATTAGGGTTTTTTTTTTTTTTTTGGGTGGGGGTTTCTGGCGGACGCCTGGACACATACGTACACATGAGCAGCACTAACTGGACTTAATGAGATATGCAAAATAAAAGGCACACTCTTTTAAGGGGAATGCTGAGGTGGCTCTACAGGGAGTTGGAGAGAGGAAAGGAAAGTAAATATTATTTTATTTCAATGCATATCTATAATAAATTCTCCAGAAAGAAAAAAAATTAAAATCAAAATGAATTGTGAATAAAATGCTTTAATGTCAATAGTGTGAGCTCTTGCTTGCCCTTTGAAAACCAAGCTCTTTACTTATTTTATAATAAGCCTCATCAAAAAGTATATTTCCATTGCAAATGCTTGCTGTTTCTTTCATCAGTGTGATATTTAAAGCATATTTCTTCTTTAGACTATTTCACCTGTTTTCCAAATAAATAGATGAAAACTCAGAGAAGTAAAGTTTCTTGGTGTCTTATAAGTATAGATGTCAGAACGAAGGCTGAGGCCCATCAACTCCAGTGTTCTTCCTCCTTCTTCAGCTATCATTGAGTTTCTTAACTCTGGAGCTCCAGAACAGAATGCCTTCTGAGTGTACTCATCACTGAGGAGAACATCAATATAAATTAGGTCTAAGGTGACTCAGCGATGAATATCAGTGAGAAAGTAGGCAAATGGGTGAGAAGCATGTGGACACAGTGTCTTGAGAGCTAGGGTCTCTTATGTGTTCCATGTCATAATGAGGATAGATCCATGTTCCTGTCTTTCTCTTTGCACCTGTGCATTCCACAGGTTTATGCCACAGTTCATTCTACTAATGAAATAACCTCAATATCCTAATGACTTCATTGGGTGTTTTTCACAGCTCCCTAACAGATTTAAAGAACAGAGATAATAGGGAAAGTGATACAGTCAGGGAGGTAAAAAGGGAAAGGAAAAGGAAAGGAATAAAACGGACCTAACAAATGTGACCTTACTGGGATGAATTCAGCAATCAGTTCTCCCCTCCAGAGTCAAGCTCATAACTTCCTTAGAGTCTCATGCCATGAATGAATAATGACAAATTAGGGGCTGGAGAGATGGCTCAGTGGTTAAGAACATTGGCTACTCTTACAGAGGAACTGGATTCAATTCCCAGCAGCTAACAACTGTCTGTAACTCCAGTTCCAGAGGATCTGACGTCCGTTTCTGACCTCCATGGCCATTGCATTACATGGGTGCACTTACATAGATGCAGGCAATATACTCATAGACATAAAAATTTAAAAGAGAAAGAAACTTGATAATATACACTGAAGTAAAAATTTAAAAAATGTCTGAATTATGGAAAACATTTTTCAAATATTTGTGACTTTCTTAAAAGCTTAGGAAGCAGCTGAGGAAAGACAGTCAAACATTGTGATATTAAATAGCATCTTCTCAAATGTTGGCTTTGCAAGTTAGTTTCTAGAAAAATGTCTAGAAAAATGTCAAGACATTTTTTTTCTGTTGTCCAATCCTTCTTTTATTGGCCTCTACTCCCAAAAAAAAAAAAGATTTCATACTGTCAGAGGACATGATCAGACCACAGATATGGTAAATCAATAAAAAGTCTTTAACCCCACATTGCCCTTTAGCCTATCTTTTCTTCATTTACTCCATTGGGATTTCATTGTCTGTTCTTATACTTGTTCCTGAACCTCAGAGCCATTCCTTCACTTGGGAAGGGATTTGGTTCCCCATCTTTTTCCTAGCTTGAAAAGATAACTACAGAAAAATGATTTGCTGGAAAATCAAAGAATAAAGTTTCAAGGCTGGAGTCATATAAAAGCTCCATAGAAGCCAGAGAGGTCAGGAGTATAGGAGATCTTCCAGTTTCTCAGTAAGGATGGGATTGGCAATTAGGATGGCACAAATGACCTGGAGATCAAGGTCATTGGTTGAGTGGGTCATCTGACTAGTTGTAGAGTGAAAGAAAGTAGAAAAGTCTGAAAAACTCCATAGATCTTTATTTTTAGAAATATTCAGATTAAACATAAGTGCCATAGTAGAGACAATGTAATCAAATTCTGTTAATTAAAATAACTCTTTAGGTTATCTATTATTATATTGAACTTAGTAACTTTTGCAAATTATTATTATATATAGTAGTATTTAACATTCGCTGATTAGATACGAACTGTGGTTCTTTGTAGTGGGGTCTACTGACTTATCCTCAGATGTTTCTATGGTTGAAACTTGAAGTTCTCGGGCTTATAATTTGAACTCTTCATCCCTGTTTGATGATGTTATTTTTGTTGTTAAAACTTTAGGAATCTTCAAACATTTACTTAAGGAAAACATGACATCTTGTAGCCAAAAAAAATCCTCCAATTCCTGTGGTATGTGTATATATGTATGTATGCATGTATATATTTATGTATGTATATAATTATGTATGTATATTATATATAGTGAAGCAATACAAGTTGGGGAGAACAACAACAAAAGAACTGGAAAACAAAAACAAAAACAAAAACAAAATCTCTGGAAGGACTCGGAAAGAGATGCAGGACATGTGATCCAAGGATCACAAAAAAATAAAAGAGCAATCCAACTCAATTCTTTTGGCTACAGACCGCTCTTGCAGAGGACCCAGGTTCGATCCCCAGCACCCACATGGCAGCCAAGAACCATCTGAAACTCCAATTCCAGGAGAACTCCAGTTCCAGGGGACTCCGAGACCCTCTTCTGACCTCCGCGGCATTGCACGACACGGGTGCACAGACTTGCATGCAGACAGTACATTCATACACATACAGAAATAAATAAAATTAATAAAAAAAATATCAATTTTTAAATGTGACAAAAGAATGGAAAAGTCTAAAGAAATGAGATAGGTGGTTGTATGTCAAGAGAAGGCAGGAAGGCAGGAATAATTAAATAAAACTATTTGTATACAAATGTAAAGCCAAATATATGCCAAAATTCTTTGCAAGAAAAATGGCTGTGGGGCTGCAGAGATGGCCTAGTGGATAAGAGCACCTTCTGCTCTTGCAGAGGACCAGGGTTCGATTCCCAGCACCTACATGGTGGCTGAGAACTGTCCGTAACTCTAATTCCAGGAGAACTCCAGTTCCAGGGGAATCCAACATCCTCTTCTAACCACGACATTGCATGACATGCGTGCACAAACCTACATGCAGACAGTACATTCATATAAATAAATAAATAAATAAATAAATAAATAAATAAATAAATGAAAAAGGGCTGTTTAAAAATATTAAATGTTTCTTTTGGCAATAGAATATTTTACAGTATTAGACAGAGGAAATAAACCTTTATTTTGGACACATAAATGGTTGAGACAGAGCAAGATGGAATTCTTTGTTTACACATGCACTCCAGTGCCCAGATTTGCCAAAGAATTGTGCTCCCAGTCAATAGGCCCCTTGTACTTGTTTGTTTAATTGATCACAATGCTTTGTCAACCTTCATGACCAAAGTGTCAAATATTTACAGACTGGAAAATGTAGCATTTGGCATAACATAGTCCTTCCTCTCTGCTGCACACACAGCAGTTTACACAACACATCCACCCAGACAGAAATCCAAACTTACTGAATAAATAATGTCTATAGACTGACTCAAGTCCATAAACATTACTGACAATCATGATTTAAAACAAAGCAAACAAAATGCATAAAGATTCTGATTTTTTTGTATTGTGTCAGAGAGTATTTATAATCAAAGTATTAGAGGATTCATGAAAGGAAGATATTTATGAAACAAATATTTATTTTCTGGATTTGAAGATCTCTAATAGTATTTTATTCTGTTTCTTTTTTGTCTATTACTTTTGAATTTTTTTCATTTTTTTTAACAATAAGTAATAATTTATGAGTACAAGCATCCTTCATGTAAAACCAATTTGCAAGCAGTTGTGCCCAAACCCACACAGCCCAAGGGTCCCACCATCCAGTTGGAGGGTTTGTATGTTTAATCGAGTTGATCAAATAAGTGTCCAGTCTATACTGCTGTAGTTTCACCATTCACCCCAATCACAGCCCTTACATTCTGCCATGGCCCCTCTTCTGCAGATTGTTCCCTAGGCTTAGAAAAGGGGCACAGGTGGACGAGAAGCAAAACAGTCTACTTTCTCTGGAGCTGTCGTTCTGGACTCTGGTCAATTCTGGCTGTTTCCTTTCATGGGCTGATAGTTTGTCCAGGAATAACCTTTCAGTCTGTGCTGGATAGCTTTAGTGTCAACTTGACACACCTGGGTTGAGGGAGCCTCATTTGGGGAATTGGCTCCATTGGACTAGCCTGTGACCACATCTGTGGAGTATTGTCTTGATTTTCGAGTAGTGTGGGAGGGCCCAGCCCACAATGAGTGGTGCCACCCTGGGCAGGTTGTTGTGTACCATATAAGAAGGCAGGCTGGGCATGAGCCAGGGGAGCTAGCCAGTAAAAAGCATCCTCTATGGCCTGTGATTCAGCTCCTGCCTCCAGGTTCCTGCCCTGAGTTCCTGCCTTGGGCTCCCTAAGTGATGAACTGTGACCCAGGAGATGTAAGTTGAATGAACCCTTTCCTCCCCAAGTTGGTGTCGGTCAGAGTGTTTTTTCACAGCAATTGAAGACAAACTAGAACACAGTCCTACTAATGAAACACAGGCAACTAGATATATAGGTATTTAAACAGTACTAATTGTTATGGTAGGTTACTTTGGTATAGACACAGATATTTGGATGGTATATTAATCTATGAATTACATTTTTTTCTGTAATATATGAGAGGGTCTTAATGTGGCTTATAACATCTCCTAACTGCTAGAGGATGTAAGCTTGTGGCATCATCCATGGGTTATTCCTCCAAGAAGAGAGCTAATACCTGTTTCTAAATAATAATCTGTAATAGGCTGTGCTCCACAAACAAAAATCATGAAATGGAAGTGTTACATATGTGTGATTGATTGTGTAGGTTTGTCATGAAACATTGCATGGGTCTACTCCTGAATGATTTTCATTTTGACTTGAATGAAAGTAACATGACTCAGTATCTCCAGAAATCTTAGTAGGTAGAATTATTCAGAGCAGAAGTAAGAGGTCACTTTATAAAATGAACACAACCAGACATGGGTTTTCATGGGACCAAAAAGCAGTTGTTGAAAGCAGGGAGTCAGAAAGTGTTTTTTGCCTGATGGCTTCCTTTGATCTCTACTTTGTTCATACACTGCCTCACATACCAAATGATCCTCCCTCAAAAACAAAGGACAGTATGTTAATTCATGATTTACATTTTCTTCTGTTAAGTATGGCAGGGTCTTCGTGTGGTTCATAACATCTCCTAACCATTAGAGGATGTAAGCTTGAGGCATCAGCCATGGGTTATTCCTCCAAGGAGAGAGCTAATACCCAATTAGATTTGGGATATACAGACATATGGCTGCCACTGCTGCACAGTATTTCCAGGCAGATGAGGTGTAGCTGGTGCTGACGGAGGAGTCTTGCTTGACTCAAGGAGACCTATATTTGCTTTATTGGTTTAGTGGTCTTTGGTAACACTCTCTGGCATCCCAGAGACCATCTGTATACTTGCAAGTGCGGTCTCCATACATCTTTCCCATGTTTATATCAGGTCTTCAACAGCAGGGCCTTATCGCCTCTCTTCCTGCAGATATCCCAGTTTGGAGGCAAGGAGCCTTTACCATTTGTGGGGGCTTGGATCCCCTGGCCAACATCTCCTTGGTAGAATAATCCATTGTTGATGTCAGAGCTCCTGTATTAATATATTTTGTTTAAGTGCATAGCTTAAGGAGACTTTAGCATTATATTTGGTTCTGAATAGAGAATAATCCTTTTCACAGTTTCTATGTCCATTAGTCAATTAAAGAAGGCAGTTTTACTGATTTTACAAGAGAATACCTCTATAACAGCTGGCTCCAATCTACAGCTGGAGAACGACCTCATCATCATCATATTTCTCCTTATTCTATGGGGGGGAGTTAAGAAAGTCTCTTGTATTAAAACCTTTGCNAAAAATGAAAACAAAACAAAACAAAAAAGCAGAGAAAGATGCAGAAAACTTATGGCAGAATGCATGGTCTGGGATGGGTAGGGGTGGGGTGGGGGGAAGGGAAGGGGATATATGCCTGAACTGAATTGGAAAATGATGTATGAAATACACAAAGCATCAATTAAAAAATATGAAAAAAATACAAAGGACAGAATGACTGGCAGGAAGATGGTGGCTGAGTCTGGGAATGTAGCTAAATAGTAGAGCCACTACTCAGTACGTACCCTTAACTCTGAATGAAGAATGGGTTATTTTCTAGGAGCTTTTGAAGTAGGAGAATCCTTTATCCTGATATTACATCCATCTGATCATAACTGAAGACGTTCAACTACATGGTAAATTAAGCCTCATATCCCATAGTCATGAGATTTTGTAGTTTATATAGGCCAAATTTCTTTTGGATAACTTTACCAGTTCTGAGAAACTAAATGGGTACCAAAGAATCAGTAGATGGGGCAAAGAAGTTTTCTCAATTATTATATGAAGAAATCTGCCCACCTCAGAGTGGTATTAGTAAACACTTGCTTGTTGAATCATCTAAGAACTGTGTAGCAATAATAATGAATCTAATTCCATTTTGACTGCACTATATGAGCCAATCCCTGGTTTTTCTCATTGGCTGCTTATAATGTAGGATTATTTTCTATTTTTTAATAATATGGAATTGAGTTCAATATTTCGTAAAGAATGCAAAGATTGGTTGTACAGTTATGCTTCATGAACTCACAAGCCTCCGTTCTTGGGGTTACCTCCCCCCTGGGCTTTCCTCAGGTATGGACTTTATGGAAGTTAGTGAGTCCATGTGCCTAACTTTAGGCATGTCATTTAAGCAGTGGTATTAAGAAGAACCTTCATTTCTTGGTAGATTCAACAACAGATCGTAGTGAGGGAAAAGTTTGCTGTGTTGCCAAGGTTATCTGAATTCTAATCCTAAACAAAAACCTCCTCTTATTTCTTGCTAGAGTCATTCATTTCTATGTTGTGAGTACTAAGGAATGCCATAGAATATCAACTAAAATTGTCAGATAGAAGCATGCTAATGCTACAGGAAGCAGACAACTGATCTGGCAGGGTGCCCTCCTGGGTCCCTGGGAGCCATAGTGAGCACAGTGAATTCTCCCTCATCCTGCTGCAGGTCTTTACTAATTAAAAATTGAAAATTTTCCAGACATGGATCACATCATGGGCTAACATCAAATGAAAAGAGCATCATGCAGAATCCAGTGGTATAAGAAAACTCAAATTTGGAGTTGGAGAGATGGCTCAGTGTTTAAGAGCACTGACTGCTCTTGCAGAGGACCCGGGTTCAATTCCTAGCACCCACATGGCAGCTAAGAACCATCTTTAAGCCCAGCCTGGCGTGGTGGTGCATGGCCTTTAATCCTAGCACTAGGGAGGCAGAGGCAGGTGGATCTCTGTGAGTTCAAGGCCAGACTGGTCTACAGAGTGAGTTCCAGGCCAGCTGGGGCTGTAGCGAGACCCTGCAAAAAAAAAAAAAAAAAAAAATGGGGCTGGAGAGATAGCCTAGCGGTTAAGAGCACCTTCTGCTCTTGCAGAGGACCTGGGTTCGATCCCCAGCACCCACATGGCTGCTAAGAACCGTCTGTAACTCCAATTCCAGGAGAACTCCAGTTCCAGGGGAATCTGAGACCCTCTTCTGACCTCCACGGCATTGCACGACCCACATCTACCTATGGGTAAATAGGCTAGATATTTTAAGTATTTTTTTCAATTCTATAATAAAAAATAAAATTATGCTACCTAGGAAAAAAATCACAAACAATTTTAATGGTGTAAAGCAATGGAATTAAGTGAAACATACTAGGGAAGCTATATAACAGAACAATTTTTCTCTGTCCTCCAAATCTGAGGTCTGAAAAGAGACTTTGCCTAGAAATTTAGGCATCTAGAATAGAATGCATTCCTGTCTAGAAAATATATGGAGTTCTTCTACAAGAGATGCTGTAAGTCTGAAGTCAGGAATTGGGAGCTACAGTAAAAAAAAGGAAGTGGTTTCCCTCTTGTTGCCAAATGCCAGTGCACACAAGATCAATAAATGGGTAGTCATGCTTCTGAATCTTCAAAGACATCATGCTGAAAATGCACCATAGCACAGGCTTTGCTTATTAATTACAGTATTCATGCTCACATCAAAGCAACTCTCAGATGGATTACTGCAGCTTGCATTTAAGAGGTCCTGAACAATTTGAGATGTACACTGAAACCTGTCAATTGATTACCTTAGAAAGAAATGATGCTATTTTAAAAAGTAAAATATTAAAAATAAGTATCTGTACTTCAGACCTTGATTTACTTCATTTAGCTTGACGTCATCCAGGTTAAAGACATGTCACAAATGACAGTATTTCCTTTTTTCCTAACTCTAAGTAATATCCATAATTATTATTATATCATTAGTTATTACTTCATAATACTTAAATATGAACAATGCTATTCCGGATGGTACTTATAATGAATAAAAATAATTTCACTAGCCACAATAGATTTTTAAGTCATTAATATTTTGGTCATAAGATCATGTGTACACACATCTGTACACACAAAGACACACACATATACACACAGAAACACACGCATTCACATTAACTTTGCTCTATTGATTTACTCAACTACGCATATCCATGCTGAGTGAATACCATGGTTGTTGGGATTCAGTAAATGTGGTCACGTGGAGATTACTAACTACACTAATAGTATACCATTCACCTATCTGCTGTGAGTAAGCAACTCAAATATAGTAGCAACTGAACTAAAACCATCAGAGATATGGTAATAATACTAGCACACACAAACACACACAGAAGATGATAGATAGATAGATAGATAGATAGATAGATAGATAGATAGATAGATAGATAGATGATAGATAGATAGATAGATAGATAGATACCTCCATAGTCCACATATAATCATGTTATAATCTATGGACAGTGATATTAAACAATTCTTCCAAACTTGTTTATTTATCTTTTTCTCTTGTTATGGCTCAGCTGCTTTCTTAGACTTTCTTCAAGTATTTTATGATAAATAAGTGATGAGATGGTGTCCTGGTCTTATTGTTGATCTTAGAGAAAAGATTTTGGCTTTTCCCTGCTGAGTGTGCTGCTTACTAGAGTCATGTTATGTTACTTCTGTTACACTGAGATACATCCTTTTTGTATCTAATTTGCTTAAAGCTTTCACAAAATGTGCTTATTGTTTTTTTTAATGTTTACTTATTTATGTTTATTTTGCATATGAATGTTTTGCCTGCATGTGTGTAAGTGCACTGAAGTTGTACAAACCATGTGGAGGGTAGAAGAGGGCACTGGACCCCGGAAATTGGAAATATGGACAGTTGTTAGCTGCCATGTCAGTGCTGGGAATTGAACCCATGTGTCCTGAAAGAGCAGCCAGTGCTCTAAACAACTTAGTCCTCTCTTATGCTTCTGTTTGTAGGATTTTGTCATGTACTTTCTCTGTGCATATTCAAACTAGTCTGTTTTTCTCTCCTTCATTTCCTATTAACACTGAGCATCATATTTATATAGTTGACTATGCTGAACCATCCTTTAAAGCATCCCAGCAATGAATCCTATTTGTTCTGTGTACAATTCTCCATGATCTCTTTAATGCAAGATTCGTGAAGCTCAGATTGACAAAAGCACAGATTAAATCGTGTTTTTCCATGTCCACTGTGTTGAGGCACCTTTCTCAAGGATGGATCCTGATCTATATGAAAAGCAGAAAGTGAAGGTCTAGGGGGATTCTCAGTGGTTAAGAGCACTTGCTGCAACCACCTGTAACAAACAACTGTAATTCTACTTCCAGGGAGTCAGATGCTTTCTTCTGAAATCTACTAGAGGTTCATGAATGGGTGCACTTAAACATGTAAACCAAAAACACTTGTATACATAAAAAATAAAATAAAACACTTCATTTTATTAAAAAAAAAGAAAAAGTGTGCTAAGCACAAGGATACCCAGTGCTTTTTGACTTCCAGTGCGATGTGACCAGCTGCCTCAATCTCTCTTGCTGTGACCTTTCTCCCTTGAAAAAAAATGATGCTGGTCAGACTTGGGTGTGGGAATGGAAGATGCTGGTCAAGGAGTACAAAGTCTTAATTATGAATTATGGAGTGCTTATGAAAAATTGAATGTGTGTCAACCTTACTATAACAATATTGTGCTTATGTTTAAAAATTATTCAAAGAGTAGATCTTAAATACTCTCAGCACAATCTGAAAAAGATAAGTAAGCCAGAAGATGGATATGTTAATATGTCTGTTTGAATCATTTTACAGTGTTAATACAAATTAAAATACTGCCTTATATAGCTTAAATATCAAAGTTTAATTTTATACCCCAGTAAAACAAGAAAATAATACCTTCACGTACTGTGACCTTGTTAATATAGTATTGTCAGTTATGTTTTAAGAGATTCTTCATTATCAGTGTGACTATTATAGGTCTATTATATAGTTTAAGATGTATTGATAATTTTGTCAAAGGTATTTGGAATGTTAAGACATAGTCAAATACCCTCATATAGTCTCTCTCTCTCTCTCTCTCTCTCTCTCTCTCTCTCTCTCACTCACACACACACACACACACACACACACACACACACCAAATATGAACATTTTTGTCTGTTTGCATTTGACAAATATCCAGGACCTGACATTTGGTGACAGTAGCCACATAAACTGTCGTGTCTACTAGAATTTTTCTATGGAGCTTTAAATAGCTTCAGTGATAGTTTTTTTTTTCTTCTTACTCCCCCCCCCCATGTAGAAGCTAAAATGTCCACTCTTTGCCTGAACCAATTTATCAGATTCAAAGGAAAGGGTAATAAACCTGTCATTTCCGGCTGTAGCACTGAGGGCACTACTGATACCCTCATATTAGGGCTTATTAAAAGTAGAACTGTCTCTTAGTTTTTGTTATCAAAATTGCTTCCAAGTCTTGTTAAGACTCCATGTTATTCTTGATGGAATGGAACTAAAACAAAGAAGAAGCACAAAGAAAAGAAATAAAAGAACCCTAAGTGACCCCAATGGAGCTCTGAAGTACTGGGCTATTAAACACCTGGCTGTGTAGATGGTTATTGGAGTTCTCCAATTTATCACAGATACAACCTGCCAGGAGAAAATTAATTTAAAATTCACTTCCATCACAGATCTGTTCTGTTTCTACTGAAAATGTGAGAAAGGTTTACCCAGTCAAAATCATTGTTGACTAGTCCCTAGGTACATTCCTACTTCACTCTTCCAATAACTTGCACCTGCCAACAGCCTGCTATCAACAGGAGTTTGGAAGAAGGGAAACAAGTAAATAAATAAATGTTTTATCCCAAATGTGGAATCGTCCACAGGACACAATTCTGATAGATCAGAGTCAGTGTAACTGATTTCTTTCCTGAAATCACCAAGGGAGTGTCTATTATTGGAAAAAGCTTTGGAGTCAAGAACAGATTTGTTTAAATTCTGTAATTCTGCTGCCTAATTGTGTACAGTAGAGCAGTTGAGCAGTTACTTAAGACACGAACATTTTACATGAGTGCAATGGAAGTATTAATGATGTGTTCTAAGAGCATGAGTGAGAGCATCTGCCCTGTGAGAAAGGTCTGATCACATCATCCAGGACCTTCTCAAGCCTGCTTCTCCAGACTCCTTCAACTCCAAGCTAAATTTCAACATCAGTCCTGTCTCTAATTGATTTGGAGTGATGTATCAATATCGAAGTATGACAGGGGGCATGTGCAACTTATATGTGGAAGTCAGAGAGTCAGAGGTCAGACTCTGGTGTCATCCCTCAGGAGCCCTTCACATGGTTCTTGAGACAATGTCTCCTATTAACTCTTGTCAATTAGACATGTCCTTTAGGCACTGGGATGTATGCCACCATGACTAGCTTTTTCACGTAGATTCTGGGGATTAACTCATGCTCATAGAGCATATATCCCACAGTTTTGACATACCCTTCTCTATCTCAATCTCTTAAAATAGTGGCTAATACATATTGATAATTATAAATGAATGAAGAAAAGAGATAAAGCACCCAATATTGATTCTATCATTTAATAGGTTCTCAAAATACTGCCATAATGATTTCTTTCATTTGTGTTATCTTTAAGGATGCTGCTTATAAGCAGAATATCACTAGATTTTAAAGTTGGAGAGAATCTGAAGAGCACTTATAGCCAGGTTTGAAATATTTTGATGTTGTTCTAAACATTACTGCTGCAAGCAAAAAAATAACAGATCCTACCTTCTTTCTGAATCTATATTGATTACAAAATTTCTTTGGTAGGATTCAGAGCTGGATAAGGTTGATGCTAAATTTTTCCTTCATGTAGCTTGCATAGAACCTTCTAGCATTATGGAAGGTAGACAGTAGAGATGTGGCTATGAATCAGCACCAGCTTGATTTTCTCCTTGTTTGTACTACATGTTATGCATGTAGAGTCTATATTATGTAGTGTCTTCAGCAACAGGTTTTAGCATGAGGTTCTGGGAGGAAACCAAGGGCAGGGGCAATGGACAGTATTGTTTGAAGGTCTATAGGACCTCTTGCCAATAGCTTCAAATAGGGAGTCCATTAGTGGTATTGGGCTTTTACTTTGCAAGCCTATGTTGCCTAGTAGGCACAATGTCTGCCCATGATCATTGTCACCTATGATCATTGCTTGCTAAAGAATATATATATTCTTTAAACAGCTTCTAGGTTTCCATATGGCTTTTTCTAAAGGTCTTTAGCATTACTTATCCATCCTCATAATCTCCCCTTGCCCTCCCCTCTTCTTCTTGGTCCAATTTAGCCTTCCCCATTCTATTATATTCCTTTCCCCCTTTAATTAAATTCTACACCCCCTCTCAGGAAGCCCCAATCATGGTTGTTTATTTATTTCTAGACCCCTCTGAATTTTCAGATCGAAACATCCATCTCTAAGATTTCAAACCTAACATCGAGCCATGAGAGAAAATGTGATGTTTGTTTTTCTAGGTCTGGGCTATCTGACTTAGCATGTTTATTTCCAGTTCCACCAATTTACCTGCAAACTTCACAATTTTCACTTTTTAAGAGTTGAATAATATTCCATTTTGTAGATGTACTACACCTTTATTATCCATTAATCAGCTGATGAACATCTACCATGTTTCCAACTCAAGGCTATTATGAAAAGGTCAGCACTGACCATGGATGAACAGGTGTCTCTGTGGTATGATGGAGAGCCATTTGGGTATATGTTCAAGAGTGGTATGGCTGGATCATATGACAGACCAACTTCTAGCTTTTTGAGGAATTTCCACACCAATCTCCTCAATGATTACAATAGTTTACACTCCTACCATCAGTAGATCAAAGTTCTCTTTTCTCTATATCCTCAACAGCATTTGTCATTGTGCTTGAACCTTAGCCATTCTGACTGCCATGGAAAGATAGGCCCACCAGTAGCATTGTGTCATGAACACTATAGGAGTAACCAACTATATTCTTCTTCTTCTTCTTCTTCTTCTTCTTCTTCTTCTTCTTCTTCTTCTTCTTCTCCTCCTCCTCCTCCTCCTTTTTCTTCTTTCTTCTTCTTCTTCTTCTTCTTCTTCTTCTCCTCCTCCTCCTCCTCCTCCTCTTCTTTCATACATTTTTATTGAATTTTTTCATATTTCAGACTGAAGAAGTTAATTAACTTTATACCCCCTTCCAGACTGGCACCCTCCCATAGATGCCACCCACTGGATTTCATGCATTCTCTTATTTGTGTTAAGATATATTGAGTCAAATTAGTTTCCCTAACTGGAGTCAAAATCTGCTTCATAGGATGGAGCCCACACCTGACATTGATATCAGGACTATGAAGCTGAAGCTAAACACACCATAGATCATAAGCAAAAGCTTAATACAACTATTCTCATAAATAGATACAGTATTAAACTGATTTCAAATAAGTTACTCTTATATCCATAAGAAAATGCATCTCTAAACTCTCTGGAGAAAAAAAAAACACTTTTATACAGCAGATGGTGATTAACACAGAGAATCTCAACTGGCCAACTTTAAGAGAATAAGAGGTTTCAGACTGCTCATTCTTGAATAGGAAACCTAAATTAAACTTCTGTTTCCCAAAGACTCAGCAATCTTTGTGAAGAAGGTGTAGAAAGATTGTAAGACTGGAAAGGGTGGAGTACCATAAGATAACAGAGATTTCCTGACAGCTGATCACCTGAATTTACAGCCATGCTGAGAGCATTCACACATCCTATATAAGCTCAAATCAGAAAATATCCCAGCATAGATATAAGAAGCCTCATCCCTACTATGGGAAAACCAGCTAATCGATGACGTCTGAGAAAGGGAGATTCAGTCTAATTTAAGACTGAGATTCTTACTATGTTGACAAGCTCCAGTGGATGAATCCATAACTAAGTATATTTAATACACGATTGTAAGTTTGCAGACATATATATGTATGTATATATATATATATATATATATATATATATATATATATATATATATACAGATATATACATATGTATGTAAATATATATATATTAGAGTATATAAATTTGGTGGGAATTTGAAAGGATGGGTGAAGAACATATGGGAGGGATCTAAATATGATCAAATATTGTTATATAAAGTTTGTATTAAAAATTCTTTGGTTGAATAACACTTTACCTACTATATTTCATGCTGTTTTTTTTTTTTTTTCTGGTTACACAGTGTGGATTGCTGTTCACTGAGCCAATGATAAGACAGAACAATGTTCATATCTTGAGTTGGCCACTGAGAAATAAATAGAAGGAATTTGGGGGAAATGAAGTTTGAGCTCTTCCCAGCACTTTTTTTCCAGTTTTTCTTGCCTTATCTGACTCTACTTGCAAATCTTAAGACACCTAAAGAGAAGCAAGACAATGGAAAAATATCCCAGAAAAGGCTCTACATCAACAGTTTTTAAAATACAAAATGTTTGCTATGCAAAAATAAATTTGAATTATTATAAAACAAGTAAATAACCACACCTATAATCTCTACTAATTAAGCAAATACTGGCCTGTTTATTGTTTGCTAGATTTTCTCTAAATTGTTTATATTGATTAGTAAATTGTTACTATAGCAATAAGAGCAGCTACTATTCTTCATTTTAGGAAAAAATGTAAGAAGTGAGTTCCTCTTTTATGATTTACTTGTTCCTCACAACCAAAGAAACAACAATATTTTAAGTGTCTTGAGTGTCATCCAAAGCATCATGCATCAAAAGCTTCCATCCCAGGGAAGAGACACAGAATGAAGAGATTGAAGATAGGCCAGCCAGAGGTGTAATAGTGAAAAGAAAAGAAAGATTTACATAGTGTGGCCACATTGTGAAGAGGAAAAATAGCTCATATGACCTAAAAATCCATATTTGGGGAGTGGGCATGAGGAATAGGTTGAAATAAAGGGTAAGTGCTATGCATGACTAAGCAATCCTTGTCAAGGTGTGTTCCCACCCACCCCCAATAATTGGTGTCTGATGCCTAGTCTCCTCTGAAAGGTGGTTTGAGAATCTGTCATAACTGTATGAATTTCTTCCTGTGAGGCAAGTCCCTCCTCTGGCTGACAGAAGCCCTTTTCTTTCCCAGTTTGAGACTCCTGGGGCTATTCCAGTTCCTTGGGGGTCTATTGTTTCGATATTCTGATTGCAAAAGAGATTAAACACGTTTGTCTCTTTTAAGGATATTACTTCGCTCATGAAATTCACTGTGTGGGGCTTTATTAAGAAGTCCTTAGGTCACAGGAGTCAATTCTGAAGACGTTGCCATGCTAGTGCCTTTGTTTACCTCTCTTCACTTCCTGCAGTGGGGTGAGATGTCTTGCTTGGTCCTGCATTCCTACTATGATGGACTGCTTCATTACTGTAGCCTCAAAAGCACTGAGATCATGGAACAGGACCTCCCAGACTATGAACAATAGCTCTTTACTTTTTGAAAGATAATAATATCAAGTTGTTGTTCCTGTGGCTGACACACTCTCCAGAGGATTAACATAAATTGACTAGGATTATACAGTTGTAACCGGTAAAGAATGACACAACTGACACACACACACACACACACACACACACACATATACATATATATGTATATATGTATATAACTTAATTTGTATTTATGTAGCTAATTCTATGGGTTTCAGATTTGTATATATTCTCTTACTGTTGATGACAATAACAAAGACTAGTCTCTGCCAAAAATTGATATGCTATAGGAAAAAGACTCATTAAGAAGAGTTTTCTTATTAGATATTGGAGCATAGGCATTTGTTTGATAGTGAAGTCCATTCCTATGCAGAAACTCCTCTTTCGTCATCATTTTTCTTCTGTAGTCTCATCTTCTGGTTCTTAGAACTGGATAAATTATTTACTATAGGGACCTGTTACTATCTAGCCTCCTAGATTAAGCCTTTTTTTTTTTTTTTTTTCTCTCATGGGAGTCCTCAAACAATTTGCACTGAAAGGTGGGCTCATCTGCTCATTATTTCAAAGGAAATGTCTTAGAGTTCCATGTATGTATTCATATATGCCACAAGAAATTAAAATATAAAATAAACTCTGATAAACAGATAATTTGTATCATTATGAATTTCATTTCTCATTTTCCAAAACTCGTTAAATTAAAAAAATAAAATTTGAAATCATTTCCAGATTTTGGTCCTGGAGAGAAGAATGTGTCTTCTTGGCTGCTTTTCTTTCTCAGTCCAGAAGCAAGAAGGGAGGATTTGGTTAAGAGAAGGATGTGAGAACCTTGCTGTGCATTGCACTGCAGAGTAAACAGCTACGGTCTTTCATTCAAGGCAGATCAAAATATGGACATATTTCTTATTGTTTGGCTGCCCACATTTAGAAAAAAGTTACCTGCTGCCTGGGGACCCAGTATTTTAGGTTCGGATCCTGCTGTGCTCCTAACAGAAGGCACAATGGTTAGTGGCACTGTCAGCCATTTAACATAAAACAAAGATCATGCTGTAATCAAGTGGGGACTACTCAGCTGTGTCACTCTGGAGCCCCATTTTAGGGAGTCTAGGAAAATTGCCACTAAGCTTAAAAAAAAGCAAGGGAAACACAGAAAAAGCTGAAAACAGGGCAATAACAAATAACTTTCTTTCTCAAACTATTTCCCTTCGAGAAAGCAATGGCGATGAGAAAGCGAGAAAGCAATGGTCAGATTCCTGGATTTTTATCCATGAATCAGAGTCTAGGGGAACCCAGAAGCCCCCAAATATGATACTGTATTTAAGCCAGTGTGCTTACTGCAACACCTGACAATGGGACCTATTTCTTAGCAAGAATAATGTTACTAGCCACCTAAATAAATGCTGAGGTTTAATGTGTAGAAATAATAAAGCCACAGAGATGAAGTGGATTCTAGATATATTAAATCTGGGATAGCTTCAAATAACAGCCTTAAGCAATAAAGTGAATTTTCCATCCTGCATTCATAATGTCAGGGTTTCTGTGGAAATGCTGGCTTTAAAATACAAGCACCCATAGTTCTCTTCTCAAAAAGCACTGTTCAGATGTCACTCTAGGTCTCTTAGCAGACAGAAGCATAAAGCCACCAATGAAGGACTTGAGTTTGGAAGGATGATTTCTCTGACTTCCTAGTGCTATTAAAGTCTCTCTAAAGTGGAAGTCAAGGGATTTCTGTATGGACAAGTGCTCATGCCAGGAAGAGAGTATCTCATGGGAAACTACAGCAAGAGGTAAAGAAAAGCTGGATACTGAGCTACTTATAAAATTGTGGAATGAAGACTGACAAGGATCAAGGATCCTATAGTCTGAAGAGGATAAGAGCAATAGGGTTTAGAATGGAAACCCACCATGTGTGAATTCCAATAAAACCCCAAACAAACAAGCGAACAACAACCAACAAAATGCAAACATTTCTCCTTGCACTTGGAAGAATGAGAAATTCTATTTAATCAGTTAGCCTCACTGAACCTACTTTGAATTATATATATATATATATATATATGATTTAATGAGTTATTTTCTAATTTATATGATTCTTCAGATAACATAAAAACAGAGGAGGTAGGGATGTGGTACAGTTGGGAATGTACTTGTTCTTCAGACATGAGCTCAGATCTCAAGCAGTCATCTAAATCCCGGCTGTGGCAGTGGGTACCTCTACGTTCAATGCTTAGGAGGTCGAAGCAGGAGGATGTTTGAACTCACTGGTCAGCTAGGCTTCCAAAATTGGTGAGCTGGAGGGAACATGAAGATTATGTCTCAAAGATATAAGATGGCAGGGCTGGAGAGATGGTTCAGCAGTTAAGAGCTCTTGCTGCTCCTGTAGAAAATCCTGGTTTATTTACAGCACCTACATGGCAGCCAACAATGGACTGTAATTCCAGTTCCAGAAGATCAGATGCTGTCTTCTGGCCTCCATTGGCATTGGATGCACAGGTGAGCTTATATACATGCAGGCAAAAAGTACTCATACACATAAAAAATAAAAATAAATACACCAAAATATTTGAAAATAAGATGGAGAGCAAGAAGATACATGTTGACCTCTGTCCGCCATATGCATACATATATACATGCATGAGCCCCTATACAAACAGGTACATATACATAAATATGTGCACACATCCATGTAGAATAATGCTCATTAAATATTGTGAAAACTGCAAAACCTATGGAAATATGCTTAGGAAATAGGCGGTCCATAGAAGCATAAGTAGATGACACTGTAGTGAGTATGAGAATGATAAGGCTTATTCACTGATAGGTGCTCATGGTCTACGCTGCAATTAGATCAAACAAATAAATGTCTCAGAAAAGAGCTTTAAAATGAAAAGTAAATGTTTGCTTCTATTTTATAAAAAGTTTAGAAACACTTTATTTTTTAGAATTGTCATGTAAGAGTGCCCTGTTTATATGATTAATATAATTATTTTATTCTAGATTTCCTCATCTCTCAATAAAATGGCACTATGTTCTTTGTCTCTGTTCTTAAAAAAAGAAAAATCCATTGTCTTCTTTGATCAATTTCAGTCATTACATTATAAGAAGTATGTGTGTGTCTGTGTTTACATTGTCATGAGTCTAGGTTAGTATAAATAATTCACATTTTAACTTGACATCTGCTATACCAACATGACCTTGTTTGTAAAGTTTAGGTCATCAGCACAACTGACAATGGCATTTTTTGTGATAAATCAGTTGTTCTACACATAAACATGCAGTCATCAGTTCTAGCCTTTGTTTTAGAACGTGATCTTACAACAACAGTTTGAGAAAAAGAATATCACCACTTTTAGTATTAAAAATGACAAAACACACTGTCATTGTCTAGGTACAGTTTTTCTCCTCACCGGCTCTCATAAGTACAAATGTATTGATAAGGAAGTAACTGTAACTTTGCAATGACAAGTGAGATTACAATTGTGTTTACATAGCAACAAAATAGTTATATGACATCATATAAAGTTTTTGATAATTTTGATTAGAATTATACTGAATTTTATTTTTATGCCAGCAATAGAGAAAAATCTTTCTAAATAATTGATAATATGCATAAGTATGTTAGAAACATATTTAAAACACTTAAACAATTGCTTCAAGTGCCCTTGAACACTGGCAATGATGCTGTGTCCGTGTCCTTGACAAAACTCCTGGAAGAAATTAACTGAGACAGTACCTATAAAGCATCCTTATATTTATGGAGAATAACCAGGGCCAAAAGACCATTCATTCTAAAGGATCTCCCACTCTTACTTTCATATGTTATATATCTTTGAAAGATATAGACTGTTTAAAGGAGCTGAGCATGGTGATGGCAGTGAGGAACACAGGGTTAATTTGCTTAGTTTTGAATCTAATGGATCAGAAATGAAGTTTGAAGACACTTTTTTATTTGAAGAAAACAAACCAAACAACAGGAAATCAAACCAGGGTGGGTAAGGGGGAAAGCTTAGCATCTGCTTACAGGAGCATGTGGAGTGAGGGAGGGAGCATCATCACTCTATAGAATTAGAAATCAGAAAGGCAGGCAGCCCCGGTTGCTGCCAGACATCAGGACATATCTGTGTTCTCAGCACCTCAGAGGCAGAGTCAGGAGAATTACAGGTTCAAAGCCAGCATATACTTTGTTTCCAGACTAAAACAAACTTTGCTTTTTAATATTTTATTTATATTTATTTTATGAATAAAATAAAATTATAAAAAATATTAAAATAAAATTATATGAATATTTTGGCTGCATGTATGTAAGTGCACCACATGCATTCAATGAGGCAAGAAGAAGGTGTCAGACCCCCTGGAACTGGAGTAAGGGATGAGTATTGGCAGCTATGTGGGTGCACTTACATACATGCAGAGAGGAGAGGAGAGGAGAGGAGACGAGAGGAGATGAGAGGAGACAAGAGGAGACAAGACAAGAAAACTATGTGGATTGATTTCTTTCTATGAGAACCACAGGAAGGATCTCTGGCCCTATATCAGGGACCAGCTCTCTGTCCTGTTTATGCAGCCTCCTTAGCAACAGAATTGTAGCCTCTCCCACAGGCTCTGCCTGGTGTTTTGGGAAGAATGATTTTTAACTTGTCTCTCACCCTCGTATTAGGGAAGAAAAGAGATCACCGAGGCCAGTTTCCCTTGGGGAATGGTCTGAATTACTTGTCCTTGTGAGTGATGGTTCTGGCAAAGTATCTAATTGATTGAACTGCCTGGTGTTTATTATTCTAATAGTCCTGAAGGAAGCCTGGATGATTCTCCATTAGCCCACAATGAAGCTCTGGGGGAGCATTTCCACAGCACTTCAGAGATTGTTAACCTAAAAGTAATTGGGCATATAAATTTGGAGGGTCTTATTTGTTCTGCCAGAACTAAGTGGATGAAAAGAATGGCCGTATTTACCTTATTTAAATATTCTATTCAAAGAAAATATGCTGAAATGATGCTAGCTACCCAGAGTCCAGAGAGAGAAAGAGGTCTTGGAAGGACACCACAGCTTACATATGAGCCGCAACACCATTCTCATTTGATCACAAATGGCCACATGTGACAGCTCTGGTTTACTCCTTTTTCTGCAGTAGGTGAGGACAAAACAAATACATCCAGTTATGAAAATATGGGCTGGATTCCTTTATTATTTCCCATTTCTCTGCTCTGCAACCAGCCTCCAATTAGTATAGACATCACAGTGGAAGCACAATGGAAGCGTTGGGGAGGGAAGATTACAATAGTCTGCATGGGAGCATGAAGTCAATACAGAAGAATATTCTAAGAGTTTGATAGAATAAAATATTAGTAACAAGAAAACTGTGAGAAAATTCAGTTAAATTGACTAGCATTCTAACAAATGGGATCTCCTTGGTCACACCCATGGGGTGGGATGTAATGCAATGGGTTAGGATTTAGCCCTGGGATATGAGTCACACTGGCTATATAAGATGGCCATTTTTTGAATAAAGCTCTCTCTGTATTTGGATGCCTTACCATGCACCCATGTGCTATACCTTCCTGTGCATGTTTTGTATATGGCTCACCCTGGGAATAAATGGGATGACCCATAGAAAACCAGCAGAGTGAGCCTAAGAGTGAGCAACAATGAAACTCTAAGGATTCCAGAGGATGGGGCTAGGCATTAGACATCCAGCTAACCTCCCAAACAGTGGTGATGAGATTGTTGTTGCATTTTTACTTGTCCCATATTTTGTGTTAGGTTCTTACCTGGAAATGTTGTAAGTAGATGATCCCCTCCACGACACTTTTCTTCTTGCTATAGGCTTTCTTCTGCTTTCTCTACCAAGAGACAATGCAGTAACATATCTATAGCTAAACTTTAAGAATATTTACATAAGCCTAAAAGAGTTAAGCTCTTGATACACGTGCCAAATGACATGGTTGTATTGTTCACCTTAGCAAAAAGTGTAAAAAACAGAAACTGAGGAAAATAATGACCAGAATAAAAACAAGATATGAATCAAAGTGACATCAGCTACAAAATGGCTTATAGGTCAAGTGAGCAAGGAACAAGTAAGAAAAATTAAAATTCTCTATTGTTAAAGCTTTAAAGCTCATTTTTTACACTGTCCAGTACCTATATAATCACAAGTCATAAAGAATGGAATCCTCAGAGTTAAAAGTTAATACTAACTTCACTTTGCTGCAAAATTGTTAAATTGCTTAGCTGAGTGGCTGTACTATTATTATTTTACTTTCTTTGATGTTTCAACTAAATGGTCATACCATTATCAACAGTTTTACTGTTTTTGATGTTAAAGAATGATTTCTGGTGTGAATTTTCTGAAAAATATTTATGGGGAAGTTGGGGTTTTTTTCATCATTAGCTTAGACCTGCATAACCTGTATTAGTTTTAAGATATATAAAAATAAACACAGGGACCAGCCTCCAGAGTAGCTGGGACAACAGGCATGCGTCACCTGGCCCAGCTCCTCAGGAGACTGAGACAGGGGCTTGCTATATTGTCCAGGCTGGAGTGCAGTGGCTATTCACAGGTGCGATCCCACTACTGATCAGAACGGGAGTGACCTGCTCTGTTCCCAACCTGGGCCGGTAAGACAAGAATCTCTTTCTTTTTCAGGACTTGAGGGGCAGAGAAGAGAAGAAAAGAAATCGGCAGAGTGGCAAACCTGAGAAGTCCTCTGCACAGGATCAGAAAAGGCAAATGGATGCTCTCTGTAATCCTTAGGTTAAGAAATCTGCAGAGTGACAAACCCGAGAGGTCCTCTGCACAGGAGCAGGGAAGGTAGATGCTCCCCAGGTCACAAAAAAGAGATTCTTGTGTCTTATTTGATTAATTTCTTTGCCACCTTTGTGACCACCCACTTCAGGAACTGAACCTGCTGCTGCTGGACTCTGGGACTCTGGCACTAAGGCTTATAGAACATAGTAGAACAAGGGTAGAGAGAATACTAATGCACTATCAACTCTCATCAATGAAGTTCCTTCATGCAATAGAGGTCCATGAACACAAAAGGACATAGGTACTCAAAGAGAATAATGGTGTACAGAGTATGTGTCCTTGGACAGGTCTCTTATACTTCACCCACCCAGGGATCAGGGACCACTGAAGAAAGGGGGTGGGAAGAAAGACTGTAAGATCCAGGGGAGAAGGTGCATGGACATATCAAAATGGAGTCTTTCTGGCTCCTGGGACCTTGCTCATCTGAACCTGTAGTAATGATGGCAACATACACAATAGTCATGTAAACCCAAGCAGACAACACTCTGCATAGAACTCTGGAAATAGGCACCAGGCCTCAGTTTTAGCTGAAGAACTATTGGCAGCTGATTACTGCTGCATGAACAGTTGATCATCATAAAGGGAGGGAATCTAGATAGCTTGACTAGATCTCAGTGGATGTACCTGCACTGAGGGATACTTGGGGACACTAAATTGACTCAATAGGCCTCAACATCAATGACATAATGCAGGAAATCCAGTGGATGGCAATGGGAGGGTACCAATGGGGTTGGAGGTATAAAGATGATTAAGATGTCCTACATAAAATACACATAAATTATAAATTATAGCTTGACTAGATCTCAGTGGATGTACCTGCACTGAGGGATACTTGGGGACACTAAATTGACTCAATAGGCCTCAACATCAATGACGTAATGCAGGAAATCCAGTGGATGGCAATGGGAGGGTACCAATGGGGTTGGAGGTATAAAGATGATTAAGATGTCCTACATAAAATACACATAAATTATAAAATATATATATATATATATATATATATATCAGAAAATATCAGGAAATTGTAAGCTGATCTGTGTCTTAAAATGCAAGATTTTAGGAGTCATCTTATGTATTTTTTCCTTATTCTTTCAGACATTTAGATTAGTATCCTAAGAAGTCCACAATAAGTTTCCCTTGGTACTTGCTTAATGACATCCTTTTAATAATTTTTTTTATATTCTATGTTTTTCTTTTCTTGGTCTTTACTTCTGGCCCATACAATTTCATGCACTTATAAATTCATGGGGTATAAATCTTTGCCCCAGACTCTGATAATTTTTAACCTACACCGTTATAGTAATGTGACCATTTAAACAAGTAACCTTAGACTCCAGAAAACACCCAGGAGTTTTGTTGACTTAGTTACTTGATTGACAACTATGCTGGTAGAAATTATGAGGAATAGAAGCTATATACCATGGAGAAGGGAAAGAAATGTGAAACAAAGGCACAGATTGGGTTGTCTTAACTAAATAACACAAGGGACTCTAGTGATATGCATCTTCTCACAATGAAGAGAACATTTGTGGAATTATCTTAAATTCTATGATATATCTGATTTTAGATATTACATTACACATGATTAGCATCACGCATGGGCGTTTAGGTTGAGGAAACTTCAGAAATTGTTTGCAATACACCAAAGGATAAACAACACAGCCCAATGTGAAGCCTGAATGTTTCTTGTTTTAACTGTTTGTTTTCTGTCTAGCCTTGTTCATTTAGCATAATACTCTCTAATCCCACTAATGTGCTGTAGATAGGAAGTTTTATTTCTTTTCTAAGGCAGAAAATGTCCTTTTGAGTTTGTGCATTAAATTTTCATTATCTATCATCTAATGATGGGCACTTAGGTTGATTCTAGAGATAACTATTGTTAACTCTGTTGCAACTAAACTTTGTAGTGTAAGGATATCTTCAAATAATTTCAGAAAATCTTTAAAGTGAATATTTGGAACTAGGATTGCTGGATATTATAATACTTTTATTTCTCTTAGAAACCTCCATGAAGATTTCTATGTTGTTTGTGCTAATTTACATTGAAAACTAATAACTGTACAAGGGTTCCTTTTTTCCATGGTACTTTTAATTTTTTTTTGTGTGTTGTATTATTTTATTTTTTCATATTTTTGTTTTCTTTTTTTTTTAATTAGTTTTTATTGATGCTTTGTGCATTTCATACATTTTTTCCAATTCAGTTCAGGCTTATTTCCCTTTCCCTCCCCCCCCCACCCCACCACAGCCCAGATCATGCCCTTTGGCCATAACTGTCCTGCATCTTTCTCGGTTTTTTTTTTTTTTGTCCCATTTTTAGCTATAATGATAATCCATGATACAAGCATCCTTCATACAAAACCTATCTGCAGGCTGTTTGTGCCCAAACACTACAGCCCCACCATCCAGTGGGGGTGAAGGTTGTTTGTTCAATTCAAGTTGATCAAAGGAGTGTCCAACTTACATTGCTGTAGTTTTCACCATTCAAACAATCGCAGCCCTTAATTCTACCACGCCCCCTCTTCGAAGATTGTTCCCTAGGCTTTAGAAAAGGGGAAAGGTGGATGAGAGGTAAAAACAGTCCACTCACTCTCTCTGGAGCTGTGGACTTGGACTCTGGTCATTCTGGCTGTTTTCCTTTCATGGCTGACAGTTTTGGTCCAGGAAGAACCTTTCGATCCTACTAAGGAAGAAAAGCAATAGAGATATAGGTATTTAAGCAGCAACTAATAGTTATGGTAGGTTACTTAGCTATAGACACATGTTGTAATATGTGAATCATGAATACAATTTTCCCCCTGTTAAATAATGACAGGGTCTTACTGTGCTTATAACATCTCCTAACCTGTAGAGGGATGTAAGCTTGTTGTCATCAGCATGGTTTTATTTCTCCAAGGGGAAAGCCAATAGCCAATTAGATTTTGGGATATACATGCACATGGCTGCCACTGCGGCAGCAGTATTTCCAGGCAGGTGGGGTGTAGCTGGTGCGGACGGTGGAGTCTTGCTTGAATCAGGGTAGACCCATATTTGCGTTAGTGGGTTAGCGGCCTTTGGTAACACTCTCTTGGCATTCCCAGAGCCATCTGTACACTGGCCATGTGTGGTGTCTCAATACATCCCTCCCGTGTAAACGTCAGGTCTTCGGCAGCGGGTCTTATCGCCTCTCCTCCCGCAGGTATCCCAACTTAGAGGCAAGGAGCCCTTACCTTTTTTGGGGCCTTGGATCCCCGGGCCAACATCCACCTGGTAGAACAGTCCATGGCTGATGTCAGAGCGCCTGTATTAATATATTTTGCCTGAGTGCATAGCCCTAGTACTTTAGTATGTATTTTGGGGTTTCTGAACAGAGAGTAATCCCGTCCACAGTTCCCATGTCTATAATCAATAAAGAAAGAGTTTTTAAACCGTTTTATAAGGGATTACCTCTACAATAGTTTGTCTCCAATTTACAGGTGGGGAGCGACCTCATCTTGTCATATTTTCTCCTTGTTCTATGTGGGGGAAGGCAAGGAAGTCTCTCATATCAGAACCTTTGTGGCCCCTAGAAAGTAAGTTTCATCAGGACTATTATAACTATTTGTTACATGTAGGATCCACAAGGGGTTCGATGTTTGTGTATGGCAATCTGAGGCTTTTCTTCCTTTGAATGGTCAGACGGGTCAGCCTTTCCGTTTCCACTTTTTGGTACATCCTACATAATGCAATGCTGTATCTTTTCTTTCTCAGCCGTTAAGTTGTTGACGTTTTGTCCGGTTGGAACAACAAATCTTTTCCCAGGTTAGTTTTAAGAGTTGAATTGCAAGGTTTTTTGATGAAAAGGTTTCAGTCCTTTCTGTACCCCCCCCCTTTTTTTAGCGAATGAGTCTCCAGAAGACAGTTGTAATATACATAACTATAGGGTGGGGCCAAGGCACAGATTTCATCAATTCACCCAGTGTTTTTTTGGGTGACTATATAGGGAATTAACTTGGGAAGCAACTTAATTTTGTACGTTAAATCATCTTAAAGAGAATGCTACAGGTTATACTGTACAACAGGGAAATTATAGAGAAGATTTGTATGTGTCAATCCCAAAGTTCTTGCTCTACAGATTTTATGTAAAGCAAATGTGGGCAAAAGCGAATTATATCTCCATTTTATTCAGATGCATGTACCATTTTTTTATCAGATCTGTAAACCAATGTTGTTTATATAACACATGTTTACGTTACTAGTCCGAAAACAGCCATGTTTACCCCTGTAGACTGTCTATGTCGAACTGGTACTTGCTAGCTCCTCAATTAAATAGGCCCGGTTAATCGAGTATACAACCGTGTCCCTCTCCACCCATCCCCCCTTTTCCAATTCACCATTTCAGGGCCCCAGTTTTCTGATTAAGTCTTTCTGTTGTTCTTTTACTATGGCTCCCTCTCCATGAGAAATAGTATATCTGGGTTATTGGTAACTAGCATCCACATATGAGGACACCATTTGTCGTTGTTTTTTTTCTGGGGACTTGTGTTACTTCACTTAACTAATGTCTTCCAGCTCTATCCATTGACCTGCAATTCATGATGTTGTCCCCTCTTTACTGCTGCATAGTATTCCATTGTATACATTTACCACATTTTCTCTATCCACTCGTCAGTTGAAGGGCACATGGGCGGGTTCCAGCTTTTTGCTATTGTGAACAGAGCTGCAATAAACATAGCTGTGCATGTATCTTTGCAGTAAGTTGTGTCTTGTGGGTATATACCCAGGAGTGGTATGACTGGGTCAAATGGAAGGCTCATTTTGAGTCTTCTAAGGGTTCTCCACACTGCTTTCCATAGTGGCTGTACAAGTTTACATTCCCACCAGCAATGGATGAGTGTTCCCCTTTCCCCACAACCTCTCCAGCACTTGGTATCATTCATGTTCCTGATCCTAGCCAGTCTTATTGGAGTAAGGTGATATCTCAGAGTGGTTTTAATTTGCATTTCCTTAATTATCAGAGATGTTGAACACTTCTTAAGATGTTTCTCGGCCATCTCTAACTCCTCCTCTGTGAAGTCTCTATTCAGATCTTTGCTCCATCTTTTGAATGATTCATTTGTTTTCTTTCTTCTTTGTTTTTTGAGTAGCTTGTATACTCTGGAAATTAATGCTTTGTCAGATGTATCTGCTGTGAAGGTTTCCTCCCACTCTGTGGGTCTTCTCCTCACTTCCTTTATTGCTTCCTTTGATGTACAGAAGCTTTTGAGTTTAATGAGGTCCCATTTGTCAATTGTCGATCTTATTTCTTGTGCAGCTGCTGTCTGATTTAGGAAGTCTTTTCCTACACCTATGTCTTGTAGTCTGCTGCCAAGCTTCTCTTCTATCACCTCCAGAGTTTGGGGACCCCTACCTCTCACCTTGTACAAAGGTCAACTCCAGATGGACCAAAGGTACTTTTAATTTTAAAGTAATATATGCTATAAGTTGAGAGCCACATTTTATGTAACTTCGAGATCATTCCAAAAGAAAGAATAAGTTGGCATCTGGTTTATATTTGATGGCTTAGAGGCTATACATTCCAGGATTCTAAAACTGTATACTCTAAGAATATCCATGTGGAAGATGAACTTTAAAGCAGATTCATCCAAGTCTCACTCTCTTGTCAGTAAAGTCATCCCGAAAGTCTTACATGAGTGACTCCTAAGAACTGTAGTTATTTTATGAAGACAAGGATTTCGAGATGAAGAATTGTTCCCACTACAATGCTTCCATACATCTGGTATACAGAGGACTTCAGAAAGAAAATTACCATGAGATTTTGTTTTAGGAATATCTAAATTGTCTTGGAGTCAAATATTAAGTATAAGGATGATTTATTCATAATTAATTAAACAACCAAGAAGTTTTATAAGTATAAAGTTATAATTATTCATTAATATAGTCTCCAATTTATACACATTATCCAAAAATAGTGTCCAGTCTTCAGATATTCTTCTATCTTTTCTGGAATTCCTAAGGATTATTTAGTAAAAAAATGACATACACTTGTTTTTGGAGGTTAGTGTTGAGTTGCTTTTAATAAAACATAGTGTTGAAGACTGTGATAAAAATAGTAATGCCAGCCAGACATTGTTGTGCACACCTTTAATCCCAGCACTTTGGAGGCAGAGGCAGGTGGATCTCTGAGAGTTCAAGGCCAGCCTGGTCTACAGAGCCAGCTCCAGGCCAGCTGGGACTAAATAGAGACCCTGGCTCAAAAAAAATAGTAATGCCTTGAAGGATCACATGATTCTGTTTGGATCATGTCAGCATAAGAGTGGTCTTAAATTTAAGCCTAAGATTTCCTTACCCTCTATGGAGTCTACCATACCTCTGGACACATGAAATTTCTTACCGTAAACCATTGTATCGTTATATTTACGTAAAGCATACCATGCAGCACTCATCAAGGAATCTTCTTTCTGCAACAGATGGAGACCCCTGAAGATTTCCACAACTGGTCACAGAGAACATATATCTAAGTGATGCCCAGTCCTGGTGACACATCTACAGTTGAACCTTTACACCTAAGGCCCATAGAATAGGGTGGAATGAGGGGTAGAGAGGAAAATAATGCATCCCTAAAGTCTCACCAGTGAGGTTTCCTTACACAACAGAGTGTGGTGCACACAGAAGGCAATAACTGACCATGTTTTGGAGAAACAGAGACTCCAGAGTGTGTATCCCTAGCTAGGGTATCTATCCTGAACCTCAGCCACTGGTAATTTATGAATCGTTGTGAAGCGTGGGGAAAGATTGTAAGAGCCAGGATTGGTTCATGAACATAGGGGAGCAGAGGCTTTCAGGCCACTGTAAGTTTGCACATGTGAACATGTGGCAATGGTGGCATCAGGACCAATGTCAACTCGGTTAAACAGGGGCCCAGAAAGGAGGAGATAAGTGTGTGGTGGGCCAGCCCTAGACTGAGAAATATTGGAGACAGATTGCTACTGGGTGAAGGAGAGTATGCCTTACTTATCATCTCTAGAGTGGCTGACCTGACTCCAGTGGATGAATTTCACTGAGGGACATCTGGGTACAGATGTTTGACTGGAAAGGACTTAACTTGTATGGTGGAATGTATGGGAATTTTGAATCTATGGGTGTTGGGAGGGAGTATAAATTTGATTAAGAACTGATGTATGAAATTACGAAGGCTTAATTAAAAATCAATTAATAAATCCATAAATAAGGGTCAGGAATGGCAACACATACATGTAAACCCCAGCACCCAAGAGACAGAGGCAGGTAGATCTCTCGGAGAGTGAGGCCAACCTGGTCTACTTAGTGAGTTATAGGTCAGCTAAGGCTACAGAGAGACCTTGAAACATACAAACAGAGAGAGAGAGAGAGAGAGAGAGAGAGAGAGAGAGAGAGAGAGAGAAAGAGAGACTGAGAGACTAAAAAGTGTATTTTAGATTTTATGAGCTAAGCTACAAAATCAAGGATGTTCAATTTTTGCCTTAAGTAAACATTTCAAATATGCCCATCACTGGACTGGAGCTATAACTGAGTGACAGAACACCTGCTTGGCATTCAAAGGCCCTGGTTTCAACCCCCAGTACCAAAACAGAGATAGAGAGACAGAGATACTTAGAGAAAGTTAAAATAAGAATGGTTAGAATTGTAAACATATTCTTAGCTTGTGGGCCATGCCAAAGATGTACTAGATGAGATTTGGGTCAAGGGCAACAGTTTGCCAATTTCACAGTTAGGTAATTAGCCAAGCCTATTCAGAGCTGGGAGATGGCTCAGTCAGAAAGTGCTTCCCTTACAAGCAGAAGGACATGAGTTTGATTGCCCTGAATCCATGACTTGAAAAGAGAAGAAGAAAGAAAAGCAAGCATGATGGCATGCATTCGTGATCCCATAATTCCAATCCCACACCTGGGGGTCAGGCAGGCAATGCCTTGAGCTGGATTGCAGGCACACCAAACAACCAACACTATTTGATAAATTGCAGCTTAATGAAAGACAGTCTCAAAAAAAAAAAAAAAAAAAAAAAAAAAGAAAAGAAAAAAAGATATATCTCATCTCAGGGGTGGAGAGATGGCTCAGCAGTTAAGTGCACTGACAGGCACTGGCTATTCTTGGAGAAGACCTGTGTTTGTATCGCAGCACCCATAACGCAGCTAACAACCATGCATAATTCTAGTTCCAGCAGATCTTATGCCCTCTGCTGTCCTCCACAGGCACTGCACCATGTGGATGCACTCACACACACACAGGCATAATACTAATATACATAAAATAAAAATAAGTAAATAAATTATTAAAAAGAAAAAAATGAATATCTCATCCTTCTTCAGGTGGCATTTCAAGTGATCTTGGAAGAACTAAAGATAGGTATGCCCCAAACACAAGGTATATGAAGTAAGTTCCACAAGTATTGAGTTTTCCTATTGTTCTTGTGGGTTATCCTGCCAAAGAAAATTGTTACTCTTTTACTGTGTATGTGCTTCTCTTAAAAATGGCAGAAAAATTACTACTGAGTAATAAACATTAGATTTCCTGTGGTTAATGCTGAAGTAATTCTACCTGACATGATACCTTAGTTATCCCCCTCACGTGTAGCTTCTGCTTGTTTCTACTGTAAACATTTTCTCTTAGACCATAATTTATATGACTGCATTGTCATTGTCTGCCTTACATAAACCTATCTATGGAAGCCAGTTTTTCAAGAGAGTTTGTGTGATAACTGAATTAACTGATGAACAAAAATCAGGAAGTAATTCCAGGATGATTGTATCTAAATCAGACCATTAGAGAAATGCAGACTCGTTGAAAGATAGATTGACATATTATTTTTCATTTTGCCCAATTTTTGTCATTTCCCAAAGATTTATTGAAATTTTTTTCTTCATGTCATGTGATACAAGATAATGGGAAATTTTCTGGATTAAATAACAAAATGACAAAATAAACCTTAATTTTTTATTTCTGAGCTTCCACTTGCTCAGTTTTACAATTATATTATGCCTACATTTAAAACAATTAAAGTAATTATCCAGAAATCAGATATTAAAAAGTTTAAAATATGTATTCATATATCACCTTCCTAAACCTTCACCACATTATTTACTTTTTATAAATTCAGAGGTCAGCCATCCTTTGAAACATATTCTAACTGTAAAAATAAAGGATCCAAATTTCAGTGATCACACACTTATTCAAAATAAAATTTGCAAACTCTCTAGTAACTGATGTGTGCGACTGTGGGAATCAGAAGAGCAACATAAGCAGCAGGCCAACATTGTAGGTATAAATAAGGGGCATGCATTTATTAACATATGCTTAATTTTCCTTCTCTCTAGAAGACTAGATGTCTTTAAGTGTCAAATGAAATCATATGGCTAGAGGTCAAAGTTGATACACAGTGAAGCCATAATATAAAATAACTCAGAATAAAATATCTAATAAATAAAATATCACACACTAATATTCTTCATGATTAAACATGCAAATATTTGTAAAGTTATAAACCAAATTTAATACCAGGTGTAGTGATGCATGCCTTCAATCTCAGTAGTGGGGAGGCAGAAGCAGGTGGATCCCTGAGGTTGAGGCTAGGCAGGATTGTGGTAGGGAGACTGTCCCGCCCCCCCCAAAAAAAATCACATGTTAAAAGAATGATATAATTTAGACAATTATTTCTGTAGTTGGATAACATTTATTTTATATTTGAAGAGGAAATAAATTAATGTAAATCTCCATTATATTATAAGAAAGAATGAAATATTTTGATAGACTTGGAAAATGTATTAAGCAAATGCAAACTGTGATCATACTGAAAGAATTCAGCAAGCTAGAAATATTAGGAAAATTCTTCAAGCTGATAAATCACCAACAACAAATTAGCCTATATAATTTATTTTACAAATGAAACATATAAATTTTCTTCAAATGTTAAAAATGAAACATGAATGCCAACATTTGTCATTTGCAGTTTAGCACTGTGTGGTAGGTCCCAGCTACTGCAGGAAGACAGAAGGAAATTTGCAAGCAGCTACAAAAATACATGAATTTAACAATTTGTTAGGAATATAAGAGTTATACTGAAATATCAGGTATATATTTCTTTAGTCCATAACTAGGAAATAATTGGAAATAAAATTTTAAACCAGTACTTTAGAAGTAATTGTGTATAGTAATATACTTAGTATTTGATGTGATTTTTGTAAGATTTCACACTAAAAAATTATTTGTAAAATTAACATGTAAAAATGTGTTGTTCTCATGTGTTGGAAAACTTGATATAAATATCATTCCCCCCACTTAGTCAGCAATATCCAAAAAGATTCTAATATGTTTTCCTTTTGATGACATTGATAATTATTTTGAAATAGAAATGCAAAGGATTTAGAATAATCAATGATATTTTACAAAGAACAAATTAGAGTATTATTCTAATTGATTCCAAGACAGCAGTAAAATACTTTCTCACAGGCAAATAAAAACAAGTATTTATGAGACAGTGTGAGCCCAGCACACAGGGACATGGGCAAGTAAGCTGTAATTTTAATTGTTGACTGGGCTGGTTGGCAAAAACTTTAGGCAACTTTTGCTGAGAACAGTGACTCTTCATTGAGCTTGCAAACATCTAGTGGAAGATTTGAGTGGCATGAAAAGGTTGAAGATCTATGACTTTTTCGGTTTCCATTACTACCTTAACCTTTCAATCCACTTTGAGTCATCTCTGCATGGAGACAGGCTGACTCTTGAGAGCTGTCCAGCCTCCACTCTCCAGGTACAGAGCCAGACTGATTGCTCATAAGAAGGAAACGTCTTCAGAACTAATGAAAATTGACAGAGCTTCAGCCCACCATAGCTAATTCTCAAAGTTTGCTTCTCCTTTTGTTCAGAGATCAGCAGCCAAATTCCATTTTGATGACTGCTGTCTCACTATGGCTTGAGCAGAAGTTGGCCAGCTCAGGCTGAAGTCCCGTTAAAGCTTGGTCTGCCTTCTTGAAATTTGTCTCAGTCTTATCTCCATTTCTTTTATGAGAAATGATGCCACCCCAAACATCCTGCAAAGAGCGGAGCTGAGCCAGGATTCTGTAAGTGCACTCACGCACGCATGTAGGAACTGCTGATCTTAAACTTGAAACCAATGAAATTCAATAGAAAACAAATTTGATTTCAGCTTTTTTTTTTCTAAATTGAATAGTTAGGCACATGGGGAAAATGAACATGGATATTTAAGTACATATATGATAGAAAAATAAATACATTTTGGGTCTAAATAAAGATGAAAAAAGTCCATTTCTGAAAGAAAATGAGAAAAAAAGATTTTGCAACCTTGGGCAATAGATTCCTAGAAAACTAAAAGCATGAATGAAAGGAAAATGGTAATTTAGACTTCGTAAAAGCTAAAAGGGAAACTTTGCTCTTTGAAATAGAGCATTAAGAAAACAGAAAGGGAAGGCAAGCCACAGTTCCAACAAAGAAATAATATTTGTAACATAACATTAGAATAAAATATTTGCAGATGGGAAAAAAATTGAAAAAAATATTGTATCTCAGTAATAAGAAAACAGACCATACAGAAATTGATCATATATTTCACAAAAGTGTCCGAGTGATATAAAATAATGCTAGATATCATTATTTATCAGGTAAATGCAAATTAAACCCAAATGAGATGACACTAGAGTGGTCACCTCTTATTTCTTATTTTGCTTTCTGAGTTTGTAGTTCCTTGTGATCGACATGTACCTAAACATTCTAAGTGGAAACTATAAATAAAAACAATTCATAAGTCTTGAATTCCATAACCAAATCCTGGCTGTACGCTTTGTCTTCATCAGGACATGGACAATTCCTTTACAGTATGGATGCTTTGTACACTTTCAGTCCACAAGTCACTCAGTAACTCCCTGGATCACAAAGACTCTTAGATTACTGCTGGCAACCACTTATATTTAACAGTATTCTCCCAAATGCAAAAGTATCATGCTGGAAATTTAATATACCAAAATTCAGACATGCCATAAAATGTATTTACTAAGTGAAAAGTTGGAAGTTTTTATTAAAGAAATAAAAAGTTAGATAATGTAGTTGCTGAGATGGGTGGAGGGTATGTATGCATATTTTATAGTAATATAAAATGAAAGGTAAAAATGTCAATTCCTAAACACGTTTTGGAATTAAATTATAAATTATTTTCAGTCCTTCATATTTAGTATATGTTCGTGACATATATATATATATATACATATATATATATATTATATATATATACAATATATGTACATTATATATTAGAGCAAAACAAATTGGGGGAACAACAACAACAAAAGGACTGAGTCAAAGAACTCACTTAAAAAGTAAATTTCTACCCAAAACAGTAAACCTCGGCAAAGAAAAAAGATGGAAAAAAAAATGCAAGACATTTATGGTAGAATACATGGGTTCAGCTGGGGTGAGGGGCATGGAGGGAGGACTGAGCCTAAACTGGATTGAGAAATGTTGTATGAAATGCCCAAAACTTAAACAAAAATATTTTTAAAAGATAGAAAACATGCAGCACTTGACTCTTTGTAGTTTCAACCATCCATTCAAGAGTTTGGATCATATGCTACAATGAGGAGTATCCCTCATACACACATATAAAGATAACTAAGATTGAAATGATTGAGCATACTAGGAGTCATAATATCCTGCTGGAAATGCAAAATAGATCCACTGCTTTGGGAAAGAATTAAGCTGCATCTTAATACTTAAAATAGCTATTAATGAACAAAGTCCTATTTCTGACTTTTCTTTCATATTATTTTCCTTAAATCACCCTGTTTATGACACTAAGTGCATCTCATAATTCAAGGAATATAAAGATTTCTAGTATTATAAAACAAAAATGAAGACATATCATACTTAGACTTCAAACACTGCATGTTTTCCTTTGATTTCTCCTAATCTCACTTCCATCACCCTGTGTCATTAGTTCCTCCCTGTTTCTCTTCAAATTTTAAATTTTTAAATCTGTGTGTGTATGTTGGTGCACATGTTCCATAGCATGTATGTGGAGGTCAGAGAACAGTTTGTTGGAGAAGGTTTTCTACATCTACAATGTGAGTCCTGAGGATCAAACTCAAGTCCCTACTCTCTTTGGTACTTGCCCCACTGGGCTATCCTGCCAGCCCTCTCCTGGTTCCTTCTTATAATCACCATTAGGTCCCCCCTTCCTTTACTGATTCATTCCTCTTCAACTTGCCAGACTCAGCAAAGTGAAAAATCTGTTTCTTTCCATACAGTTTTTCTCTGAAGATTTCTTTGTATTTATTTTTGCTGCTATAAAAGTGATTATTTATTTCTTCTGAAGAATTGATTAACTACCCTTTTAGTTGCTAAAATATAAAAATTTTATTTTTCTGAGAAACTGTTACTATTTTTTAATTGAGTATTATGGAGAAGTTTTCATGTTCTTAATCAAATATCAATTTTCTCTTAGATTGTTTGATGGGATTAGAGTTTTCTCATTAAGATCAGGTAATCACGTGACTGTCTATATTCAGTGCAAGTCAATCTATACCATAGCATTTTGGAAGAAGATCTAAGAACCTACACATGTTTTGCAATACTACATTCATGCCTTGTCAATACTAAAAGTGAAAAGCTAAAGCCTCCACCATACCAAGTCACTAGTTAAGATAACAGACCAAACTCTCTCTGAAGAGTTGCACACCAGGAGCAAGAAATGACTCAGGTAAAATATGTAATTGTGTTTTAGAATGTAAAGTCACAATTCTATAGGTCTACTATATTTTTAAAATATTATTTACTAACAAAACTGCACTACCAAGCTTCAACAATAATGTGAAATCTGCCACTATTGCTGTAATATGAGTTTGTCATTTACTTCCTTTCTAATTTTTCAAACCTATACAAAGTTTTCAATGTATCATATTATTTTTTAAAGGAAGCAATGCTAATAAAAATCAAATAATTAGAGAGAAAACACAAATCCTTTTCTAGCTCTGTAAAATTTTCTCATGCTATTATTATGACTTCCTCCAAAGTAAAATCTAGTATGCAAATGCTCTCATTTATCTGAAATCACATTTTAAAAATTCTCTACCTTCTTTCTGAATTATTACTGCAATTCTTAAGCTAGGTCACTGATTTATTTGCTTGCTTCCCCGTTTGTTTATTATTATTTCTTAGCAATTAATTAAACAGCTTCTACCTAATTGACTTAGTGGGATTTTTACCACCCCCCTGCCCCCCAGAACAGATACCTGGGATATAATTGTTGGTACTAACTGAAGTTAATCACTAGTTTTCACAGATACTCTCAAGCTGTCTTTCTAAAGTTATATTGACTGACAATTCCTCTCAGAAATTATGAATAGAAACTCTTCAGACTGAAAATAGCTTTAGAAAAAATAATCCATTTAATCCAACTAACAGCAAGGATATTCCATATTTGTGTGTTTTATGTTCTTTTTTTTTTTTTTTTTGTCTTTCAAGACAGGCTCTCCCTGCAGCCCCAGCTGTCCTGGAACTTGCTCTGTAGACCAGGCTGGCCTTGAACTCACAAAGATCCACCTGCCTCTGCCTCCTGAGTGGAGTGCTAGGATTAAGGATGTGAGCCATCATGCCTGGCTGTGTTTTAGTCTTATAATGTTAATTGTTGCTTTAGATTTCAAGCTCTGCCTTCCATAATTTTTTCATATTACCCTTCATACATAAGATTTTCTACGTGCATTTCAGCAATAAGTTGATTAATCAAATTTGTAATAAATAAAATATAAGCCATGTTCTCCTGAATTTCATGATTTGTGTGGCATGGTGGGATTATTGTCTGATGTTAATAGTTAATATTTATGGGGACCTGAAGAAAGAGAGACAATAGGGGTGAAACTTTGATGAATTATCACCCGATATCTGGGAGATCAATATCTGTTGTTTTGTTTTTGTGATTTTTGTTTTGTTCTTATTGTTGTTATTGTTGTTGTTGTTGTTGTTTTGGGGGAGATCAGTGGAACACTTGTATAGTGTTCAGGATAAATTATAAACAGAACAACCCATGTCTTTATTTTCATGGTAATATAAAGTTTTCTAATTCAGAATATATATTCATGTGCATTTGTAAACAAATTTTTCAAAAGTTAGTAGAACTATATCTGACTGCATTAAATGAATTCCTTTCATTGTTCCTTGATTATGATCTATTTATTTTATTTTTCATTCTTTTTTCATACTTTTGTTATTGTTATTACATGTGTATGAGTGCATTGCCTGCATGTATGTAAGTGCCTGCCTGTCCTGCAATGTCTATAAAAGGATTAGAAGAGGGTGTGGGATCCCCTGGAATTGGGTTGTTAGGTGCCATGTGGGTGCTGGGAACCAAACCCTGGCCTACTGTAAGAGCAGCCAGTGCTCCTAACTGCATAGCCATCTCTCTAATCCCCCACTATTCTCAATTTCAGCTTCTCACTACTAAGTGCAATGTTCCTCTGGGTTTTCAGGTACTCCCCCTATGCTGGGAAGCATTCCTTCTATATCTTATTTGTTTAATATGAACTTGGGCTCTATTTTTGTCAAAAATTATTTTTCCTGCACTGAGATGACCATATGATTTTCCTTCTCTTTTTGTTAATATTATAATAATTATTCAATTAAACAATGTTGAGCTATCATTTATCTTGACTGTTAAACCCCACTCAGTCATTACATATACACTTTAATATACTGTTGAATTCATTTTTTGTCTTTTGTGAAGATTTTGTATCTGTTGTCACTAGGGATACTGAACAGACATTTATTTTATTTCCAGTAGATTTTGTTGGAAAACAAAGAAAAAAATGTGATTTTTTTTCCAGATATTTAGTACCATGTACACTAGAATGTATTTGGGCTTTTTTTAGTTTTTTAAATATTTAACATATTTATTTGTGGGGACTAGAGTGATGGCTCAGTGTTTAAGAGCACTGGCTGCTCTTGCAGAGGACTCAGGTTTGATTCCCAGTACCCACATAGTGGCTAAAAACTGTCTATAACTCCAGTTCCAAGGTAATCCAACAGCATCTTCTGACCTCTGAAGGCAACAGAGGTGCATTTATAGACATGCAGACAATACATTCCTACAGGTAAAATAAAAATGATAAAATATTCTAAGATTTTTATTATTTGAGATTTCTATATGTCTATACAATGCTTTTCATCATATTCATACACACTTTCCTTCCTCTAACTTACTCTCCTGAGTTCCTCTCAACATGTCTCCTTTCCAACTTCAAGTCCTCCCATTTCATCTTCTTAGTGTGGCCCAAATACACCTATTGAGTGGATATGGGCCCATCCACTGAAGCTTGGGCCACATACCAGTGACCATACTCTAAAAGAAAAATGGCTCTCCTTTCCACAGACATCATCAACTGAGAGTAGCTCATCAGTTAAGATTGTACTCTGGGCTACATTCATGCTAGGTTTTGATTAGCTCCAGGCTTACAGGCCTTTTGCAGGTTAAACACAGCTGCTATTATTTCCTAAGCAAGAAAGCTATGTAATGTCTAGAAAATAGCATTTTGCAGAAGTTTACATTCCCATCCCTTAGATATTACATGCTTAAAAACCTCTGAGCAGTGGTGGAGAGGGGTGGTGGACATTGATACAGTGTTCCATTTAAGGCTGAGCAATCAAAGTTAAGTATTCTCAGCACTATGATAAGTTACAAATCTCTGCAGTAAATACTGCCCACTTAGAGAGAAACATATACAGCCAAGATTGAAAGCAGTTCATATTTATGCTTTTAAACGAAAGTATTTAGAAAGCAACTTTTCAGTAAGTCTATTTACTACAATTACAATAGCAGGTTCTTTCCCTAGGTCCTGTGACCTCTCCAGGAATGCATCCTTCATACAAGCTTCTAGCACTATGAAAGTTACAGGGGAGGAAGTTTACAGATAAGCTCAAGATTGATTTCTCTATGCCCTGTACCATAAATATTATGGTATCTTCTACAATAGGGTCTTACCATCTAGTTATGATGGGCATCAAAGAACAACTGCAAAAGCCTGTGGTGTCTTAGACACCTCTGAGGTTTCCTTGTTCAATATTTTGTAGGGAGCTATTCCATGCTGTAGAGTGTTATTCATCTACATACCGCTTCGTCTACCAAACAGGCTTAACCTGTTTTCAGAATTTAACTATGGCAACACCTGAGTCGGTGGTCTGTGCCAATGATCAGCACCTGATACATTCATGGAAGAAGCAGAAAATGATCACATATAAATTCCCATTCTTCCCTGATTAAAGGAGTTTGCAGGAGCTCACAATTTCCCTTCTTTTAACCCGACTCCCCATGTCTGTGTGTGACTTTGCTGTCTGCTCACCCCCATTTCTCCACTATGACACAAACGTCTTTGGCTGGACCAGAGGAGTTTACTACATCTGGAGCCCACGTGGTCCGAGGCTCTCCCCTGCCCCCCACATTTGTGAGACGTCTGTGATTCCAGTGAGTAGACCCCTCTTTGTTTTATGTGCTTACGGCCACGTGAAAATGAGCTTGCGGCCCCCTTCCCTTCAATTTCAATTCATTTTTTGCCCTCTTTGTTCATTGTTAGGGAAGTACATATGGCTCCTCCGTGCTGTGCCAAATAGCACTGGCAGTTCCACCTCTTGGATCTTCCCGGGGATGAGTCTGCATAAAAGCTGATCCACTCAGGACTCAGAACCTCGCCCTCAGTATACAAAGAGACACCACTCTGGAGACAACCTGTGGACATATAGCCAAGGGAGTAATGTCCCTTCAAAGTCCTCTGCTAACCACAAGACACTTTCGGATCTGACACACTCTTTGTCTTTCCTAGTTCAGTCCAAGCACTTGCCTTCCCACCCTCTCCCCTGCTGTCATGAGTAACCTCGTCGCCATAAGAGTTAGCCTTTTTAAAGGCCCCTTGGCAGAGGACGATCTATGCTGTTACAAAAACACCGAAGAAAAACTGACCCTCCCATGTATACCTGATTTCAAATTGAATGAAGAGAATTCCCCTCCTGCTCCCTACTCACAAATCTACCTTCAGCTGTCCCTAGTAAACCCCAAGCAGTCGTCTCCCGTCTTCTTCCTTTTCCCTCAGCTCCCCCTTTACCCCATTCCTCTCAGAACTATTCCCTCATCCACCCTCACACTTGCACGCATTCCCTGTTAATGTGGGTCCCAATGCTGTCACTTGGCCCTGAATCCCCACTCCCCTTTCTGACCTATCCCTTATTCGTAAAGCAGCACAAGAAGCTGGCCCCAATTCCCCTTATTTCGAACAGGTTCTCACCCAACGGGCAATTAACCTTCAAATGCATTACCAAGGGGTACACCCTGCTAGGGCAGTCCTTGACCCTGCAACATTCCTTCAATGGAAAGTGGTCTATGATGACATGGAAGAAGGCCAGGCCTGCACTAACATACATAATAACATCCCCATAACCTTGGACATGCTTACCTATTGTGGGAAATTTAATGCCCCCTTGAGCCAATCCCTTATTGGTATCCCTCAGTGTTTTGACCAAATTACAGACGTGGCCCTACAAACCCTTAAGTCCTGCACTCCACAAAAGCCTGTCTGTTACTTCTGCAATCTGGTTCAACATGCAGGCAAACATTTTTCTGATTTTCTCATCAGGGTCACTGAAGCTGTTGATCACCTCATGCCCCCTGGCCCTGCTAGAGATGCTCTGATCAAAGAGCTCGCCTGGGAAGGCATGAATTCTCATACCTGTAATGCTGTTGCATCAGTACTTAATGAAGAACTTCATAAGTGGGTCATTGCCACCCATGGTCTTAACCCTGCCTCAGCTCCTCTTGAGGCACTCATTGCCTCTTTACAGGTTCGTTCCTTCCCATAACAAACACGAACCTTCCAAGCTCCCTGTCTGTTGGGGATGTGGCAGGAAGGGTCACTTTATGCGATCTTGCCCAAATCCCTTCTCCAAACTCAAGACTCCTTTCTCCAAATGCAGAAAACGTTTACATTGGGCCAAAGATTGCAAGCTGATTACTGTTACATACAACAAACTGCCCTACCATGTGTCAAAATTTTGTGGCCTCCACCTTTCATGTTTTACTCTTGTCCTGTAAATACATATATTACATGGATAGCATCCTCCTGGCTCCATCCCAGGATCTTTCTCTTCTTTAGGAATTTCTGTAACTAAAGCTTCTGCTGTAATTAACAGAGAGGCCACTCCAGCAGCATCCAGTAAGGCAGTTCTTACAACCTTTGTTGGATCAATGATTCCCTTTTTTACCAAGTTCACAAAATCTTCAAGCACAGCATCATATCCAACTTCTGAGGAACTTTGCAGAATTTTCTCAATTATCAAAGAGCATTCAACACCTGCAGGAATTTTCAGTGCTCTTTTAATTATTTCTATACCAATTTTATGATCTTCATTGGCAGGTTTTATTGAGTCCAAGCCTGGGATGCAACCAAGCAGAGCACAACCCCCTCATAGAACAATGATATCTTCAACATCTGCTCTTGTAGCATTGAGGGCATCTGTCACTCTGTCTTTCTCATTCAATTTAACATCACTTGTACCTCCATCCTTCAACACAGCCACTCCATCTGATAGATTTGCCAGCCATTCATTCAGTTTTTCCATTTCATATTCACTAGTCCTGTTGTCTAACTGCTCAGTAATTTCTTTTTTTTTAATATTTATTTTATGTGTATGAATGTACTGTCTGCATGTAGGTTTGTGCACCCGTGTCGTGCAATGCCTCGGAGGTCAGAAAGAGGCTCAGATTCCCCTGGAACTGGAGTTCTCTGGAATGTGGAGTTACAGACGGTTCTCAGCTGCCATGTGGGTGCTGGGATCGAACCTGGGTCCTCTGCAAGAGGCAGTCGGCGCTCTTAACCGCTAGGCCATCTCTCCAGCCTGCTCAGTGATTTCTTGAACACGCTTTTCATTTTGAGCTTTGTCACCTTTTCCTTTCAAAACATGGCATCACCTTTGGTGACAATGACCTCTCCAACCTTTCCTAAGTCATGGACTTGAAACATCTTCAAGGCTTAGATTCAAAGACCTCTTCTCCAAATACCACACCACCGTAGCAATAGCGATATCTTTTAGCCAGTTCTTCCTGTTGTCCCCAAACATGGAGCTTTGGCTGTTACCACCTGAAGACCACCTTTTAGCCTATTCAAAACCAGTGTACTGGGCGTGGAGAGATGCGCCTAGCGGTTAAGAGGACGGCCGACCTCTCTTACAAGACCCGGGTGTCGACCGCCAGCACCCACATGGCGGCCGAGAACCGTCTGAAACTCCAATTCCAGGAGAACTCCAGTTCCAGGGGAATCCGAGACCGTCTTCTGACCTCCGCGGCATTGCACGACACGGGTGCACAAACTTGCATGCAGACAGTACATTCATACACATACAGAAATAAATAAAATTAATAAAAAAATTTAAAAAAAACAGTGTACTTATCGCTTCTCCATCAACATCTTCAGAGAATATGACCAAGGGCTTCTGGTGAGCATTGGCAATTTCAAGAGCAGGAATGATAGACTGGAAAGTAGAAATTTTCTTTTCACTCAACAGAACATAGGCATCTTGGAATTGACATTTTTGACCTTTCAATGTGTTAATAAAATATGAAGAAATATATCCTTGATCAAGTTTCATGCCTTCCATAATTTCTAATTCTTTCTTCCAACTTTTTTCATTGCATCATAAATAATGTTTGCAATTTCTTTGTCTCTGCAGAAATTATAGCAACCTGAACAATTTCTTCAAGAGTTGTCACAGCTTTAGATTGCTTTTTAAGTTCAGCAATTACAACATCAATAGCTAGCATCACACCTCTCCTGATTTCCACTGGGTTAGCACCTTTACTGATCTTCTCAAAGCCTCATTGGCAATAGAGCAAGCTAGAATAGTGGCAGTGTGACTGGCTATTAACACAAGGCCAAGGCATTGCTTGCATCTTTCCAGTATCCTCTAGGAAGCTGCTGTTGGTACCATCAAAAAATATTTGACCCTCTTTGGACATGGACACTTGATCCACGTAGCAGCCATGGTTTGCTACAGGAGAAGATGGAAATCCTCTGGAAAGCCTCTATGATGCCCTCCAAAAATGTTCGAGAAAAAGGAAATCCAAACTTTTCATGATTCGTGTTTATGGTGACTGTCTCTGTGTGTCTAAGATTCATGTAGTCATGTTCTTCCCACATCTAAGTTTTTGTATGTAAGGTGTGTCTAGTGTCCTCTTGGTCTAAGTCTTTATGTGTTTTTTGTCAGTTCTTGTAATTGTCTCATGTTGGTTCTGTCAAACAAAGTGGCCACTTCAAGTTTCCATCTTTTAGGTGCACATTTTGGCATGCTAGACTACATATGCACTTGTGAACTTTAAAATATGGATATTTAAAAATGTATTTGTGGGCCCTAAATTTGAATACCATAGATATCTTTTTATCAAATGTTTACTACTTGCTTTGCACACTCAACTAAAGTCCTAGGCAATTGAATACATGACTGGTCTACTTAAATGATTTTTTGTTAGCCAAGTCAGGTCCAAGATGTGGGCTATGTTTGACCCCTCACCCTTTGTCACTTGGGGCCTTCTTGGCCTCCTCTGCCCATTCAACAAATCCTGTTGGTGTGTGCCACCACCACTGGCCTGTGTCTTCTCCACAGATGCCTGCTCCATTTTTACCTGTGGATAGTAACGAGTTATTGAGACCATGGTCCTCTGCCATTTATGACTTTCTGGGATAAGCCCAATGCTTCTACTCCCACCCGGACAAACTGTTGCTAGCTTCTTCCCTCGGTGGCTGGTTAGCCAATGACGGGTAAGACCCTGCTAATCAGGACAACCTAAGACAGGCACAATCAAATGTCAGAATGCTAGAGTTGGGGTCTACAATGTTGGGGCTATGCACTCAGGCTCCCACTATGTTTGTGGCTCTTCTTAAAAGCAAAGGTGTGGAAAAATGTAGAGTGTTACACATCTACATAACGCTTTGTCTACTGATCAGGCTTAACCTTTTCTCAGAAGTTAACTATGGTAACAGCTGGGTCAGTGGTCCAGGACAATGATCAGGACCTGATATGTTCGAGGAAGAAGCAGAAGATGATCACATATAAGTCCCCATTTTCCCCTAATTAAACGAGTTTGCAGGAGCTTGCAATTTCCCTGCTTTTAACCCAACTCCCGGTATCTGTGTGTTGACCTCGCTGTCTGCTCACCCCCATTTCTAAGCCATGACCCAAACTTCTTCTGCTGGACCAGAGGAGTTTACTATACCATACCTGGAACTATTGAATAGCCTGTATTTCTAGTAGACTCCTGGGGCCTTACTGTGTTATCTGGATGAGCTCAAAACTCCTCCCTAGTTCTACAGCTCATTGGGGATATTTTGGGGTTGGGAGGATGTGACATTTCTGTAATTCAATTTATTTTATATTTATTTTACTTTTATTCATTTATATGTGTTCTTTTTACTATTCTTTCTTGGTGTTGCATATTTCTCAAAATGTATTTGTATACTTTATATAATTTATGGGAATATTTATTCAGAAAAGATTCTTCATCTTTTATATTTCTTTATTATTTCATATTTTAATCTATCATTTGAGAACTTAAGTCTTTGTTTTTCCTTAGTTAAGTTAATGTCAATTATTTTTGGAAAAAAAAATGTTAGCTTCTTTTTAAAAACAGTCTTTAATGTATTTATTCCAAGTGTATTTTTAATTGAAACTGCATGTCTATCAAGTATTTTTAGCTGCATTGTTAGATCATTCACTTGTCCTCTTTCTGATTTTTTAATGTAGGCACTTAGAGCTATCAACTTCCCTCTTAGGACTGCTTTTAAAGTGTCCCATAGGTTTTGCTGTGTTGTATTATCATTGTCATTCAGTTCCAGGAAAGTTTTTATTTCTTTCTTTATTTCTTCCTTGACCCATTCATTATTCAGTAGAGTGTTGTTTAGTCTCCATGTGTTCTTTTAGCTTTTAGGGTTTATCCTGGTGTTGATATTGAGTTTTATTGCACTATGGTCTGATAGAATGCATCAGATTATGTCAATCTTTTTGTATTTGTTGAGTTTTTTCCTGTGTCCCAGTATATGGTCTATTTTGGAGAATGTTCCATGAGGTGCTGAGTAGAAAGTGTATTCTCTGGTGTTTGGGTGAAATATTTGATAGATGTCTGCGAGGTCCATTTGGAGTATTGTATGATTTAGTTCAGATGCTTCTTTGTTTATCCTTTGTCCTATTGATCTTTCTAAAGGACTTGTGGGGTATTGACATCCCCTACTATTAGTGTGCTGGGGTTAATCTGTGCCTTGAGGTCCTGAAGAATTGTCTTCATAAAGTTTGGTGCACCAGCATTTGGTGGGTATATATTCATGATTCTGACATCTTCATCATCAGTTGTTCCTTTAATAAAGATATAATGGCCCTCTTTGTCTCTTTTGATTTCTTTTGCTTTGAAGTCTATTTTGTCTGATATTAGAATAGGAAAACATGCTCTCTTTTAGGTACCATTTGCTTGGAATACTTTCTTCCATCACTTCACCTTAAGTTGGTGCCTATCCTTGAAATTGAGATGGGTTTCTTGTAGACAGCATATGCATGGGTTTTGATTCCTAATCCATTCTCCCAGTCTATGCCTTTTGATTGGGTAGTTTAACCCATTAATATTTAAGGTTATAATTGAAAGATAGATGTTGCTTCCTTTCACCTTATTGTCCATTTGGACTTTTAGCCTCTGATTCTATGCCTATGGTTATGTTTTTATTAGTTTCTTTTCCTAGGTGTTCGAGGATTTTTGCTCCTCTCTTCTGCCCTTTGAATTGCTTCAAGTATTTTCTGAAGAGTTGGTTTTCTGGACATGTATTCCATCATCTTGTTTATTTCATGGAAGATTTTCCTCTCTCCTTCAACTATAATCGACATTTTTGCTGGGTAAAGTATTCTGGGTTGGCATCCATAGTCCTTTAACACTGGGAATGCTTTGCTCCATGTTCTTCTTGCTTTCATGGTTTGAGGCGAGAAGTCAGTTGTAATTCTGATGGGTTTCCCTTTGTATGTGACTTGTTTTTCTTTTAGCCTTCAGAATTTGTCTTTGTTGTGGCGCTAGCATTTTAACCATGATACGCTGGCATGAGGGAGTTTCTTTTCTGATCTTGTTGGAGTCCTATGTGCTTCCTGTATTTGTATGGTTTTGTCTATTTTTAGTTTGGGGAAATTTTCCTCTATTATTCTGTTGAAGATCTGATCAATACTATTCTCTTGAGATTCTTCTCCTTCCTGTATTCCTATGATGTGGAAGTTTGATCTTTTCATAGTGTCCCATGTTTCCTGGTTGTTTCAGTTTTGTGTATTTTTAAATTTTTCATATTCTTTGTTTGAGCTTTTTATTTGCTCTGTGTTTTCTTTCAGATCTGATATTCTTTGTTGTGCTTCCTCCATTCTACTTCTGAGGCTTTTTACTTTCCTTTCTTCTTGAATGGATGAGTGTTCTTTTTACTTTTTCATTTCATCCTGTGTTTTCTTTAGTATTTCCATTTCCTTTTTGAGCTTCTCAATCTCTTCTTGGTGCTCCTTACTTCGTTGGTTTGCTTCCCTTTTCAGAGTTTTTTGTTTTGTTTTGTTTTGTTTTTTCCTCCCTCTAGTTCTTTCTGGAGTTTGTCAATATCTTCCTTTAGTTCTTTCCGAAGTTTGTCGCTGTATCCCTCTAGGACCTTTTTGAGTTTTTCATTCTCTCTCTTTACTTCTCTGAATTCTTCTTTATTTTCTTTAATTTCTCTACATAGTTCTGCAATTATTCCTCTAAGATCTATTCCTTGGGTCACCTCCAAGGGGATCCCATTGTAGCTATCTCCTACAGGTTTTGTAGAGCCTGGTGCAGGATTATCCTGCACCTTTTCCATGTTGTCCATTTGTCATGTGCTGTGCTTGGCATGTGGGTTTCCCTTTTGTGATTCAAATCACAAATGTCTTTTCACTATGTTAGTGGCTGGTTTTGCTTGCCTCCTTCTGAAGCTTTTTTTTTCTTCCCCCCTCCTTGTTTATGGAGTATTGACTTTTCTATGTTTCGGGCTTTCAATTTGTTTATGTATTGGATATTGGAAGTCTAAGTCACTCTTCCCTTCCTGTTCTGAAGGTTCTCCAAAAACTTAGCCCATGCCCTGGTACCTGTCTGGAGCGACTTCTGTGCTCCTGTGCTTCAGGAGCCCACCTGCACAAAGACAAACCCAGCACCACTGGCTGCAAAGGCGAAGGGCAGCTCTGCCCAGACACCTACCCCCTACAAGGGTTTAGAGTTGAGACCCTTTTCCAGCAATCAGGAGTCAATCTACCCTAAAATCTACCTGTCTGGAGCAACTTCCGGGCTCCTGTGCTTCAGGAGCCCACCCACACCCGCAATACTTTCTTATCTTGAATTCTAGAAGGCAATCAAAGGCTGTAGCAATTGCTTGTGTTACTTTGGGTCTGTCTTCGACTACTCTACTCACTCACTCAAAGGGATGGTTCCCCTGTCTGACACTGTGTTTTTTGTTATATTGCTTTACACACACACACACACACACACACACACACACACACACACACAAACACACACACAGATATGTGTATTTTTCAGTAGGTGTTTGAACTAATTCATTTCCCTCTGTTTTTCCTTTGTTTTTCTCATACCACCTAAGCATTATTTATTGCTCTTATCTCTTCACCTTTTATAGCCATTCCTTTTCCCTCCCCAGGTAATGTATCTCCATCCAATTGTCCCACTTGAATCCTTTATAATACATGGCTCTTACTATCCCCCTATCCCAAGGTTCTTCTTCCCTTTTATAGTCATGTTTCCTTGTATAACCCTACATCCTCTCATCCCAGTTAAGACCTCAATGTAGAACATCAGACACTGGAACTGTTAGAAGAAACTTAGACAGTACCTTACAAAATATAGGTTCAGGTAAAGACTTTTTAAATTGGACTTCAGTTACTCAAAAATTAAGGTCAACAGACAGTACAAACCTCATTAAACTAAAAAGCTTCTGTACAGCATAGGAAACAATGAAGGAAGTGGAGAGGAAGCCCACAAAGTGGGAGAAAATCCTCACCAGCTAAGCATCTGACAGAAGAATAATATCCATAACATGCAAAGAACTAAAAAAAGGACCAAAAAACAAATAACCCAATTAATAAATGAGTTATGGATCTGAGAGGTCTCAAAAGAAGAAATAAGAGTAGTTAAGATACACCTTAAATAATTAGGAAAGTGAAAATTACTACCAGTTTATTATTTCATCTTACACAAGTTAGAATGGCTGAGACCAAAAGAACAATATTGGTGAGAATGAGAGGAAAGCAGAACCCTCATTCAGTGCTGGTGGGATGGCAAACTGGTGCATCTACTGTGGAAATTGCTGTGGAGATCTCTTAAAAATCTAAAAACATGTCTACCATATGATCCACTTATATCAGTCTTTGGTATATATCTAAAGAGCTCCATGTAATACTACACGGATACTTGTGGAGCCATGTTTGCTACTGCTCTTTTTACAATAGCTACCAAATGAAAACAACCTAAATATCCCTCAAATGATGAAAGCATAATGAAGATGTGCATTTACACAAAGGAGTTCTCATCAGTAAAGAAAAACAAAATCATAAAATATGTAGGTAGGTGGATGAAAATAGAATTTGTCATACTAAGTGATGTAATGTAGACTCAGAAATACTACCTTCATTTTTATAGGATTTTCTGGTCTCGATTTAAATTGTCCCTAGTCCTATCTTTGTGTTAACGCTTTCTGTTAAATTTGAAGATTTTTAGTCTTTTTTATTAGTTCCTTGAGAAACTTCTATGAAATTTCCTCTTCCTCTACTTTGGTTTCAGTATTAAAATTTGCTATGTTGGGGCTGGAGAGATGGCCTAGCGGTTAAAAGCGCCGATGGCTCTTGCAGAGGACCTGGGTTTGATCCCTAGCACCCACATGGCAGCTGAGAACCATCTGTAACTCCAATTCCAAGAGAACTCCAGTTCCAGGGGAATCCGAGACCCTCTTCTGACCTCTGTGGCATTGCATGACACGGGTGCACAAACCTATATGCAGACAGTACATTCATACACATAAATAAAATAAAATAAAATATTTTAAAAAAGATTTGGTATGTTATATTTCCATTTCTTTTTGTCTCAAGACAGAAGCTTTTGCTTCCCTTTTGAAAATGCGACCTTTTGTTGTGCAAGGACATGTTTAATTCCTCTATATTCATCTCTAGTTTAATAGCATTTTTATCAGAAAAGATACTTGATATGATTTCACTATTAAGTTTGTTAAGATGTTCTTTGATCTGCCTTATCATCTGTCCTACAGAATGATCTATAACTCAACAAGACTGTGTATTCTATTGCTGGAATAACACTTTATGTGAATATTGGTTCCATTTGTCACTGAGATGCACACACTTAGATATGAACCTGACATGGTAGCTGTTTAAACATGGATTATGGTGTTCTTCATGTCACCTGATTCTTCATTGACTTTCCAGATACATCATCTGTCCATTGTTAAAGTTGGGATTTTTGAAGTCCTCTACTCTAAACTGAGTTCTCTTAGTAATTACTTAAAGATTCAGGTATTCCAATGCTTTATACAAACACGCACACATATATAATTATTATATCACTTTATTGACTCATTTATCACCACTTAGATATATATCTTATCTTCTGTACACTGCTTATTTTTTTAAATAAATAAGTATTATTATTTTGGGTTTTAGCTTTTAGTGATGGATTTGCCTTATACAACCAAGGATGGACTTAAACCATGATTTGCCCCACTCTGTCTCCTGAGTCCTGGGATAATTGTTGGATACCACTACAACTGACTTTCTTGTGACAGTTTTTGCATACAGTTGATTTATTTTCTATCATCATGGCTGTTCTTGCTCTGTATGGTACCACATTTTACATTTTAATGATATGACTATCCATCAAATTATATTTATTATCTTTATCTTTTATTTGAGATTTTTCTCCCATGTACATTAAATTTGGTTATTGTTAGGAAAGAAAGTTATTGCTGATGTTTCGTAGCTTCAATGAGACATAAAACATCTTATAATTACCATATCTACTTTAACCTATACCAACTTAACTTCAATTGAGTCCTATACCTACATCCCACATCCTCTTTACATCTATGTGTTGACATCACACCTCTACATATTCTTCATATTCTCTATCAATCAACAAATTATTGTAGCTTTATTTATTCTACTGCCTTTATCTTTTTATGTTTATAATAAGAGTAAAGGGATTTATGTAGCACTACTATATTATATGAATATTCTACATTCGATTCAATTTGTCTTTTTACAGTGCTTGATACTTTAATATGATTTCATGTTAATATTAATTTCAACAAAGAACTGTCTTCATTATTGTGAGTAATGTGGATCTACATGGGGTGAACCCCCAGCACTTTTTTCTATGCAAAAATCTTTTTCCTTTATTTCTGGAAGTCAAAATTTTCCTATAAAATATTCTTCTTTTCTTCTTTAAGTATTTTGAATATATACTAATACCACTTTACAGTCTGTGAGATTCTTAATTATTGTTGTCATTATTGAGATTTTAATTATAATTCATTTTAGGAAAATCTCCTTGTGTTTTATAGTCTTAGAGGTATTTGGAATATATATGTCTTGGACTTTTCCCTCTGCAAATTTGATAAGTTCCTTGGTTTTATTTCTTTGAATGATGTTGTTCAATCTTCCTACCTTTTTTGCTGGTACTGTCAATCTTGAAATGACTACTGTATTGGACCACTTGATGCTATCTGGGTCAAGTAAGCTTTCTTCATTCTTGCCTTATTCTTTCATTTTACTTTTTATTCCACTTACCGGATGATTTCTGAGGGGGCTGAATCTTTTTCTTCTTAACTCAATGTGCTCTTGAAACTACAGATTTATTCTTATTATAGCTTCAGTCATTGCTTTCTTCTGCTAAAATCTGTATCTACTTATCTTCAATTATTTTACTAATATTTAGTTATCTATGTGTTATCTCATATGTTCCTGATTTTTTTAAGTTAAACATTATTTATTAAGCACTTGCTGTATGCCACGAATGATTGATGCTGAGGATAATGTAGATTGAAACTAAATCTCTGAATTTTGAAATTAAAATTCCAGCAGACATAAGTAGGTGGATCTCTGCAAGATTAAGCCCAGCCCGGTATACATTAATGAGTTCCAAACCAGCTGGGAATATATGGGTGAGAGAGAGAGAGAGAGAGAGAGAGAGAGAGAGAGAGAGAGAGAGAGAGAAATCTCTATTATAATTCCCTTTTCAAATTCTTAGGTCTACATATCTTTCTATTAGTTCTTTATATGGTAACATGTTTTCCAAATTATTCATGATCTGTATGACCTGCCACTAGATTCTAGATATTTATTCATTTGCTTTTATTATTTTGATTTTATTTTATTTTATTATTTTTTTGGTCTTTTTGAAACAGGGTCTCCCTGTAGCCCCAGCTGTCCTGGAACTCACTCTGTAGACCAGCTGGCCTCGAACTCACAAAGATCGACCTGCCTCTGCCTCCCAAGTGCTGGGATTAAAGGCATGCATCACCACACCTGGCTTATTTTTATTTTTTGTGTATGAGTATTCTGTCTGCCGTTAGGTAGTTGCACCCATGTTGTGCAATGACCAAGTAGGTCAGAAGGTGACAGATTCCCCTGAAACTGGAGTAGCAAGCAGTTGTTGGCCAATATATGGGTGCTCAGAATTGACCCCAAACTTATGTATGAACAACCATTGCTCTTCATTGCAGAGTCATTACTCCAGCCCCAAGATACTGTATTTTAAAATAGTGAGCATTTCTTCCATTATGTCTGGATTTATTCTGGTAGGGGAAGTTCTTCACCAGTCAGATCTTCCACAGTTTCCACATTGGACATGGAGCAAGGTCCACAATGATGATTATGGAATCCATGAGTAGAATATCCTGTAACCTGGAGTCATAACATATGTGGGCCTGGTATCCAGATATATATAAGTAGGCCAGGCTTGGTCTCTAGGTAAACTGGCAGAGATCAGAACCCTGATTCCAATGGAGCCTGGAACAGTGGGGTGGATCTTGAGCCTGAGTTACTGGAGAGTAGTAAGCATTAGCTCTTAAACTTCAGAGTGAAAGCCTCACAGAGAGCAGAAGTATGCCAGTGCTGGCCAAATGTCAGGGCTTTCAAGGACTGATATGGTATTGTAAATGATGCAGAATGCCTGGAACTAACAGCCCCAATTGTAGGGTCCATATGAGACAAAATGCTCCTTAGATCTCTAGTGGGGCTTGAAGTGTCCATTTTGGGGTCCCGGAACAAATCAGATGGCAGGGTTCTCTGAGGCTAAAATCAGAGGCTCATTTTTCTTCCATTACCTGTATGGAAGTAACTCATGCCTGAGTCTGGTAGAAAGATAAGGCAGAAAAAGTAAGGTTATACTTAGTTGTATCTCTTTATTTAGGTGCTCCATCTAGGGGATATATTCTTACACCAGGCCTTATAACCCTTATGAAGCTAATTTTAATGGTGGATACTTTTTCAATTGATATTTCTGTGAAGGGATTAACCTTGAAAGTACTATGTTGTCATCTTGCTAAACTTATTGCTACAGATGAGATTCTTAATTTATAAATTCTATTTTCATTATGCACTATGGTATTTCTTTTTTAAAGATGATTGTAGAGTATCAATGTCAAATATGTGTTTAAATTTTCAAATAACTTTGCAAAATGTATCAATTTCAGTGAGATTAAATCTATGAATAAAGGATAAAGCAAATCATCCTGAAGTTAGGTGGTTTCATGTGTTTTAAATTGTTTCTGGTTCAAATCCTGAGAAGTTCTTGATCCCTTAGGCAGCAACTAAAAAAAGAACACAATGTAGCATGGAACAGTGTCCCTTACTTGCCCATTAGCTTAATCAATGATGTGAATAGAAAATATCACCTTACAAATCACTACTCTTTGATTTGTGTAGATAGATATCTGTACTGAATTGATAGGTAAGACATAAGCAAACAGATTTTTTTTACACTTTAGTTATGAAGCAAATCCACTTCCTACTTTGTAACAGGTAAACACCACTTTAGCAGCCCAGAGAAGTACCCGGGTGGTCTCCAGAGGGAGAGGCCATTCTCACCTACACCTCCTTGTGCACTGTTAGACACACAGGTCCTCTATAAAATCTGAGCTGAACCAAATGATTTGAAAGCCACAAACATCACAATTTTTCCACTGGAAATACTTATTTGTTACCTTTGGAAATATTTTCTTGTGGAAGGGACAGGAATTCAAACTTTATTCCCTAGANTTACTTGCCCATTAGCTTAATCAATGATGTGAATAGAAAATATCACCTTACAAATCACTACTCTTTGATTTGTGTAGATAGATATCTGTACTGAATTGATAGGTAAGACATAAGCAAACAGATTTTTTTTTACACTTTAGTTATGAAGCAAATCCACTTCCTACTTTGTAACAGGTAAACACCACTTTAGCAGCCCAGAGAAGTACCCGGGTGGTCTCCAGAGGGAGAGGCCATTCTCACCTACACCTCCTTGTGCACTGTTAGACACACAGGTCCTCTATAAATTCTGAGCTGAACCAAATGATTTGAAAGCCACAAACATCACAATTTTTCCACTGGAAATACTTATTTGTTACCTTTGGAAATATTTTCTTGTGGAAGGGACAGGAATTCAAACTTTATTCCCTAGACTGGTGACCCACATTTGCATGATATTTCAAGAGATGCCCCTATTCATAATCCCCTAAAACTTGGTTGACCTCTGAAGGCATGGAACAAAGTTATCCCTTAGGTCCCTTGGCCAAATTGGTATGGACTTTAAGTATGGTCATTAAGCACACAGAAAGGCTAAGTTGAAGCAGCCTGTTACATTGCACCTATATTAAAATTGTACTATTTGGAAACAAACTGTATGTTATTTCCATATCATATTTCTTGATTTGCATCTTTCCATTTTAATCCCATATTACTCTAAAAGATACAAATATACCCTCCATCCTATAACAAAAACACAAGTTCTGAAATTGTTAGGTCAGCTCTAGAACCTGTTTAGGGATTCACAATGCAAAAGCACAGTTATCTTTAGATCATGAGGAATATAACATTAATGTTGCTCAGTTTGTCTTACAACTAGGCACCTGGTACTAGCATCCACACATGAGGGATACCATTCATCTTTTGTTTTTCTGGGATTGTGTTACTTCACTTAGCATAAAATCTACTAGTTCCATCCATTTACATGCAAATTTCATGATGACATCTTTCTTTACTGCTGCATAGAATTTCATTGTGTAGATGTACCACATTTACTCTATCCACTCTTCAGTTTAGGGGCACTTGAGTTGGTTCCAGTGCTTTGCTATTGTGAAGAGAGCTGCAATAAACATGGCTGTACATGTATCTCTGCAGTAGGAAGAGTCTGATGGATATATTCCCAGAAGGGGTAGGGCTGGGTCATGTGGTAGGTTCATTTTAAGTTTTTTAAGGGTTCTCCATACTGCTTTCCATAGTGGTTGTACAAGTTTGTATTCCCACCAGCCATGGATGAGTGTTTCCCTTTCCCCACAGGCACCCTCTCCAGCATTTGGTATCATTTGTTTTCTTTGTCCTTGCCAGCCTTCCAGGGGTGAGATGATATCTTAATGTTGTTTTAATTTGCATTTCCTTAATTATTAGCGATGTTGAACACTTGTTAAGATTTTTCTCAGCCATCTATATTTCATCCCTTGTGAAGTCTCTGCTAAGCTCTTTACTCCATCTTTTGAGTGAGTCATTTGTTTTCTTCTTTGTTTTTTTTTGAGTAGTTTATATATTATATAAGTTAATGCTCTGTCAGATGTATCAACAGTGAAGGTTTCCTCCCACTCTATGCATTTTCTCTTCACTTCCCTGATTGTTTCTTTTGCTGTACCGAAAAATTTGACTTTATTTTATTTTATTTTATTTATTTTTTTTATTTTATTTATTTCGGTATGTGTATCAATGTACTGTCTGCATGCAGGTTTGTGTGCACCCGTGTCATGCAATGCCGCGGAGGTCAGAAGAGGATCTCAGATTCCCCTGGAACTGGAGTTCTCCTGGAATTGGAGTTTCAGACGGCTCTCGGCCGCCATGTGGGTGCTGGAGACCGAACCCGGGTCCTCTGTAAGAGCGGTCGGCGCTCTTAACCGCTAGGCCATCTCTCCAGCCCCCAAAAATTTGACTTTAATAAGGTCCCACTTGTCAGATGTCGACCTTATTTCCTGTGCAGCTGCTGTCTGATTTAGAAAGTCTTTCCCTATGCCTATGTCTTGTAAGTCACTGCCAACTTTTTCTTCTATCATCTTCATTTGGGTTTCACATTGAAGTCTCTGATCCATTTGGAGTTGATTTTGTACAGGGTGTGAGGTAGGGGTTTAATTTTATTTTTCTACAAGTGGTGATTCATTTTTGCCAATGCCATTTGCTGAAGATGCTGTCTTTCCTCCACTGAAACCATCTAGACCTGGGCGTTTTTAGTTAGGAAGTCTCTTATTACATTTTTTAATTTCTTCATATATTATGGGTCTGTTTAAACTGTCAATCTTTTCTTGGTTTAGCTTTGGCGATTCCCTGGATTGTAGATAATCATCCATTTCTCTTAGGTTTTCAAATGGTTTTTGAAGTATTCCCATATGATTGTCTGGATCTTTTCATTGTCTGTTGTGATATTTCCCCTTTTATCATAAATTCTATTGATTTGGAGTTGCTCTTTCTTTTGGTTAACTGGGCTAGGGGTCTGACTATGACCTTTTCTCTGCAGTGAATTGATTTCTTATGAGGCAAAAAATTACCATTTTCAAGAAGGGGATTAATACTCAAATGGCTGACTTCATTCCACTTTCCTATAAGAGCTGTGTAACAAACTCCTTAGACTGAGTAAATGAAAGGTAAGATTCTCATAAGAATGTGTGACAAGTGGCTGGGGAGATGCTCACCAGGTAAGAGCACTTGCTGTACAAAGATGAGGGGACCAGTTCATTATCAGCATCCATGTAAAAAGTTGGGCATGGCCACATGCAGTGCCTCTAACCCCAGCGCTGTGGGGGCTGGAAAGAGGAAGATCGCTGGGATTTTTTGTCCTCCAGACTAGCTCCACCATCAGTGAGACCCTGTCTCTCTCAAGGGAATAGATGGAAGGCAACAGAGCGGGACACTGGATGTTCTCCTCTGACCTCCACACAAGCACATGGTCTTGTGCACCTGCACACACAAACACACACACACACACACACACACACACACACACACACACAGTGTATATGTTGATTTAATTGCTTAATTAGTAAAATGAACTTCCTATCCCTTTCACTATCATGTTTGTACAGGTGGTTCATAGAGGTTTCACAAATAAATTGCCAATGGTGTATAGATAAAAAAAAAAAAAAGAACCAAATTTGGATTCATTAATTTTTTTTTGTATTTTTTTCTTTGTTTCTATTTCATTGATTTCTTCTCTAATTTTTGTTATTTCTTCTTGTCTGTTGCATTTAGGGTTTATTTGTTGTTGTCTTTCAAGTGTTTTTACCTGCAGTGTTAGCTCATTTATCTGTGCTCTTTCTGTTTTTGTTTTGTTTTGTTTTGTTTTTTAATATAGGCACCCAGGGCTATAAACTTCCCCCTTAGGACTGCTTTTAAAGTGTCCCATAGGTTTTGTTGTGTTGTACTGTTGTTGTCATTTAGTTCCAGAAATGCTTTTATTTATCCTTCACCCATTCATTATTCAGGAGTATGTTGTTTAGTCTCCATATGTGTGTATAGGTAGCAGGGCTTACCCTGGTGTTGATACTGAGCTTTATTGCACTATGGTCTGATAGGATGTATGAAATTATTTTAATTATTTTGTATTTGTTGAGGTTTTTTTTTTTTTTTCTGTGTCCAAGTATGTTGTCAATTTTGGAGAATGTTCTGTGGGGTGCTGAGTAGAAAGTATATTCTCTGGTGCTTGGGTGGAATATTTAGAAGATATCTGTGAGGTCCATTTCCTGTATTATATTGTTCAGTTCAGATATCTCTCTGTTTATTCTTTGTCCTGTAGATCTGTCCAAAGGACTCAGTGTGGTATTGAAGTTCCCTACTATGAGTGTGCTGGGGTTAATCTGTGCCTTAAGGTCCTGTAGAGTTGTATTTATAAAGGTTGGTGCACCAGAGTTTGGTGTATATATATTCATGACTGCGAAATCTTCATGGTTAATTTTCTTTACCTTACCTTTGGTTTTTGAGGCAGAGTTGGGTGTCCCCCTCTTACACATTGTAGCCCGGGAAGGGTGTTTTGGTGTTGTGTCTACTGGACTGACTCCTCAGCAGTCATCTGCTTGAGCAGAGTCACTTGCTGATGCTCAGAGAGGCCATAGCCAGCTGGGATTCCAGACAGCCCCAGGCCAAACAGCAGGCCAGACTTTCGGGGAACAGGCTACTTCTTGATTCTTTTCCGCTCAGGACCCTTCTTCTCTTTTTTCTTTCTTCTGGGAACTTCCATTTCATGCCATGGTGCTTCGAGGACCATACAAGTCTTGCACTACCACAACATGGACTGAGCTGGAGGCATCTGCGTCAGAGTCTTTCAGCTCTCCATTGGCCCCCAAGGTGAAGGAGAGAGAGCTTTTTGGCTCACTGTCTCACCTCATTCCCTCCAACACTGTGGTTCAGCTTTGGGGTCTTGGTTAGAAAAACATTATCTTTATCCTTCTTCCCAGTTCATTTCTCCACCATGTCCTTGCTGAGAGGAAAGTCTTCTTGCTGTGGTGTTTTAGAACACCCAACCTTGGGCATCATTCTCCTCCCCTCACTTGATCTTCATTTATGCTTCCATTGCTTCCTCATCAACTGTAGACTAAATATTTGGTGGAAGATCAGTGCTGCTCAGGACTGGGTGTGAATTGCAGCAGGCCTTGTGTTCTCGGTCCATGGTGGAATGGCAGCAAGGCAGGGCAAGGGTGCTGCACATGCAGCCCTGGGCCACGTTTCCCGGGCCTAGTGGCCTTGTAGAGAAGGCAGTGCTGGCTGGCAGCATATGGGCTCTGGCCTGCTGGAGTGCAGGGCCTAAAGGAGGTGGGAGGTGGGCTGGTCCTCCCCAGCTGGGGCCCTCGGTCCATAGTACTTCGATATGGGTGGCTTCTGCATCAAATTGTATATTTTATATTAAGCCACAATGATAAACAGTTTAATCAAATAATAAACATGGAGTTTATAATTTTTTATTTATTACTTTTATTTAATGTGCCTGCGTGTGTGTAAGTGCTCCTAGGAACTGAAGTTTTAGACAGTTTTTAGTTGCCTTGTGGGTGCTGGGATTCAAACCTGGGTCCTCTGTAAATCAATCGGACCTCTTAATCACTGAGTCATCTCTCCAGGCCCCTACGAAGGATTCTGAAAATTCATAAATATATAAAGACAACACACTGGCAGATAGCAACTACCTCACTGTAGGCACATTTTGGTGACAGAATGATCAAGGAGGTCGTCCAGGTAATAAGTGATTAAAAGATTAAAAGGGCATTGAGGATGAACTCTTCCCTCATCCTCAACTTGGACCCCACCTCCTCTTTCTCTGGAAGTCCCTCCTGTCCTGCAGCAGCTTGCAGAGTTTCTATCATGCAAAACTGTTAAGCCTGCCCTTGTTTGCTGAGTTGCAACTTGGAGAAGTATAAATTCCTCAAGCATATAAAGCCTGAGAAGGATACTGTGACAGAGAAGGGGGGGGGGAGAGGAGGGGTAGGGCTAGGGGATGGGGAGGAGAGGGAGGAGAGGGAGAGAGAAGACAACACAAAATGACCAAATATTTCTTAGTCCCTTTCCTCCTTTTTCTTTTAGATATTGCCCAGTGTCTATGCATGTTTTCAGCACCATTCTGGATTTTCTTATACTTTCTCCGAAGACCCTTCTCTTTCTGACTCTGCTGCTTGCCGATTTCCATTGCTGAACCTTTCTGATTTCTTGATAGCATGTGTTTTTCTCTTCCTCTTCTACTTTCCAGTTCCCTTTTCAGCTGCCAAGATTGCTGGTCCCTGGCTCTGTAGTTTTCCTGTCAAAAATCTAATAAAATGAGCTTCCCTCTGTATCTTTTTGAAAAAACTTTGACGTATAGTGTCCCTCATTCGTGGATCCTACCTCCAACTCCTTATATATAACATATATCTAATTTTTATATTTCTGACATTTCTACTTTAAGTGTATTAGAGTAGATAAAGAAAGGAAGAGCCTTCTTGTGTTTTAATATTTCCTAAAATTTATCTTCATGAAGAAGGAATGAAGCCAGTTTTGTGCTATCCAAAGAAATTAATAAACCTTTTATTTAACTGACTCGGAAAAAAAAATAAAAAGGCAATGTGTGTCACTGTAAGCAAACTGAGTACTTTATTTTTGTTTTTAGTAAGTATAATACCAAATTACCTGCTGTTACTGTAAAAAAAAGTACATTAAAATGTACATCAACTTATGTAATTTACAAATGTAAATTTGTAACATCCAACTCTACTGTTAAAATATGAATCCCGGGGGCTGGAAAGATAGCCTAGTGGTTAAGAGCGCCGACCGCTCTTACAGAGGACCTGGATTCAATCCCCAGCACCCACATGGCGGTTGAGAACCATCTGAAACTCCAAGTCCAGGAGAACTCCAGTTCCACGGGAATCCGACACCCTCTTCTGACCTCCACGGCATTGCACGACACGGGTACACAGACTTGCATGCAGACAGTACGTTCATACACATACAGAAATAAATAAAATTTAAAAAAATTAAAAAAATATGAATCCCTAAACATGTTTTGAAATTAACCTGTAGTTTACTGTCAGACTTTGTAATTTTAGTATATGTGGAGTGTATATATGCATATTTTGGAGCAATATAAAATTAAAGAGAACAACAACATCAACAGAAAGTCTTGGTCGGGGCTGGAGAGATAGCCTAGCGGTTAAGAGCGCCGACCGCTCTTACAAAGGACTCGCACGGCTCATCCCCAGGCGACCTCACATGGCGGCCTGAGAACCGTCTAAAACTCAAATTCCAGGAGAAACTCCATTCATGGAATTCCGAGAGAACGCCTTCTGACCTCCGCCGGATTGCACGACACGGGTGCACAGACCTGCAATGCCAGACAGACATTCATACACATACGGAATAAATATTAATTAATAAGAAAATAATTAAAGAAAAAAAAAAAAAGAAAAGTCTTGGACAAAAACTCAAGCAGAAACATATAAACTTCTGCCCCAAACAATAAACTTCTGCATTGAAAAATTATAAAAGACTGAGAAAAAGATGTAAGACAAGTATGGTGGGGTGGGATGCACGGAAGGGGGAATGGGTCTAAATTTGATTAAGAAATGTTGTATGAAATGCACAAATTTTCAATAAAAAGTTAACATAAAAAATAGAAAAAACTATTTCATTGATGGGTCTATGAATACAAAAAAACAGAGCCTCAAGTTTCCCTGATAGCACAGCTCTGCTCCTTCTCGTCCTACTTACAATCTTTCCCCCAGCCCGAAGTGATTATTATACATTGCTGGAAATTATTACTAAGATTATCCAAATTGCTTCTTCTTTTGTAAAGTTCCTAATTAAAGAATATTTTTATTTTATTTTATATTTATTACTGTATTGTGTGCATGTATATAAGTGTACCCATATCCTGCAGTGCCCGCAGAGGTTAGAAGAGGGCATCAGATCCCCTGGAATTGGAGTTAAGGATGGTTATTACCCACCATGTGTGTGCTGTAATCAAACCTGGGTTCTCTGCAGGAGCAGCCAGTGCTCTTAACCGCTGAGTCATTTCTCCATTCTGAAAATTCCTCATTTTTATCCTTTAAGACAATTATTTCTGTGGATTAGTTTTACTGCATGGCAAACAAGGAAATCATGGATGACTGGAGATACCAAACACCGGACATGTGATTCAGAGAAGCACATGTTCTAGACTCACATGATGTTAGACTGACACAAATGAACCTTTTCACATACAAAAGTGTGTGGACTTCATCAGTACTAGTTTTTATGAGAGATTCACATTCTTCTGAAAAGGGACATAGACACATAGTTCACTTGCTTTCTCACCTTCCCAGTACTTGTGTCCTCAGTTCTGACCTTAAAACACTATATTACAGAGTCCCAACTTGCTAGGATTCTGTACTCAAGAGAAGAAACTGCTTTAGTGGAGAGGGGTTTTAAGCATTATTCTAAGAGTAACAGTTCATAAACAGAGAGATAATACAACTGTAGAATTAGAAGCATATAGCAAAGCAGAAATGTAAAAAAAAAAGTAAAAAAAAAAAAAAAACTCTCCCTTTTCCCATAAGTAAAAGCCTGAGAAGCAGTCCTGTGGGATAATAGTGAAAAAAATGACCAAACACTTATTCATGTCATTACAGTTTTAAAATTAAATAAAATGCAATTTAAAAACATAAATGCGAATGCATTCTGAAGGTCACTTAGGTAAGCAATAAGAGGAAAAAATGTATGCTGAAGGGAGAATAATTGTCATTTGTTAAAAAATGATGAAAAACTGACTATTCATTAAAGTCTAGAAACTGATAAAATGGGTAAAAAATCATGGGGGAGGGAGAATATACAAAGGCTGGTAGAAGCTTTTTCTAAAGCCTGCTGGCAGAATCGGCATGCACAGCATGGTCAATCGGTAAGATTATATTGGACTCTCCAAGAGTATGAATTAGTAATGAACAAACCAGAGGTACAGACATTCCAGTGTTTTTCTGGGACAGGCAGACATATATGTAAGAGACAGACATTTATCTTTGAGTTGCCATTTCTGTTTCTTCAATGCTTTCCAGAGAGGGTGTCATGCTATTCCAAATAGAATGTTGCATTGTCTCATTCCAGATGGTCATGGATATTGCACTGCATGAAAAGAGAAATACAAAAATCAACTTGCCTTCCAATTCCTAGTGAGTAAGTGAATACAAGAGTTGGTGAGTGTTCAACTTTTGCAAGTGATGGGCAAAGATGATCATGACTGGAAGATAAAATCCCCTGGTTATGGGGAGGCTGTGATATAACACTGAGATCTTAGAAACTAATCCACCACAGAACTAAAAGCTGGTTTGTAATGCTGCTGTAATAATGTGTTGTTTAAAGAAAGTATGAACAGTTCTGTGCTCTGAAGTAACATCACCTGTTTTGGTCTTTTGCTATAATCCCAGACACTTTCAGAATCACAAAGAATTGAGAGGCTTCTGACCCTGCTTCTTGCTTTCTTGTCCCTTTGAAAGGGTCTAGGAATGAAAGTGAAACAAAGAGAGGCATCTGAAAGCAGATGCTTGTGTGCTGTGAACTTGTGGCTACTGCTAGCATTATAAATAAACCCAAAACCCAGCTCCTTGATTTTTTCCTGCACTTCATCTTTGTGTTCATCTTACACCAGTTACTGATAGGTCTTTTCTTGCAGATGATCAAGCCCAAATCTGGCATGAAACTTGAGTT
>VZQC01000354.1:1902-35537 GCA_009823505.1 Rhizomys pruinosus
GCCAAACTCTGGCAGCAGAGAACAATCAGGAAATGGGGCTATGAAACCTATGCAGTGATCCACTTCTTCCAGGAAGCCCCCACCTCCTAAAGGTTCTCAACCTTCCCAAACAGGGAGCCTTGCTGGGGACCTTGTGTTCAAATATTCGGTCTTATGGGAGACATTTCAAATTCAAGCCACAAATCCTGGTGTCAGATGATTGACTGTAACTTAAGAATCCCTGGACGGAGCTCAGAAGGTGTGGCTGCATGAGTAACTGTTCAAAGACAAGAGTCCAAAACTTAAACTCTCAAAGAAGGAATTTTTGACCTAGAAAAGACTACTCTGAACAAGCAAATGTAGACACTGTAGTTAGTGCAGGAGTTTCCTGCATGGAGGTTTGCAGCGCTATTTGAATCTAGAGAATTCTGCTAACATTGCTCATTTTTATTCTATACTTTCAATTAGCATAGAGTAAATATACTGAGCCTTCTTTTTATTTATTTAGGACCTTCCATTAGAAACACAAAGGAAGAGTTGTACATGTGAGAAAGGAAGTTACTACTGGGGAGGATACCCGGTGAATTTTCAGCTAGCCCAGGTGAGTTCATCAGTGGGCCATGGACAACTGTATAAGGGAAGCTGTACACTGGAAAATCTGTACTCAAACCATATCTTAGAATGAGTTGGCTTGTGAAGACTCAACCTTACAGTGGTGGAAAAATGGTATGCAGACAGTAGAAACTATGCTTTAAACTCTGAGCCTTTCCTGGGCAGTGATATGTGGTATGAGGTGCTCACATGAAGAAGTCGAATGGCAGCAGCAAGCTGCATGTCTCAGCCAGCCAGCCACACTGTGATGAGAAAACAGGCAACATTCTACAGTGCACCAACCCAGCATTGCTAATGTATGATGTAAAGTCAGGTAAAGTCTGTGAAATATATTATCAGGCGACTTATGACAGGTTTGCTAGGACCTGGCCCCAACATCAGTCAAAGAGCACTTAAATATGTATCAGGCATGCTGGCACATGCCTTTAATCCCAGCACTCAGGAGACAGAGGAGGGTGGATCATTGTGAGACAGAGGCAAGCCTGGTCTACATAGTGAGATCCAGGCCATCAGGGGCTATAGGGAAACCCTGTCTCAAAAATGCTAAAAATTTTTTTAAAGAAGCGATGGCCTAGCGGTTAAGAGCGCCGACCGCTCTTGCAGAGGACCCGGGTTCGATCCCCAGCACCCACATGGCGGCCGAGAGCCGTCTGAAACTCCAATTCCAGGAGAACTCCAGTTCCAGGGGAGTCCGACGCCCTCTTCTGACCTCCGCGGCATTGCACGTCACGGGTGCACAGACTTGCATGCAGACAATACATTCATACACATACGGAAATAAATAAAAAAAATTAAAAAAAAAATAAAAAAAAAATAAAAAAAAGATGTTTGGGAAGATGGACGTTCCGGGGATGGGTGGTAGAGGTGATGGCTGTGCAATAATGGTGTACTTAGTGACACTGTCATTCTGAGAAACAGCAGCGCAAGCTGTGCTTTGGTCTCCACATGCATGTGCACACATGTGTGTGTGTGCACTCACACCACACAGACACCCAAAGTTGAACAGATGTATCAAGAAATACAAATAATCGGTCTGGAGAGATGGCTCAGTGGTTAAGAGCACTGGCTGCTGTTGCAGAGGACCTAGGTTCAGTTCCCAGCACCCACATGGCAGCTTAACTGGCCATTATTACTCAAGTTCAAGGAGATCTGATGCACTCTCCTGACCTCTGCAGACACTGTTCACACAGGTGCACTTATAAGCTGACGAAACACTCAGACACATAAACATTAAAATAAATGGCTTGGGCATAGTGACACGGGTCTTTAATCCCAGCACTCAGGAGGCAAAGGCAGTTGGATCTCTGTGAAACTGAAGCTACCCTCATCTACATAGCAAGTTCCAGGCCAGCTGGGGCTACAGGAAGACCCTGTCTCAAAAAATAAAAAATAAAAAATAAAATAAAATAAAATAAAATAGGGCCTGGAGACATGACTCAGTGGTTAAGAGCACTGGCTGCTCTTACAGAGGACCAGGGTTTGATTCTCAGCATCCACATGGTAGTTAACAACCATCTGTAACTCCAGTTCCAGAGGAATCCCATACCTTCTTCCAACTCTGGGCATTTACAACGTAGGTGCACTTAAACACATGCAGGCAATATACTCATACACACAAAATTTAAAAATTATAAAGTTTTTACAAAATAAAATAATTGCCAGGCGTGGTGGTACACACCTTTAATCCCAGCAGAGGCAGAGGCAGGCAGATCTCTGTGAGTTCATGGCCAGCCTGGTCTACTTCCAGGACAACTGGGACTATAGGGAGACTCTGTCTCAAAAAGACCAAAAATAGGGCTGAAGAGATGGCCTAGCAGTTAAGAGCGCCGACTGCTCTTGCAGAGGACCCGGGTTCGATCCCCAGCACCCACATGGCGTCTGAGAACCATCTGTAACTCCAATTCCAGAACTCCAGTTCCAGGGGAATCCAACATCCTCTTCTGACCTCCACGGCATTGCACAACATGGGTGCACAAACCTGCATGCAGATGGTACACTCATACACATAAATAAATAAATAAAATAAAATAAAATAATTTTTAAAGACCAAAAATAAATAAATAAATAAATAAATAACAAATTCATTCCAAGTTCGCCTGGTTGGACTTATAATTTTTAATTTTACAGTGGTCTGAAAGCATTACCCCATAGCACAGCATCTCATCTTCACTCCAGTATTTAACAAATAGCAGGGGGTGGGGGGCAGGTGGCTGGAGAGATGGCTCAGCAGTTAAGAGCACTTGCAGAGGACCAGAGTTTGGTTCCCAGAACCTATGTCAATGTCAGATGAGTCACAACACCCTTTTACTCCAGCTCCAGGGCCATGTAGTCCCTCTGTAACACACACACACACACACACACACACACACACACACACACACACACACACACCACACATACAATCAAGAATACAAGAACTTTTGTGGTTCTGTTTCTGTTTGTTTTTGAGACAGGGTGTCCCTGTAATACTAGCTGGCCTGGAACTCACTACGTAGACCAGGCTGGCCTCAGTCTCACAGAGATCCACCTGCCTCTGCCTCCTGAGTGCTTAGATTAAAGGTGTGCGACGGGGGCTGGAGAGATGGCCTAGCAGTTAAGAGCGCTGACTGCTCTTGCAGAGGACCCGGGTTCGATCCCCAGCACCCACATGGCGGCTGAGAACCATCTTTAACTCCAGTTCCAGGGGAATCCAACACCCTCTTCTGACCTCTGTGGCACTGCACGACAAGGGTGCACAGACTTACATGCAGACAGTACATTCATACACATAAAAATAAATTTAAAAAAATTTTTTTAAAAAGGTGTGTGTCAAGATTAAAGGGGTGTGCCACCACGCTGGGTTATTTATTTTTATTTTTATGTGTACGAGTGTTGGTCTATAGGTAAGTGCACCTGTGTGTACAGTGCTTGCAAAGGCCAGAACAGTGTATCAGATCCCCTGGAACTGCAGTTATGGGCAGCTGTTAGCCAAGGTGTGGGTGATGGGAACCAGACCCGGATCCTCTGAAAGAGCAGCCAGTACTCTTGACCTCTGAGCCATCTCTCCTAACCTATATAAATACATATATACTTGGTCTTTTTGAAACAGGGTCTCCCTGTAGTCCCAGCTGGCCCAGAACTTACTATGTAGATCAGGCTGGCCTTGAACTCATAGATTTGCACCTGCCTCCGCCTCCCAAGTGCTGGGACTAATAGCATGTACCACCGCACCCAGCTTAGAAATACATCTATTGGGGCTGGAGAGATAGCCTAGCGATTAAGAGCACCGACTGCTCTTGCAGAGGACCGGGATTCGATCCCCAGCACCCACATGGCAGCTAAGAACCGTCTGTAACTCCCAATTCCAGGAGAACTCCAGTTCCAGGGGAATCCGAGACCCTCTTCTGACCTCTGAGGCATTGCACGACACGGGTGCACAAACCTACATGCAGACAGTACACTCATACACATACAAAAATAAATAAAATTTAAAAAAAAAAAGAAATATACACCCTGTCGTTTTTTTTTTTTTTTTTTTTTTTGTGGTTTTAACTTTTTTTTGGTATTTTTGAGACAGGGTCTCCGTTTTAGTTCCAGGCATCCTGGAGCTCGCTCTGTAACCAGGCTGGCCTTGAACCCACAGAGATCGACCTATCTCTGCCTCCCGAGTGCTGGGATTAAAGGCGTGCACNTTTTTTTGGTTTTACACTTTTTTTTTTGGTATTTTTGAGACAGGGTCTCCGTTTTAGTTCCAGGCATCCTGGAGCTCGCTCTGTAGACCAGGCTGGCCTTGAACCCACAGAGATCCACCTATCTCTGCCTCCCGAGTGCTGGGATTAAAGGCGTGCACCACCACGCCCGGCACATCTATCTATTTTTTTAAGGGGTTTTGGTGGGTTTTTTTGTTTTGTTTTGTTTTCTTTTTTGAGACAGGGTCTCCCTGTAGCCTCGGCTGTCCTGGAACTCACTATGTAGACCAGGCTGGCCTTGAACTCAAAGAGATGCACTTGCCTCTGCCTCCCAAGTACTGGGATTGATTGTAGGCGTGCGCCACCATACCCAGCTTTAAGTTTATGTGTGGGTTCATACATACAGGGACCCAGAGAAGCCAGAAAAGGCATCAGGCTAATGATGATACCCCCCCCCCAAAAAAAGAATGAAAGAAAAGGGCATCAGGTCTCTGGAACTGGACTTACAGATGGCTGTTTGCGGTCATTCAGGTGCTAGGAACTGAGAACTTGGTTCTTCTGTAAGACTAGCACATGCTCTCGACCACTGAGCCATCTCTCCATCCCTCTTTACAGCTTTTTGAGACAGAAACTTGCCATACAGCTCAGGCTGGTTGGGAACTCTGATCCCCCTGCCTCAGCCTCCAGAGTGCTAGAATTACCTGTCTGCCTTCTCACACCTGATTTCATGTTTGCTGTAAAGCAGGCTTGGTGCCAGATGACTTGGCCCAATGAGAGGCTCATGTGAGTGTTTTAGAATGTTTGCTAGGGAGCTGGAGAGATGACCTAGCAGTTAAGAGCACTGACTGCTCTTGCAGAGGACCCAGGTTCGATCCCCAGCACCCACATGGCGGCTGAGAACCATCTGTAACTCCAATTCCTGGAGAACTCCAGTTCCAGGGGAATCCAACACCCTCTTCTGACCTCCGTGGCATTGCACGCCACGGGTGCACAAACCTGCATGCAGACAGTACATTCATACACATACAGAAATAAATAAGATTTAAAAAAATTTTTTAAAGAAAAAAAAGAATGTTTGCTAGATGAGGTGCATCAAATGCATTTTAACTCATGATAGTTTATCAAGACATTAAACCACCACAGATCGAAGACACCAAATGCATACACCATACAGTTCACCCTTTTCAATGTTCAAACAGATGATTTGTGATGTACTCACAGTGGTGAAGCCATCACCATAACCAACCTGTGAACATCGTGTTTTGTTTTGTTTTGTTTTGCTTTGTTTTGTTTTGCTCTCTGCTCTCTGCTCTCTGTGCTCTGCGCTCTGCCCTCTGCTCTGCTTTGCTTTGTTTGGGGGGATGCAGGGTCTCATGTATCCCAGGACTGCCTCGAACTTCCCAATGCTGACAATGATCTTGAGCTGAGCCTCCCGCTTCCAGCTCTCGGGTGCTGGGGTTACCGGCATGCCTCAACACACCCAGTTTATCCATCCAAGCAAATGGAACCCAGGGCTTCCTGCATGCTAGGCAAACACTCTACTAACCCACATCTGCAGCCCATCTTAGGGCATCTTGAGCCCCCAAACTCAGCCCTCATCTCTCCCAGACAGAAGGAGCCTTTCTGACTTAAAGCTGTTAAGAGTTTAGCTTCTGCCACTTACAACCAAAAGAATCTAGAATTTCACCTGCCAAACCTCATGCCTCAACTCCAATAGCAAGAACAGGCTGGATTCTTACCAACTCATTTTACTGTGACTGAAAACATACTGCATGCTAATAACCATCTTCATCATTAGTAAGCACATAGTTCACCGGCACTGAGTACACCACTTCACAACCCACCACCCGTCCCCAGACCTCTCCTTCCATCTTCCCAAACAGATACCATGAACCATTAAACATTAAACCCCACTCTCTCCTCCCAAGCCCCTGGTACCCACCATTAACCTTCTATCTCTAATAATATAACTACTCTAGGGCCTGTCAGATGGCTCAGGGGTAAAGGCACTTGCCACCAAGCCTAAGGACCTGAGTTCAATCCCCAGGATCCACATGCTGGAAGGAGAAAACTCCCAAAAGTTGTCTTCCAGCCTTCACACATATACGCCATGGCTAGCCTGAACTCAGTACACAGTGGGGGGGGGGGGGGATCATGATTATTCTGGCAAGAACTATACAACGGTTGTCTTTTTTTGTGCCTTGTCTTGTTTGAATTGTTGTTTCGTTTTGAGTTTTGTTTTGTTTATTTGTTTTTTTTTAAGACAGGGTCAAAAAAATAAAAATAAAACAACAACAACAACAAAAAGACAGGGTCTGTCTCTAGCACCAGCTGGCCAGGCTGACCTCAAACTCATAGAGATCCACCTCCAGAATGCAGGGACTGAACACGCCCAGCATGGCTTTTTTTCATTTAGCACAATGTCTTCTAGGTTCATCCATGTTAGAATAACATGTACTAACATGTGAGAATCCCCTCTGTATACGGACCACATTTTGCCTATTTGCCTGTGAATGAACACCTGGACTGCTTCCACCCCCAAGTTATTGTGAACAAGGCTGCTGTGAACACAGGTGTGTGAGTTCCTCTTTTAAACCCAAAAGCAGGGGGCTGGAGAGATGGCTCAGCAGTTGGGAGCGCCAACTGCTCTTGCAGAGGACCCGGGTTCGATTCCCAGCGCCCACGTGGAGGCCAAGAACCATCTTTAACTCCAGTCCCAGGGGAATCCAATGGCCTCTTCTGACCTCTGTGGCATTGCACGACACGGGTGCACCAACCTACATGCAGACAGTACATTCATACACATAAAAAAAAAAAAAACCCAAAAGCAGATGAGATGACATGTTTACCTCTCTTAGCCAGTTCCAACGCAGTCTGTTTCCCGATGCCTGTGTTGGCTCCTGTCACGATGACAGTCTTCCCGGATATGGTGGCCTTGCTGGGACAAGCCCCACCAGCAACATAGTCCCTGAATGTGAGAAACAGCATAGTCAGCTCAGTCTGCCTCATCCCAGAATGTGTGGTCTGGGTCTACCATCAAAGGACCAACACATGATACCTGGGGGTCCTTGTCACCAACTCTGCAAAAGGCTCCACTTGGAGTCTGGTGTGTGGGAAGGTGACAATCATTCTTTAAGGGTTTGGGGGATGAAGGGGAAAGTACAAGGTGCTCCTGTGGAGGTCAGAGAACAGTTCTCCCCATCCACCCCATGGGTCCAAGACTCAAACTCCAGTTGTCAGGCTTGCCAACAAGTATAAGTACCTTTGCCTGCTTAGCCATCACATACAGTCACTCATTTAAAAAAAAAAAACAGGGCTGGAGAGTTGTTGGCCTAGTAGTTAAGAGCGCCAACTGCTCTTGCAGAGGACCTGGGTTCAATTCCCAGCACCTACATGGTGGGTGAGAACCATCTTTAACTCCAGTTCCAGGGGAATCCAACACCCTCTTTTGACCTCCGAGGCATTGCACGACACAGGTGCACCAACCTACAGACAGACAGTACATTCATATAAATAAATAAAATTTTAAAAAAAGAAACACTGTAGATAGACATGGTGGTGCACACCTTTAATCCCAGCACTCAGGAGGCAGAGGTAAGAGGGCCAGAAGTTCAGGGTCACCCTCAGCTACACAGCCAAGTTCAAGACCAGCCTGGGGTAAAATTGATACCTTGTCTCAAAAACAAACCTAACAGGTACTGGGCAGACTGCTCCCTGGTTAAGAGCACTGTCTGCTCTTGGGGAGGACCCAGGTTTGGATCCTAGCCACCTGGCCACAAACAGCCATTTGTACCTCCAGTTCCAGGAGACCCAACAGCCTCTTCTGACCTCCAAAGGCATTACATGTCACAGGTGCACCTATACATGCAGGCAAAACACTCACACACAAAAAATTTTGACTAAACATAAATAAAAATAAAAACCTACTAATAGTGTCCTATGCCTTGTATAGCAAATGGCACAAACTTAGTAGTTTAAAAATCACACAAACTGGGGGCTGGAGAGATGGCCTAGCGGTTAAGAGCGCCAACTGCTCTTACAGAGGACCCGGGTTCGATCCCCAGCACCCACATGGAGGCTGAGAACCGTCTGAAACTCCAATTCCAGGAGAACTCCAGTTCCAGGGGAATCCGACACCCTCTTCTGACCTCAGCGGCACTGCACGACACGGGTGCACAAACCTACATGCAGACAGTACACTCATACACAAATACAGAAATAAAATTTTAAAAAATTAAAAAAAAAAATCACACAAACTGGACTGGCAGGAAGTCTAAAACAAGTGCCACTGTGATAGAGATAAGTGTCAGCACACAGCATTCCCTCCAGAAGCCCAGGAGAGCAGCTCACCATCTCCCATAATCCTCCACTCCTGGCCCATCCCTCCAGCATTTTGTTTGGTTTTACTTTTACTTTTGTCTTCATTACATTTAAAGCAAACACCTTTACCTGCTGAGCCAGCTCTCTGACCCCAGTAACTGTTTTAAGGCAGGGTCTCACCTAGTCCATAGTGACCTGGAACTCACACTACAGCCAAGACTGACCTGGAACAGGGATTATAGACATATATCACCCCCCAAACCCCCCTACCACCACCAAAACTAATTTATTTATTTACTTAAACAATGGTGTTTTATGTTCAATAGCCACGTTCAGCAGTTACCACAGTGAACTGTATAAATACAAAATATACAGAAGATCCTACTAAATGCACTTGGGAGGCTGAGACAGGGGGATTGCTGCCAGCCTGAAGTGAGACCAAGCAAGCTACACACAGCAAGTTTGAGTTCGCGGTCAGCTGAATTACATGAGAAAATGTTCCAGAAGAGAAAGGAAGCCTGCGAGATAGCACATGCCTTTGAAACCAACATCACCCAGGCAGAGGCAAGCCTGGTGTACATAGCGAGTTCCAAGCCAGCAGGGGGATGGCGGGGGGAGACACGGGAGGACGACGACACACAGGCATGGTGTGGGAGAAGAGGAGGGAGAGACATGGGAGGAAGGGAAGGAAGGGGATGGGAGGCAGGGAAAGAAGAGGAAAGGGGAGGGGAGGGGCGAAAGGGAAAGAGAGATGAGAAGGGAGGAGAGGGAGAGGGAGAGGAAGAGGAAGAGGAAGAGGAAGAGGAAGAGGAAGAGGAAGAGGAAGAGGAGGCGGAGAAGAGGGGGGAAAGGAGGGAGAGGAAAAGGAAAGAGCCCAGAATAAATAAGACAGAAAGTTCACAGGCGGGGCCCCACCCCTCTACCCTGCGTGACCTTGGAGAGGTGACCTGCCCTCCTCCAGCTCTGGTAAGGAAGCGCAGTGCTGGTGGGTGCACTGGGAGAATCACGCGAGGGCAGGTGACCCTCCCCTGGCCCCGCTCGGTATTCCCCCGCAGCAAACAGGTCTGCCACCAGCGCGCACCGGGTCACTTGACTCACTTGAGCAACACGGTGCCACCGACCACGGTGCCCACCACGGACACTGGCAGCAGGAAGCGGTTCATGCCAGACTGGGGACCAGCGTGCCGCGGATCTGCCTGCCAGGAGGCTCCGAGGACGAGCGCGCGCACGGCCCAGGAACCCACGTGCAACGGGCTCTGTGTGGAAGGCCGCAAGCCAAGGAACCCAGCCTAGGGGCGGGGCCACAAGTAGGGGGCGGGGCCTCCGTGGAAGGCGGAACCACAGGGGCACAGCCTACGGGGCCGAGCCTAGAGCGCGCTTAATGCTGGGAATGGTAGTCTCGGATGAGGGGGCGGGGCCGGGATTGAAGGGTGTGCCCAGCAACCTCGATCGAATGACGTCACACTCGACCAATGAAACGGCGTCCTGAAGTTCTGCAGGAAATACTGGGTTTCAGTCCCACAAATTCCAGACTCGTTTCCTCTAAATATATGTTTACTGGTAGTGTTTTCTTTATAGTCCTTATAGCGGAAGGAGGGGCTGGGCCTGCCCTGGATTCCTGGGTTCTGAGAAAGAAAAAATATTTGCTTAAAAAAATAACATACAAAAATAAAGTAAAAAAATAAAAATAACATACTAAAATTAAATAAATAAGTAAATAAAAATAACATACTAGCAAGGCGTGGTGGCACACGCCTTTATTCCCAGCACTCCCGAGGCAGAGACGGATCTCTGTGAGTTCAAGGCCAGCCTGGTCTACATAGTGAGTTCCAGGACAGCAGGGGCTACAGGGAGACCCTGTCTCAAAATGATAAATAAATAAATACATACATACATACTGAGGCCACCAATGTGGCCTAGCATGTACAGGCAATTACCTGGAAAACTTTGCAAACTTGAGGCACCACACACACGCGCACACACACACACACACGTGTGTGTGTGTGTGTGTGTGTGCAAAATAAATAATTTTTCAACATACTGTAATTTTGATCCCTAGCAACAAAAAGAAAGAAGGAAGGAAAAAAGAAAGAAAAAGAAAATGTTTAAAGCATCAGCTTTTGTGGTTGAAATTTGCCCAGCACACATGAGATCTTATTTGCCTTCATGAAGATGACCGTGAGATAATATTTTTCAATTATCATATTTGGAACACTGAAAATTATGATAATATCCAGTGTTGGCAAAGATGAGGGGGAACTCCCTCTTAGTGGGAGTGTCAATTATACTGTGTTCCTGAAAGGCCAATCAGCCATCTGTCACAAGATCATCGATGCATACGTTTGACTCAGACATTTCCTCTGTAAGGATTTCCTTATAGAAGTCACTGTTCAGCTGGGCTTGGTGACATACACCTTTAATTTCAGCACTCAAGAGGCAGAGGCAGGTGGATCTCTGTGAGTTCAAGGCCAGACTGGTCTACATAGCAAGTTCCAGGACAGGTAGGGCTACAAGGAGACCCTGTCTCAAAAATAAAGACAAAAAAAAAAAAACAGACTAGAAGTGAATAACCTAACTTAATTTGCATCAGTCAGTTGCCACTGACACCTTCTTGCAGCAATTATTTAGTACCTACTGTTTTCCCCACCTTGAGGCACTGCACTGGAGTTCCGCCCTTGCCTTCACAGTTCCCCTGATGCTAATTCTAAGAATCATTCATCTAGGGCAAGAAAGGGCTCAGCTGTTAAGGGTACTTGCTGTTCTTGCAAAAGACAGGGGTTCCATTCCCAGCACCCACATCAGGCTATTCACAACCACCTGCAACTCCAGCTCCAGCTCCCAGAAATCTGACACTTCTGGCCTGTGTGGGTGCCTGGGCTTACATGCACAAACCATAACACAGACACACACAAATAATAATAATAATAATAAATCTGTCAAGGCTAGTGACACACACCTTTGATTCCAGCATTCAGGAGGCAGAGGCAGGTAGATCTCTATGAATTCAAGGCCAGCCTGATCTACACAGCAGGTTCTAGGCCAGATAGTAAGGCTTCATAGTAAGATTCTATCACCCAAAATAATTACATTTAGGGGCTGGAGAGATGGCTCAGCAGTTAAGAGCACTGGTTTCTCTTGCAGAGGACTTGGGTTTGAATCCCAGCACTCACATGGCAGCTAACAACCATCTGTAACTCCAGTTCCAGGAGATCAGACCCCCTCTTTTGGCCTCCTCAGGCATTGCATGATGTGGGTGCACTTACACACATGCGGGCAACATACTCATACACATAAAATCAAAAACTTTAATTACAGTTCTTTATTTATGTGTGTGCACTTATGGGCTATGGTTCACATGGAGATTAGATGGCAACTTTGGGGAGTCCACTGTCTCTTTCTACCATGTGGATCCTGGGAATTGAACTCAGGTCATCGGACTTGCAGCTAACGCCTTTACCTGCTGGGCTATCTCACTGGCCTTTCACCTTATTTTTGGAGTCAAGGTATTATTGGCGCCTTTTTCTTTTCCTCTATAAAGTCCTAGTACCAAGTTACTTTGTTTGCTTGCTTGATGGCTTGTTTATAGGGTCTCCTATAACCCAGGCTAGCCTGAAACTAGCTTGCTATATAGCTAAGGATGACCTTCAACCCCTGATCCTTCTGCCGCTGCCTCCCAAGTGCTGGGATTACAGATATGTACGCACCACTGCGTCCAGCCTAATATAGGATCTACTTCAAGGACAAGCTCAACAAGCCCTTTCAGCTTTGTTTCCCATAGGATGGCAGCCACTCTGCCACAGTAGCAGGAAACAGACACAGAAGAAATACAAACAAATACATCGATGTTGCAATAAAACTTTATTTAGAAAAAACAAACAGCGGGCCATAGTTTGCCAGCCCTTGCCATGCAATTCTGAAAGATGATGTTTGTTTGTTTGTTTTTGAGACAGGGTCTCCCTATGGCGGGACATACAAAAATAAATAAAATTTTAAAAAATTTAAAAATTAAAAAAAAAAAAAAGAAAGCTTCCTACCCAATTCCCAGACACACCCAAGGTGGCTGGAATGTCTCCTTGGACTTCAGGTAGGCTTCACATCCCTTTGCCAACATTGATGTCATTAACAATGTACTGATAAGTGCTGGGTGCTGTCCCAAGTGCTCAGGGGATTCTCCCACAAGGTCCTCTAATTTCCCCATGAGAGAGGGTTCAGGCTTCAAGGATCTCTCTCTCTCTCCCTCCCTTCATCCCTCTCTCATTCCCTCTCTCTCCTCTCCCTCTCTCTATCTGCTCCCCACACACACACATTTTGTTTGGGACAAGGTCTCATGTAGCCCTGCCTGGCTCTAAGTCCCTATGTGGCTAAGGATGACATAGGATCCCTGATTTCTCCTGCCTCCACCCCCCCCCAAGTGTTCCAATTACAGGTGTGCATAGGAAAATACATTATTTTATAAACTTACTCTTTTTTTTTTTTTTTTGTCTTTTCAAGACAGGGTCTCCCTGTAGCCCCAGCTGTCCTGGAACTCACTCTATACGCCAGGGTGGCCTCGAACTCACAAAGATCCGCCTGCCTCTGCTTCCTGAGTGCTAGGATTAAAGCCGTGTGCCACCACGCCCGGCTACACACATATATATTTAAAAGTAAGTTTGGGGCTGTAGAGATAGCCTAGCAGTTAAGAGCACCGACTGCTCTTGCAGAGGACCTGGGTTTGATCCCCAGCACCCACATGGCGGCTAAGAGCCATCTGTAACTCCAATTCCAGAAGAACTCCAGTTCCAGGGGAATCCGAGACACTCTTCTGACCTCCACGGCATTGCATGACACGGGTGCACAAACCTACATGCAGACAGAATATTCATACACATACAAAAATAAAATTTTAAAAAAATAGTAAGTTTAAGCCAGGCGTGGTGGTACACGCCTTTAATCCTAGCACTTGGGAGGCAGAGGCAGGTGGATCTTTGTGAGTTCAAGGCCAGCCTGGTCTACAGAGTGAGTTCCAGGACAGCAGGGGCTACAGGGAGACCCTGTCTCGAAAAAACAAAAAAAAAAAAAAAATATATATATATATATATATACACATATATATATGTATGTGTGTGTGTGTATATATATATATACATGTATTTAGAGTTTAAATGTCGTTATACCACACAGGGTGGTAAGGGTCCCCCAGGAGATGTAGACTATCTAACAAATACTCCAGTACCAAGGAAACCTCCCTTCCAGTTACTGGTCTAGGGGACCCAAGGGACTCCTGAAATAATCTAGGCTGTTTCCACAGCTTTTGGTCATCTGCTAGAACATAAGGGTAAGACCCTATTGCTAAGTCACCACGCCCATCAGACACAGGACTTGTAGGAACGGAGCTGGAACTGGCCTGGAAGCCTCCTCCTTGAGGACCAGCTCTCATCATCTCAGAAGGTACCATGCAAGTTGCCAAGGGAGAAAAGCAATTAGCAATCCTACCCAGCCTACAAACCACAACAATGACCAGCCCAGCAAGATCTCCTCAGTGGTGCAAGAGTGGCAATCTTGTCTTGGGAAAAACCAACAGCTGCCTAATTGGACTTAAGGTCTATTCTGTAGGAGGCAATCCATGCCTGGTACTCTAACCCTCACCAACTACCTGTGGCTGGAGAGGTCACAGACCCTTACAGGACAACCCAGGCCTGCCATTTTTCTAATAGTTTCTAACTGTATTTTAAATACCTATTATTTTCTGTGAGTTCAAGGCCAGCCTGGTCTACATAGTAAGTTCTAGGACAACTAGGGCTACAGCTGAGACCCTGTCTCAAAAAGATCAATAATAATAATAATAATAATAATAAATGCCTATCATTATTCCTACATATAAGTGTACCCCTCACTTCTCATCACAGAAACTTCTTTTTGTAGCAGAGGCTACTACACATATGATCAAAACGAAGACAAAATATCTGTCCGTGGGACACCCAGCCTCAATGGTACAACCATTATCCCTAAGGCTGAGGGAACATTATGAAAGACAAGGCAGGAAGATTATAACAGTCAGAGGATCAAGACACCTGCTGGTATATAGTGTCTCATAGATATGACAAGGAGGCTGCACCCATGACCTCTCGACAATATAGTAGGCTAAACAAGCCCTGCATATTAACCTGCCAGTGTGAATGGGGGGGGGGACTTCACAAGAACTCACCTATAAATGAAGAGCTACTACTTATAAATGAGGAACTCACCTATAAATGAAGGCAATCAATGGGTGCTGAGAGGGGAGAGAGAGAGAGAGAGAGAGAGAGAGAGAGAGAGAGAGAGAGAGAGAGAGAGAGAGAGAGAGAGAGGAGAGAGAGAGAGAGATAAGCAGGAGCTCCCTAGAGGTTATCCAATCCCAAGAAGTCAGCCCTACGTACATGTACAGACAAACATCACTAAATAGACTCGTATATGTCTACATGTGTAACAATAATAATTTTGGAAGAAGAGGCCAAAAAGGAGGGGCTGGGGACATGGCTCAGTGGTTAAGAGCACTGGCTGCTCTTATAGAAGACCCAGCACCCACATGGTACCTAACAACCATCTATAACTCCAGTCCTAGGGGAATATGATGCCCTCTTGTGACCTCTGTGGGTATTTCATGACAGGGGTGCACTTACATACATGCAAGCAATCAATACATACATGTAAATTTTAAAAAATAACAAAATATGTGGCCAGGTGTGGTGGCACATGACTTTGATCCCAGCACTTGAGAGGTAGAGGCAGGTAGACCTCTGTGAGTTCAAGGCCAGCCTGGTCTAGATAATGAGTTCAAGGCCAGCCTGGTCTACAGAGTGAGTTCCAGGACAGCTGGCGCTACAGGGAGACCCTGCCTCAAAAAGATTAAAAAAAAAAAAGTGGACTTTGTGTTGTTGGTGGTGGTGGTAGTGATAGTAGTGGTAGTGAGACAGGGTCTCAAGTAGCTGAGGCTAGCCTTCAACTCCCTATGTAGCCTAGGATGACCTGAACTTCTGACCCTCCTGACTGGGCATCCTAACTGTTGTTACTACATGTGTGTACAAACACGTACATTTTTTGCAGTTCTGGGATCAGCCAGGGCTTCCTGCATTCTTGCTAGGCAAGCACTCTCAACTGAGCTAATCCTCAGCCTCCCCAAAGTGGCCTTGCTTGAAGCCATTAGAAATTGGAATCATAACAATTAAGAGCACTGGCTGCTCTTACGAGGACCTGGGTTCCATTCCCAGTTACATGGCAGCTAACAACTGTCCATAACTCCAGTTCCAGTGGATATGATTCAAAAATATTTTGTTATTTTTATTTTTATTTATATGTATGAGTGTATTGCCTGCATGTAAGTGCACCCCTGTTGTGAAATACCCACAGAGGTCACAAGAGGGCATCAGATCCCCTGGGACTGGAGTTATAAATGGTTGTTAGGTACCATGTGGGTGCTGGGTCTTCTATAAGAGCAGCCAGTGCTCTTAACCTCTGAGCCATGTCCCCAGCTCCTCCTTTGCAAGTTCTTGGCCTCTTCTTCCATAATTATTATTGTTACACATGTAGACGTATATGAGTCTTTTTAGTGATGCTTGTCTGTACACAATACAACTATACCTGTGTCGGGTCTTAGTCGGGTCCTGTCCTGGAACCGACTGGGCTGAAGAAAGGTAAGTGCGCTGCCCGCCCATTCCCCAGCCTCCTCAGTTCCGGGAGACACTCGGACTCAGCGGGGAGTCCAGTCAAGCAGGTCCTCACTTTATTGCAAGCAGGGCAGTGACTTATATACAAAACAGCCACAAAAGGCATTTAGGCACCAAAGCAAATGACCAATGCTCTTGCAGCCCCTCAGACCCTCTCGGGCGGATTGGCGTACACGGCTGACAATTGTAACTCGTGCCGCTTGTCCTTATCTTTCTCCAACCAGAGGTTTTGGCACACAACCCGGGTCTCTCCTCCTCTACCTCCCCTCAGCGCCATCTTGACCTGGCTGGCCGGGTGGGTCCCGTCATACCTACCTACATGTGAGCAATACACTCATACACTTATAATAAAAATAATAAATAAAATGTTTTTGAAAGAAATTGCAATTATTTGTTAGAGGGCCACATTAACTATGACAACTGGTTTCTTTCTTTCTCTCTCTTTCTTTCTTTCTTTCTTTCTTTCTTTCTTTCTTTCTTTCTTTCTTTCTTTCTTTCCTTTCTTTCTTTCTTTCTTTGGTCTTTTCGAGACAGGGTCTCCCTGTAGCCCCAGCTGTCCTGGAACTCATCTGTAGACCAGGCTGGCCTTGAACTCACAGAGATCCGCCTGCCTCTGCCTCCTGAGTACCACTGGTTCCTTTCTTTTATCAGTACACACTGCACCATGCAGCCTGCTCATGCATGGTTCAGCAACTGGGAGGAGGGGCTGGAGAGACGGCTCAATTAACAGCCATTGCTGCCTTCTCAGAGGACCTGGGTTCAGTTCCCAGCACCCACATGGTGGCTCACAGCCACCTGTAACTCCGGCTTNCCTTTCTTTCTTTCTTTCCTTTCTTTCTTTCTTTCTTTGGTCTTTTCGAGACAGGGTCTCCCTGTAGCCCCAGCTGTCCTGGAACTCATCTGTAGACCAGGCTGGCCTTGAACTCACAGAGATCCGCCTGCCTCTGCCTCCTGAGTACCACTGGTTCCTTTCTTTTATCAGTACACACTGCACCATGCAGCCTGCTCATGCATGGTTCAGCAACTGGGAGGAGGGGCTGGAGAGACGGCTCAATTAACAGCCATTGCTGCCTTCTCAGAGGACCTGGGTTCAGTTCCCAGCACCCACATGGTGGCTCACAGCCACCTGTAACTCCGGCTTTAAGGGGCATTGCACACAGGCGATGCACATACATGCAGGAAAATAGTGATACACATAAAATAAATATTAAAACTTGGAGGAAAGAAGGAACAAAGAGAGGAGCAGAGGGGGAAGGGTAGAAAGAAGGAAGATAGGAAAGCAGGAAAGAGTTAGTGGTGTTGCCTGCTAAGATGGTAGCCACTGGGCAGACAGCAAATCTCGAGCAAGGATGAGCCGGAGACGCCCTGGAGAGGTCAGGGGAGGCCTCTGCGGGCAGCCAGGGCACGAGTGCTGCGGGAGGCCCGGAGGGTCCATGGATGTAGGAGCAGATAGAACTTCTGGCCAGGAAAGGACTTAGAGACGGTGAGAGGAGCTGGGCAGAGGGTTTGAGCACAGGAATGCCAGAGGTGTGGGAGGAGAAGCAGCCTGCTCTGGAGGTGAGGCTGGAGAAGAGATAAAAAGGACTGAAGCCCCGGAACCTAATTACGGATTCAGCACCAGGCTGTGACTCGAAGAATTACTGAGAAGCCACGAGGGGGTTTGAGCAAAGGAGGTCATGACTGTGCGGCTCTTTTTAGCACTTGTACATTGTTTTGCTTTGGGGGTTGGTGGTGGTGGTGGCGGTGGCGGCGGCGGCGGCGGCGGCGGTGGCGGCGGCGGCGGCGGCGGCGGTGGCGGTGGCGCTTTTGCTGCTTTGCTTTCTTGCTGAGATTTAGAACATGGAGAGGGACAGCACTGGGGGTTTTCCCATGAGTCTAGTCGATCTCCAAGATCCATGCTTCCTTCAGTTCTACAGAACTTCTTTCTTCCTGTCTCCTAGATGGAAGACAGATGTGATGGCAGGCATTGGAATGGCCATCTTGAATCATGAGGTAGAAGCTATGCGGTAGTCCGTTCTTGATCTATGGTCCCACTTTCCACAGGTTCAGTTACACAGGGTCAACCACCATCCAAAATAGTAAATAGAAAAGTCCAGGGCTGGAGAGATGGCCTAGCAGTTGGGAGCGCCGACTGCTCTTGCAGAGGACCCGGGTTCGATCCCTAGCGCCCACATGTGGCTGAGGACCGTCTTTAACTCCAGTTCCAGGGGAATCCGACGCCCTCTTCTGACCGCGGCATTGCACGACACAGGTGCACAAACCTGCATGGAGACAGTACACTCATACACATAAAAAATAAATTTAAAAAAAAGTCCAGATATAATTAGTAATTTTTAATTATGCGTCATTCTGAATAGTGCGATGAAATCTTGAGCCTTCTGACTGTGCTGATGCTGGAGCTCTTACCAGCCTCTGAACACCAGGACAATCACTCAGTGTTGCTTTTTTCATTTCTCTCAAGCTGGTACACAGAGCAGTAGCTGGTATACCATAAATGCTTAATAAACATTCAGAGAGTAAGGGACTGGAGAGATGGCTCAGCGGTTAAGAGCACTGGGTGCTCTTGCAGAGGACCCCGGGTTGTTTCTAGCACCCACATAGTGGTTAACAACTGGCTATAACTCCAGTTCCAGATAATGGGACACCTTCTTCTGGCCTCCATAGGCATTGCATGCACATGGAGTATTTACATATATGCAGGTAAAACACTCCGTGAGATTAAGGCCAGCCTGCAGGGAGACCTTGTCTCAAAAAAAAAAAAAAAAAAAAAAAAAAAAATTAAGAAAGAAATAAAGAAAATAAAGAAGTAAGTCTAGAACAGGGAGCCAGGGATGTAGCCCCTTTGGTAGAGTGCCTAGCATGCATGAGGTCTTAGCACTACATGAACTAGGTATTGATGGATGGAACGTCCCTGTGACCCAGCACTCCCGAGGTAGAGGCAAGAAGTTCAGAAGTTCAAGGTCACCTTCCACTTCATAGCAAGTTTAAGGTCAGCCTGGACTAGAGACCCTATCTCAGAGAGGAGGAAAGGAGGGAGGGACCGAATAGAGAAGGAAGGAAGGAGGAACCCGGGTCCTCTGCAATAGTAGTCGGAGGGGAGGAGAGGAGAGGGGAGGGGAAAGGAAAGGGAAAGGGAAAGGGAAGGAAACGGAGGCTGGAGGTGTTGAGGTGGGTACTGGAACTCAGAGCTTCTTGACCTCAAAGCCACCTGGTTAATGGCACTTAATGTCATCCTCGTTGTTGAGCTATTTGTTCAAGCCTCTTCTGGTCCATCGTTGTTCACTGGCTGGGCACGCACTTAACCGTGACCCAAGCTGGTGACCTGTTTTATCAATCTCAAGCTGGTGACCTGTTTTATCAATCTCACGGGCCTCCAAGCAGGCCTGGAGGCAGGAACCAGGCACCACTGTACCCGTTTTGGAAAGGAGGCAACTGAGATTCAGGGAGCTTGCTCCAATCCGAGACCCACACCCTTGAGTTTCCTGGGGTCCCACCGCCCCCGCTGCTTCTGGTGTCCTGGGAAGGCCGACTCCTCCGGTTTTTATCGGGGGCTTGGGGACAGCCCCACCTTGTGTCCCTCCCAGAAAACAAACAGCTCCTGCCACCAACCTGCTCCTCCACCTTCTTCCTCCAGCCTGGCCGGTTCTGAGGCAGCACAGAACTCCACTCAAGCCGCCTTTCCCTGCCGGCTCAGGCTGCTGCTGTCCAGAACTCCCAGGGAAACCTGCCTGCCCCCAAAGGGGACCTCACCTCCCACAGCCCCCACAACCCCAGCAGAGCCCTGCAGCCTGCATGTCTGTTTCTCCCCGTCAGACACCCCCCCCCACCCAGCAGCCATTTGTTTGTATTGTCTATGTTTTTGCTTTGTTTGTTTGCTTGCTTGTTTTGTGACAGGGTCTCCCATATCCCAGGCTAGCCTCAAACTCACTTTGCAGCTGAGGATAATCTTGAACTTCTGATCCTCTGCTTCCACCCATCTGGAATGCTGGGATTATTGTACACGTACAGCACCATAGCTCCGATTCAAGACTGGCACCCTCGAGTCCCTGGGGTCCTAGCACCTTTGCTGCTTCTGCTTCCCAAGTGCTGGGATTAAAGATATGCACTACCTTGGGCTGGAGAGATGGCCGACTACTATTGCAGAGGACCCGGGTTCGATTCCCAGCACCCACATGGCAGCTAAGAACCATCTTTAACTCCAGTTCCAGGGGAATCCGATGCCCTCTTCTCACTTCCTCAGCATTGCACCACACGGGTGCACAAGCCTACATGCAGACAGTACACTCATACACATTAAAAAAAAAAAAAAGATATGCTGGGCGTGGTGGCACACGCCTTTAATCCTAGCACTTAGGAGGCAGATGCAGGTGGATCTTTGTGAGTTCAAGGCCAGCCTGGTGTAGAGAGTGAGTTCCAGGACAGCTGGGGCTACAGGGAGATCCTGTCTTGAAAAGACCAAAAAAAAAAAAAAAGATATGCACTACCACACCCCACCAGTCTTGTGGGTTTTGATTGTTGTTGTTTTCTTTTCTTTTTAAAATATTTATTTGTGGGGCTGGAGAGATGGCCTAGCAGTTAAGAGCACCAACTGCTCTTGCAGAGGACCCGGGTTCGATTCCCAGCACCCACATAGCGACTGAGACCTGTCTTTAACTCCAGTTCCAAGGGAATCTGATGCTCTCTTCTGACCTCCGTGGCATTGCATGAGACGGGTGCACCAACCTACATGCAGACAGTACACTCATACACATAAAAAAATAATAGCCAGGCATGGTGGTGCATGCCTTTAATCCTAGCACTTGGGAGGCAGAGGCAAGTGGATCTCTGTGAGTTCAAGGCCAGCCTGGTCTACAGAGTGAGTTCCAGGACAGCTGGGGCTACAGGAGACCCGTCCAAAAGACAATAAAATAATATAAATAAATAAATAATCTTTTAAAAAGTAATTTAATTTGTTTCCATTTTGTACATAGTTTTTTGAACATGCATGTATGTAAGTATCACTGTCTGGCAATAGCGTTGAGTCAGAGGATGTGATCCCTGAACTGGTTCAGAACAGTTGTTAGCTGCATTTGGGTTTGAAGAATCAAACCAACGCAACCTCTCACGAAGAGTCAATGCTCTAAACACTCTGAGCCATCTTCCAGCCCCCAAAAACTAATCTACTAAACAACAACAAACAAACAAAACCTAGTGTCAGTCAATGGTGTGTGCACAACAATTGATCCAAGATTCAGGAGCAGAGGAAGAGGTGTATCTCTGTGAGTTCAAGGCAGCCTGGTTATAGCTGAGAAGGCTGCTCAGGTGCTACATGTTGAGTCCTTTTTTAAAAAAAAAAATAAACCCTAGTATTCTTTTTCCTTTTTTTCTAGCTTTGGTTTGTTTGCTTGCTTGCTTGCTTGCTTGTTTGTGACAAGTCTCATTCTGTAGCCCAGACTAGCTTAGAACTCATTGTGTAGTTCTGGCTAACCTGACCTTTAACTTGCATTGACCCTCCCGTCTCCACCTCCTGAATACTGGGACTATAGGCTGCTGCTATGGATTAAACAAGAATCCCCCACACACACACATTTACCTATTGTAGCAGTAATTGGACTCAGGGGACTATTAACAACCATAATAAAGAAGGCTTGAAGTCAGGAGGGAGAAGGTTGGTGGGCCCTGGAGGGCAGGGGCAGAAAGGAGATACTGGGGATGAATAAGATCAAAAAACATTATAAACATATGTGAAATTTTCTCTTTTTTTCTTGATTTTTAAAATTTTTTTAATTATTTATTATTTTTTATGTGTATGAGTATACTGTCTACATGTATGTCTGTGTACAACATGTTACAACACCAAGGAGGTCCAGAAGAGGGCGTCGGTTCCCATGGAACTGGAGTTAAAGACGGTTCCATGGGCTGCCATTGGTCCTTGAAATCGAACCAAGTCCTCTGTGAGAGCAGTCGTCGCCTACCGCTGAGCATCTCTCTGGCCCCAAAACATGATGAAATTTCAAAAGACAAATAAAAAGGTTACTTTTATTTAGAGTAATGGTGAGCAAGAAGCAGGCTAAACTCACAAATTCAGGCCCAGCCTGGCTCTATACAGGCAAGTTCCAAACACACAGCACACAACTACGTTTTTTAAATTTTTTTTTAGTACTGAAGATGGAACCCAGTGCCTTACATGGGATAAGCAGGTGCTCTACTATCTCCGTCCCCCAGCCCTAAACTGGGGGATTCTAGGCAGGTGCTCCTACTCCTGTGCCCCAGCGCCTGACTGGGGATATGTCTAACAGTGCTATCTCCTTGGTGCCCCCAGACCCCTCACTGGGGATTCTAGGCAGGTGCTCTACTTCCTGTCCCCAGCCCTCACTGGGGGATTCTAGGCCAGGTTGAGCTTCTACCACTTGAGCCACTCCCACAGCCCCTCACTGGGGGATTCTAGGCAGGTGGCTCTACCACTGAGCCACAACCTCAGCCCCTCACTGGGAGTCTAGGCAGGAGCTCACCACTGAGCCACACCCACAACCCCTCACCATGCGGTCTAGGCAGGGGCTGTAACCCTCTAACTAACCCTCTGAGCCACACCCCCAGCCCCTCACTAGGGGATTCTAGTCAGGAGCTCTACCACTGAGCAACACCACAGCCCCTCACTGTGTGATTCTAGGCAAGTGCTTTACCACTGAGTCACACCCCAACCCCTCTCTAAGGTGATTCTAGGCAGGGTGCCTCGTACACTGACACACCCCATCCCCTCTCTGGGGATTCTAGTCAAGTGATTTACTGCTGAGCCATATATTCCAGCCTACATGAACCTTCCCATGATGCGAGTAAGGCCCACTTTCACACTGAGTTGTAACCATCACTGCTGTGCCCATCTTGACCACCTTCACAGCTGCGGCTCCTCACTCATCTCCCAGGGCCATCCATAGCCACACCCTTGCAGCCTTCACCCAACAGCCTCCCTGGGGACTTCTTCCCCAACCCCGAAATGCCTGCCTATGATCCTCCCGCATACCTGTTATGCTCTTGAAATCCAGGTCAACACTCAAGCAACACCCCAGGAAGTCCTTCTGTATCTGCCCTGCTGGTTGGCCGGCCTCTCCTCACACAATCACCTCACCTCTCCCTCACTTCCCCCAGGGCTTACCTTAGTGTGAAGCTGTGTGTTTCCCATGTTTGGTTTGCATCTACATTTTCTTGGTTTACTGTTGTTGGTAGTGGTGGTGGTGGTGGTGATGGTGATGATGGCAGTGGTGGTGGTGGTGGTGATGATGGTGGTGGTGGTGGTGGTGGTGTATTGGGGTGGTAGTGGTGGTGGGGATGGTGTGGTGGTGGCGGCGGTGATTTGGTGGTGGTGGGTGTGTGGCGGCGGGCAGTTGGTATTAATGATAGTGGTGGTGGTGGTGGTGGTGGTGAATGGTGGTGGTGGTAGTGGTGATGGTGGTTGGTGGTTGGTGGTAGCAATGGTGGTGTGGTGGTGGTGGTAGGGTGGTGTGGTGGGATGGTGGGGTGGTGTGGGTGGTGGTGGTAGTTGGTGGTGGTGGTAGTGGTGATGGTGTGCGTGTAGTGGGTTGATTGGTGGTGGTGGTAGTGGTGATGGTGGTGGTGGTGTGGTAGTGTGTGTGTGTACAGGTGCATGTGTGTGCATGTGAAGCACCCATCATCCTACAGTACCCGTGTGGTCAGAGTTGTTCCAAGAGTTGGTTCTCTCCTTTCACTGGGGGTCTAAGACATGAACCTCAGATGGTCAGGCTTGCCAGAAAGAGCCTTTACCAACTGAGCCATCTCACAAACTCAGTTCTTTTTCACTTGTTTATTCATTTATTTTTGAATAGCATACTCTGCAGTCAGTTCTCTCGCTTCCCACCATGGGTTCGCTGGGAATTCAAACCTGAGTAATTCAAAGGTGGGCAACAGGTGCCTCTTTCTTTACCCCACGTGGTCCCATGTAGCCCAGGATAGCCTACAAAGTGAATGTAGCGCAATTTTGACCTTGGTATCATCCATAATAATCTCCTAACCTGCCACCTCCTTCACCAGAGTGTTGGAAGTGTAAGCAGGTGGAGCCCACCATGCCTAGTGTATGTGATGCCAGGGATGGAACATGGCTTCATGCGTGCTGGTTACATTCCTAGCCCCTGGCTCTGATCTTTATTGTTGGGTTGTGTTTTGTGTTGGTTTCACTATTTTGAATCAGGGACTCTTTACATGGCTCACGTGGCATTCGATTCATATAATATTACTCTGTTCTCAACCTGTCCAGGACTCAAGTTAAGTTCTGCTTCTCAATGTGCACGACACAGCACACTACACACGACACAGCATCACACACAAATAATAGTAACATTAAGAATGTAAAAAAAAAAAAAAAAAGTTGTGCCGGGCATGGTGGGAGGCAGAGACAGGTGGATCTCTGTGAGTTCAAGGCCAGCCTGATCTACAGAATGAACTCCAGGCCAGCTGGGACTAAAGGGAGACCCCATCTCAAAAATAAAAAAAAAATTTTTTAAGTTGTTTGGTTTGGCTTGGGATTTTTAATTTTAATTTTAATGGGATTAGCCTTTTTGTAAATTTTTATTTATTTGATCTTTTTCATTTTATTTTTTAAGGTTTTCTTTTCTTTAATTTTTTATTTATTTTTTTATGTGTATGAGTATACCGTCTGCATGTAGGTTGGTGCACCCGTGTTGTGCCATGCCATGGAGGTCAGAAGAGGGCGTTGGACTCCCCTGGAACTGGAGTCAAAGACGGTTCTTAGCCGCCATGTGGGTGCTGGGAATCGAACCTGGGTCCTCTGCAAGAGCAGTCAGTGCTCCTTACCGCTGAGCCATCTCTCCAGCCCCAATCTTTTTTATTTTTATTTACTTATATATTTTTTTTTTTGGTCTTTTTGAGACAGGGTCTCTCTGTAGCCCCAGCTGGAACTCACTATGTAGACCAGGCTGGCCTTTAACTCACAGAGATCCGCCTGCCTCTGCCTCCTGGGTGCTGGGATCAAAGGCATGCACCACCATGCCTGGCCTGGTTTGGGGTTTTTAAGACTTTATTTTATTATTCTTTCAACTACAGGTGGAAGACTGTGAATACCTGAGGAAGCCTGAAGAAAATGGTGGATCCTCTGGAGCTGGAGGTTCAGGTGATTTTGAGCCACATGATGTAGTTGCTGGAAACCAAACTCAGGTCCTCTGGAAAAGCAGCAAAAGCTCTTAATCACTGCGCCATCTTTCCACACCCCCCCCACACACACCCTATTCCTCTGATTTTTTGAGCAGAGTCTCACTATGTAGCCCTAGCTGGTCTGGAACTCTCTATGTAGACCACGCTGGCCTCACAGATCTCACAAAGATTCACCTCCCTCTGACTCCTGAGTGCTGGGATTAAAGGCATGTGTTGGGGGCTGGAGAGATGGCTCAGCAGTTAAGAGCACCAATTACTCTTGCAGAGGACCTGGGTTCAATTCCCAGCACCCACATGGCGGCTAAGAACTATCTTTGAGCCAGGCGTGGTGGTGCACACCTTTAATCTTAGTAGATCTCTGAGTTCAAGCCAGCCTGGTCTACAGAGTGAGTTCCAGGCCAGCTGGGGCTACAGGGATACCCTGTCTCAATAAATAAATAAATAAATAAATAAATAAATAAATAAATATCATTAAATAAAAAGCATGTACCACCACACCCCCAGCATAAAAACAATTTTATTTGCCTAATGTTTGTCCTTCATATCCCACCGCACTTACCCAAAGGCCCACCTCGCTGGGCGTGTGGCTTCTTCTGCAGCTGCCCATGTCTCTGCTATTATAAGAATCATGGCACACAATAGGTGTTCAAAGACTTCCTACAACATGACTGTACAACTTTGCAGATTCCGGTCAAGATGCTGTTCTTCCCCTCAGCCTTGGAGAGCTCATATTCATTCTTCAAAACATCATCAACCTAAACACAGTATTCCATGCCTGTAATCCCAGCCCTGAGGAGACTGAGGCAGGCAGATCATGAGTTTGAGGCAAGTCTGGGCTTGAGTGAGATCATGCCTTAAGAAAATCAATCAATCAATCAATAACAAGGGACCAGCCTGAGTTTTCCCAGGCCTGCAATGCCAACTCTCCAGAGGATCATGAATTCAAGGTTAGCCTCAGCTACATAGTAAGTTTGAGGCCAGCATGGGGTACATGAGACCCTGCCTCAAAAACAAAAAAGAGCTGAGAATACACTTAGTGACAGACAGCACACACACTAAGAGGCACAAGTCCTATGTTTAATACCAAGCCTGAGGAGGGAGAGAGAGAAGAAAGAAAGGAGAGAGGGAGAGAAGGAGAGAGGGAGGGAAGGAGGGAGGGAGTGAAGGAAGGAAGGAAGGAAGGAAGGAAGGAAGGAAGGAAGGAAGGAAGGAAGGAAGGAAGGGAAGGTATTGTTGGGGAAAGGAGGGAAGGAAGGAAGAAAGGGTGTTCTTAGCTTTAAACATCCAAGCGGCCTCTCGCACTAGTCTATGTCTCTCTGGGTAGAGTCAACCTACATGGGAAGGGGAATTCCCCACTTGAGGGATCTCCAGATCAAATTGGTCTGTGGGCACATCTGCAAGGGATTGACTTGATTGTTAACTGATTTAGGTGAGCCCAGCCCACCACAGGTGGTGCCATCCACTGGGAAGGTGGTCTTGGGCTGTATAAGAAAGCAAGCTGAGGGGCTGGAGAGATGGCCTAGTGGTTAAGAGCGCTGACCGCTCTTACAGAGGAGCCGGGTTCGATCTCCAGCACCCACATGGTGGCCAAGAACCGTCTGAAACTCCAGTTCCAGGAGAACTCCAGTTCCAGGAGAACTCCAGTTCCAGGAGAACTCCAGTTCCAGGAGAACTCCAGTTCCAGGAGAACTCCAGTTCCAGGAGAACTCCAGTTCCAGGAGAACTCCAGTTCCAGGAGAACTCCAGTTCCAGGAGAACTCCAGTTCCAGGAGAACTCCAGTTCCAGGAGAACTCCAGTTCCAGGAGAACTCCAGTTCCAGGAGAACTCCAGGTCCAGGAGAACTCCAGGTCCAGGAGAACTCCAGGTCCAGGGGAATCTGACACCCTCTTCTGACCTCCGTGGCATTGCACGACACAGGTGCACAAACCTGCATGCAGACAGTTCATACACATAAAGAAATTTTAAAAAAAAATTTTTTTTTTTTAAAGAAAGCAAGCTGATCAAGAGCCTGTGAGCCAGCAAGCCAGCAGCATCCTCCTTCTGTAACTCCTTGGCTGTGCGTGAGCTCCTTGGTCCGAGATAATGCCTGTGGAATAGCAAGCAGGCCCGACTTCCCTCAGTGGACTGTGACCTGGAAGCTCAAGTAAACCTTTCCTCCCTTAGTAACTCTAGGTTACTTTTGCTGATGGTGTTTGTCAAAGCAACAGAATGAAGATAGAACAGAAAACCATCACTTCACCAGAGGACTTCCCGTGTGCGCACACACACACACACACACACACACACAAACGTTTCTCTGAGGATGGGACCCCTATGTTCATGCACACACCAGGAATTGACACTGGGCACACGAGTAAGGTTCATTTCCTCAGTAACAACTTCCTGTTGAGGGGGAAAGATAAAGCACAAGTTAGGGGTCAGGGACTTTTAGTATGTGTCCGCCCAAAGAGAGAGCGGGTCATCTGAGCTTCACTTGGAGGCTCTCCGCCTTGGCTGGATGGGCAGCCACGCGGTTAGGAACGCTTCTTCAGGGACGGATTCCCCAGGCCGGTTTCCAAAGCCTACAGACATACACAGCCTCCGCCCTGGGCTGGCTGAGTCAAGCAGGGCAGGGGTGGGGGCCTCATGGATTTGGGAGCCAAAGCTACAGTTTGAGAGGGAGGGAGGGGCCTCCTTTGAGGCCACTGAAGAGGAAAGCTGTCGCTCAGGAATGAGGGTGGAGAGTCAGGTTTCAGTGTCCCCTTGCAGTGCACAACCAGCAATAGTGGGCAGGTACAGGAAGGTGGGGTGATCCAGACTTCTGAGCTACCCCACACTGAGAAGCTGGGCTCAGTCCTGCTCTCTCAGACCCTAAAATCCAGCCCCAGTCTTCCACCGTGAACCCAGGAGTCCAGACTCCAGCCTCCTGCCTCAAATCTGCGACTGCAGGCCTCAGCCTCCTCCCTGAGAACCAAACGTCCAGCCCCTTAGCCCTCTTTGTCAAGAAGACTGGGGAAAAGGCTGGGGTCTGGACCCCTGGGTCCGAGGGAGGAGGACGTAGCACAAGCCCAAGGCAGAGTCCTCCTGTCTCAGACTCAGGGATCCAGACTCCAGTCTCCCTCCCTCTAACCCAGGCAGGCATCTGGCCCCCAGCCCTTCTCCCTCAAACCCAGGGATCCAGGCTTCACCCCCCTCTTTCAGACCCAAGAATCAGGACACCCCACCCCACCCCACCACCACCCCTGGCCAGTAGTCCAGACCCAGCCCTTCTCCCTCCGTCCCTGGAATCAGAATCCCTAACCCAGACCAAATAGCCTTTATGAGGCAGTATTCTTCCCTGCGGTTGAGAAAAGGAGGCTGGGCTCAGCCAGATGTGGCTTGTGCTGCAGGCTGGGCTCCTCAGTCCGCTGGGACAGCCTCCTAGTCTGAGCTTGGGGTTGTTTCTTTTTTTTTTTCTTTTTTCTTTTTTTTTTCTTTTACCTTTTAAGTTGTGTTGTTTCTTCCGTCTATGGGATTCTAGCCTGTTGTCTCTACCTTGCTTCTGCCTTCAGGGGGTAGAGGACCCCCCCAACCCCCGCACGACTTAGTGTGCGCTCTGCCCTCAGTCCCTTGCTCACCCTGTCTTCCAGACACCTTGGCCACCAAACTGNTTTCTCTGAGGATGGGACCCCTATGTTCATGCACACACCAGGAATTGACACTGGGCACACGAGTAAGGTTCATTTCCTCAGTAACAACTTCCTGTTGAGGGGGAAAGATAAAGCACAAGTTAGGGGTCAGGGACTTTTAGTATGTGTCCGCCCAAAGAGAGAGCGGGTCATCTGAGCTTCACTTGGAGGCTCTCCGCCTTGGCTGGATGGGCAGCCACGCGGTTAGGAACGCTTCTTCAGGGACGGATTCCCCAGGCCGGTTTCCAAAGCCTACAGACATACACAGCCTCCGCCCTGGGCTGGCTGAGTCAAGCAGGGCAGGGGTGGGGGCCTCATGGATTTGGGAGCCAAAGCTACAGTTTGAGAGGGAGGGAGGGGCCTCCTTTGAGGCCACTGAAGAGGAAAGCTGTCGCTCAGGAATGAGGGTGGAGAGTCAGGTTTCAGTGTCCCCTTGCAGTGCACAACCAGCAATAGTGGGCAGGTGGGGTGATCTGAGAAGCTGGGCTCAGTCCTGCTCTCTCAGACCCTAAAATCCAGCCCCAGTCTTCCACCGTGAACCCAGGAGTCCAGACTCCAGCCTCCTGCCTCAAATCTGCGACTGCAGGCCTCAGCCTCCTCCCTGAGAACCAAACGTCCAGCCCCTTAGCCCTCTTTGTCAAGAAGACTGGGGAAAAGGCTGGGGTCTGGACCCCTGGGTCCGAGGGAGGAGGACGTAGCACAAGCCCAAGGCAGAGTCCTCCTGTCTCAGACTCAGGGATCCAGACTCCAGTCTCCCTCCCTCTAACCCAGGCAGGCATCTGGCCCCCAGCCCTTCTCCCTCAAACCCAGGGATCCAGGCTTCACCCCCCTCTTTCAGACCCAAGAATCAGGACACCCCACCCCACCCCACCACCACCCCTGGCCAGTAGTCCAGACCCAGCCCTTCTCCCTCCATCCCTGGAATCAGAATCCCTAACCCAGACCAAATAGCCTTTATGAGGCAGTATTCTTCCCTGCGGTTGAGAAAAGGAGGCTGGGCTCAGCCAGATGTGGCTTGTGCTGCAGGCTGGGCTCCTCAGTCTGCTGGGACAGCCTCCTAGTCTGAGCTTGGGGTTGTTTCTTTTTTTTTTTTCTTTTTTCTTTTTTTTTTTCTTTTTTCTTTTTTTTTTTCTTTTACCTTTTAAGTTGTGTTGTTTCTTCCGTCTATGGGATTCTAGCCTGTTGTCTCTACCTTGCTTCTGCCTTCAGGGGGTAGAGGACCCCCCCAACCCCCGCACGACTTAGTGTGCGCTCTGCCCTCAGTCCCTTGCTCACCCTGTCTTCCAGACACCTTGGCCACCAAACTGGCCATTCACAGGCTGGAGAGATGGCTCACAGTTAAGAACAAGTGCTGCTCTTGCAGAGGTCCAGAGTTTGGGTCCCGGCACCCATATGGTGACTAGCAACCATCTGTAACTTCAGTTCCAGGGGGATCTGATGCCCTCTTCTGGCCTCCTTGGGCAGTGCACTCACTCACATGCACAAACACACAGGGTTATTTTGTTTTGCTTTGTTTTAGTCTTTTTAAGACAGAGTTTCTCGATAGCCCCAGCTGTCCTGAAACTCGCTCTGTAGACCAGGCTGGCCTTGAACTCACAGAGATCCGCCTGCCTCTGCCTCCCAAGTGCTGGGCTTAAAGGCGTGCACCCCAGCTGATATTTTCAAATTGTGTATGAGTGTTGTTTGCGTGTAGGTGCACCACATGTGTGCAGTTGTGGAAGCTTGCAGCCTTGACAAAGCTCACATCCTAATGAGGGAGACACAAAGGAAATGAACAGGTACCATGGTATCTAAGTGGAGATGGCTCCCTGGGTCAAGATCTTGCCATAAAAGCACAAGGACCTGAGTTCAAATCCCCAGAACCCATATATGGTGGGCATGGTAATTCGGTTCTGCTGTCCTGCATCAAACAAGACGGTAAGGAACAAAGAATCCACCCAAAGCTCATGGCCAGCTAGCCTGGGGCACAAAGCAGTGGACAACCAGACAGAGCCTGTGTCAAACAAGGCAGAAGGTACATATTGACACATGAGATTGTCCTCTGATCTCCACAAGATACCATGGTAAGCATGTACCCACATTTTTTTTTTTTTGGTCTTTTTTGAGACAGGGACTCCCTGTGACCTCAGCTGTCCTGGAACTCACTCTGTAGACCAGGCTGGCCTTGAACTCACAAAGATCCGCCTACCTCAGCCTCCCAAGTGCTAGGATTAAAGGCATGCGCCACCATGCCCGGTGCATGTGCCCACGTTTACACAATTACACATGAGCATGCACACACGCACACACACACATCATATCACATACACATACACAACACAGTGCTCTGGGGAAGAATAAAGTCCAGAAAAAGGAAAGAAAAGAGACTAGAAACAAAGGGAAGCCAGTCTGGAGAGATGGCTCAGTGGTTAAGAGGGCTTGCTGCTCTCTCAGAGGATCTGGGTTCAGTTCCCAGCACCAACATGGCAGCTAATAGCCACCTGAAATTCCAGCTCCAGAGGATCTGATACCCTCTTCTGGCCTCCAAGGATACTCACAAGCACGCACACACACACACACACACACACACACACATATATATATATATATATATATATAAATGTTTTTTTGAGACAGGTCTCTTTATAGCCCCAGGTGTTGGCCTGGAACTCCCTATGTAGAACAGGCTGGCCTGAAACTCATAGAGATCTGCCTGCTGGGATTAAAAGCATTCGCCACCATGCCTGGCAATAAATAATTTTTAAAAGAAAGGGAAGTGGTGCTGGGGAGGTAGCTCAGCGGTTAAGACCACTGGCTACTCTTGCAGATGACCCTGGTTCAATTCCCAAGACCCACATGGCAGCTAACAACTATAGTACCAGGGGATCCTACACCCTCTTCTCACTCCCAGCCACCACATGGGTGCTGGGAATCGAACCCAGGTCCTCTAGAAGAACACAAGTGTTCCTAACCACTGAGCCATCTCTCAAGCCCCAGTGCTGTAATTTTAAATATGTGATTAGCCAGACCTCTCTAAGTAGGTGTGACTGTGACTCAAAGCAAAGACCTAGAAAATATTAGGAGGAAAAGAATTACATGCAGAGACAACAGGGCATGCAAAGGCCCTGAGGTGGAATGGGGTTTGGAACTCAAGGAACAGCAAGAGAAACTGTGTCCTTAAACAGTGATGATGTGGCAGAGGGAGAGGCCGGGTCAGAGCCCTGTTCCACAAGGACTGTAACATGTAGGCTTTTATCCAATAAGCCCAGAGCCACCAGGAGATTTTGACCAGGAAAGACTGAGGCCCAGGTACAGAACAGGGTACCAGCCTGATGCAGCTGAGACAGCATGGTGGGTGAGACCAGGTGGGAATCATAGAAAAGGGGGGGAACGAGTCGGCCCCTAATCTGCAATCCAGGTTACAGGTTTCAAGTCTGACATTCCCCAAACAACAACGAAAAAATCATTTCTGAGTATTTACTATTACCTGAAACTAGAGTTATGTTTATAATTACTGGCTGGGTGTGGTGGTACACGCCTTTAATCCTAGCACTTGGGAGGCAGAGGCAGGAGGATCTCTGTGAGTTCAAGGCCAGCCTGGTCTACAGTGTGAATTCCAGGACAGCTGGGGCTACAGGGAGACCCTGTCTCAAAAACACCAAACAAAAACAAAAACAAAACAAAAACAAAAACAAATCAAGTCTGACATTCCTCCTACTAACTGGTTATCAGCTTAGACAAATGTCTTTCTTACCTGTGTGCATGCATGCGTGAGTGCGTGCCTGTGTGCGTGCGTGCGTGCGTGCATGTGTGTGTGTGTGTGTGTGTGTGTGTGTATGCACTAGCCCATGTGGAAGCATGTTAAGGACAAGAGGCTGGAGGTTGTCATCTTTCTAAATTTCTTCTCCACCTTACTGTTTTGATATATATATATATATTTTTTTTTTATTTTACATGTGTGAGCATATTGCCTGGATGTGTGTAAGTGCACCTGTGACCTGCAATGTCCGAGGAGGTCAGGAGAGGGCATCAGATCCCCTGGAACTGGAGTTCCAGAAGGTTGTGAGCCACCAAGTGGGTGCTGGGAACCGAACCTGGGTCCTCTGCAAGAGCAGCCAGTGCTCTTACCCGCTGAGCCATCTCTCCGGTCCCCTCATGACTATTATGAGACACGGTAGCCATGCTTGTAAGTCTCTCACTGAACGTTTCTGGACTGATAGCTGGTGAGTCAGTCCTTGGGAATCCTCCTACCTCTGCTCTCAACACTGGGCTTAGAGGCAAGCTGCCATGCTCGGCTTTTACATGGATTCTGGAGATCCAAACTCGGGTGTTCATGGTCGGGCGGTGGCAAGCACTGTTCCCACCCACTGAGTATTTTTTTATTGCTTTGATTACATCTGTTTACTTACATTGTGTGTATGTATGTGTGCATGCATGCTGTGACATACGTGTGAAAGTCATGAGGCAAGTCAGTACCCTCCTTCAACCGTGTTGAGTCCAGGGATTGAACTCAGGTCGTCAGGCTTGGCAGCAAGTGCCTTTACCCACTAAACCGCCTCACTGGCCCCTGGCTCTATTTTTTTTT